>MVGT01001025.1:108432-130712 GCA_002174775.1 Macleaya cordata
TCGGCCCGACACTCCGACTCCGAGCTTGGAGTTGGCCCAGCCCAATATCAGCTCCAGCTCGAGTCCAAATCTTCTTCGGACTAGAGAGTGATCGCTGATCAAAGTCCTTAAGTAACTAAAGTGTGGAGCGGGAAATAGAATGATAATGTTAAAGCATCCAAAAAAAATGTCTCAAATTTTAGAGAACCTTCGAATTGAAACAACGAGAGTTCGGTTCGAAAGTAAGTGCGAGATTCTAAAGTAAGAGCGTCACCTCTTTACAAAGATTCTGGTTACTCATCAGACTTGATTTTCTAAAAGGGACATCATGAGTCTAATTGTCTACACTTAATTCGATCCAAGTTATGGTGCTGCCTAAACTACTAACAAGTTGCACACAAACGTATAATTGCACAATCCTTGTATTCTACATTTTTACTAGTGTTATTGTATTAGGAAGCTACCCACAAAACGGCAAGGGGTAAAAAGTGTGCGTAATAGTCATAGACTCAAAATAAAAAAAGTAAGTGTGAGCGGAGCTGTTAGATTCTAGAGTGGTATTTAGGTTTTTTTTAACTCTCTAAATCAGGGCAGAACACTTAAATCCAATAATTGACTCATAATAATACAATAAAAAAGGATACATTTTTCACGTTATCTTTGTATTAAATATAAATTTAAAATGACTAAAACAAGAGACAAGAAATAATACCATACCATTTATATTCTCATGTTAGTAGTTGCTTTCTGAGGACTCAGTAAAGGAGGTAGTTGTGGTAGTAGGGTTTTGGAAGATAGTGGTAGTAGGGTTGTTGATTCTCTCAAAACTATATTCTAGAATTGAAACAATAACATACTCACATACATGAAAATTTTGGTATCTTCACTTAAAAGGCACTTTGCATGTGATTTAAAGCAAAATATGTGAATAGATTACTGAAAATGGATTAGAACATGAAACATTGTAAACCATCCATACCATCCTCAACATTTAAAATAAATCTTTCTGAAGTCAAAATATTAAAAATGAACAGATTCTTTGTAATCAGGATCAATGAAGATATTTAGAGTTTGGACTGCAATATTTGCTACCCACCTGATGAGGAACCTCCTTTTATTTCTTTATTAACTCAGAAATAAAAAGGAAAGAAATGGAAAAAATAAATAAAAATGAATGACAAATTCCAAGGGGCTCATCCTCCTACAGATTTTGAATCCAAAATAGATACAACTTAAAAGAGAAGGAAAAGAAAAAAAGAAATTGTAAAAACTCTCTCTCAAAAGAGAAGAACCCCCTCCTACTTCCATCCTGTTCCTCCAACCTTCACCTGTAAAGTTAATATTTGAATACAACAACAGCAGCAGAAAGGTGTATTCAAGACCCTGAAGACATCGAAGTAGAAAATGAAACCAAAAAGCCTTCTCTAGTTCTCTCACAAATTCCTCTCTATAAATTCCCAAATCCTCTCTTCCATGTAAATCCGGTCCCTAAGGCCACGAGGCATATGACGCTCGTCTGGGAACACTAGAAGCTCATATGGTTTACGAGCCGCCACAATTGCATTCACGAGCCTTGCTGTGTGACGGAAATGCACGTTTTCATCAATCATTCCGTGAACAAGTAACAATCTTCCTTTGATGTTATGCACATGGTGCATTACTGAACTATACTCGTACGAATCAGAATTGTCAGAAGGTAAACCCATATATTTTTCAGTGTAAAATGTATCATACCCGTCCCAGGCTGTAACAGGAGCACCAGAAACTGCAAAGGAGAAAGTGTGTGGGAATCTTGCCAAAGTCATGGCTGATAGGTATCCACCATAGCTCCATCCGTACAACCCAATATGGCCTGGTTTTGAAAGACCTTGTTTTATGAGCCACTCGGCTCCTGTTAACTGATCTTCAGCATCTACCTGACCAAATTTGTACTTGAGAGAGCTCTCAAACTTCAATCCACGTCGAGCTGTTCCTCTATTATCTAGCTGCAAAACCACAAAAATAGAACCGCGGATTACAAGGTGACAGTAGAGTGGAGGCAACCATTCAATTGCAAGAACAAGTCTATATTCAGAATTTCATTGTGAGACAATCAATAGAACTACATGGACTAAATTGTTCAACAATCTCAAAGGGAACTTCTAGCGGAGAAAAATTTGCCACAACAATATCACACATGAGCAGAGGAAGGATCTTCTACTACAGTTCTCAAAAAGGTTCTTTGGTAATGTAGCTCCAATAGTTTTTGTAGGTTTTGGATTCTTCAAATGTCTTTCGTTAAACACATTTCATAGATGTTGAAACTAGGGAGGAATTCAGTGAAATTGGGTAAATAAAGCAACAAAATAAGAATAGGGTAGAAAATAATTTGTTGGAAAGTTTGTACTCTTGGTTTAAGAAACCTCGAATGCGAGGTGGACTTTGAAGAAGCTGGATAGAGATAGAGAAATATCAAAATACTGACCTTCCATACTAATATGCCCTTGCTTCGCAGATACTGAGCTCTCATGTCAACCGTATTTATCCACGAGTCACAGACTAGCTGGACACCTGGACCACCATAGACGCTGATACAGGTTTTGTACGGTGGAGGTCCAAATCTTTTTGAATCGGGTTTGTATATGGCTCCATATAAGGTAGTTCCATCATTTGCTGGTATCTGGACAATCTCTGGCGGCAAAAGTTGAAGCTTTTTGAATCGCAAAACAGTGGATGGCTGCTCATATAGAGGCATTGTTAAGCTTCCATCATGCAGTGAACAAAGCAATACCCTAGGTGGAGTGTTCAGAGAGTCATGAACATCAACAAACCTCTGCATCTGATGATCAAGCACCACAGAATGTCTTCCCTTGCCATGAGTCAATCTCCGTGGGGACTGCAATGGGTGGGTCCAATCAGGGAACAGGCTTGTGCAGTATAAGTTAGATTCCATTGGTCCATCAAGAGTTCCAGTGAAATAAACAAGCCCTGCAATCTCATTCACACCAGCTATTTGCTCAACCATCCAATCACCCTCCGTCAAACGGCCCATGCAAGCTCCATTCTCATCGTGTAGATAAAGATGTCTAAACCCTGTTTTCTCACTAGCCCAGATAAATCCCCCGGAAAATCTATTGACTCCCTTGTCCAAAGGTGTAAAGCAGTCGTGCAGATTAATCCATTTGTCCTGTTCTTCTATAAATAGAACCTTTTTTTGACCTGTTTTAATGTCAAACTTGAGGATTTTTAATTGGGTGTGGGACCTATTCAAAACCTGAGCTGCAAGGAAATTTCCAGGCATCCAATTAACTCTGGCCAGATATTCTTCATTGGTGTCATCCTGAAACTGTTCGCCACAAAGAAGATCCATCCATGTAATGGGACCCCCAGAAGAAGAAACCACCCCAAGTCGGACTATGACATTTGATGCTCCCGCAAAGGGATAAGCGTGGTCTTCCTGTGCATCTGAACCAACGGAGCTTTTGCCCTGATGCATGATTCTGAATAGAGGTATCTGAGAGGAATCTACTTGTGTAAATGCAATGTATTTGCTGTCAGGTGACCACCAAAATCCATTCTTCCGATCCATTTCTTCCTAAAGTCAGCAAATATTAACCACATTTGAAGAAATTAGAGAGGGATGAGCATAAAAATTAGATCATTTACCAAAAAAAAAAAAATTGGGAGGATAAATAGCTCACCTGGGAAATATATTCAGCAAGACCGTGAGTCTGAAATGGAAAGAGAACAACCGTGAGACTCAAAGAACAACAAATTCTTGGTATGTTTTATAATTTGATCGGTAAATTCTCTCCCAAACAATATGCAGCTGAAATCAACACCAAATGGGCCATCAACCATACCATGCTTACTAATTGCGCCACAAATGTCATAACAGATGCATAATGTATTTATCCAGTGATTTCAAGAATATCTGAATCCTAGACATCGTATAAGAGGAATAATTGGTTCAGAAAGCTGGGCCATAATGATGGTCTATCAACATCATGCCACTAGATCTGGCATGAGGCACACAGACTAAAAGTTGAGGGTCACAAATGGTGAAACCCATCTACAAGAATTCCAACAGAAAGAATGTCACAGAATGTCGCACATTCATGAAGTGGCAAACCATATTCTAAAAAGCATAAAAAAGTGGTTCTATCCTTCACTGTAATCACATAAATTTCATTATACATTTACATTTTTAAAGACTATTCTTTTGATATGTGTTGTGTCCTCTTTCAGCTAGAAGTGATAAATATGAGATTTGTGTCCTTATTTCAGCTTGTGCATGGCCTACCCATTTATCGCTCCAGAATTTTAAACTGATAAGCCACCTCTTGGACAAGCCATAATTCAAAACCAACAATCGTCATGGATTTCTTCGCAATGTATTGGTTTTTTATCGTCACCCATACAACTTCTGTTGCTTTTTCTCCATTCAATGTGCAGTGAATTTGACCAAGAAATGATTTTTGGGTTGGAGCCCAGCTAAGAGGTGGTCCACGAATAGAAACAGTCTGGACTGCTTTGTGTGCGGTAAAGAATCTCATGACATGAAGTCTGACTAAGAAATACTATCCTTTTGATTTGTAAAATATAAGGCAAACCAGAGGACAAAAAGATAAAGCTTACCATAGAGTTTCCCCTGGCACCAAATGTCAATTGTTTCACTTCACCACATGACAAATTCAAGACATGCAACTCGTCATCGCTTACGTAAGCAAGCATAGTTCCATCTGGAGAGAGATGAGGATCAATAATTGGCGAGTTAGATGTGCTTGGCAGCTTAAGATCTGGTTTAGAACAAGAAAGACCTTGCAAATAAATCTGTACAGAAAAAGTCCAAAGTTAAGAAGCATTAATGAGCAAGAGAAAACAACCAAAAGACGAAGCTTAAGACATGCATCCAAAAAGCTAATTCATCAGTAGTACAAGCACAGTGAAAAACTGCCATTCAATTGCATCTATCCTCCGCAATCATCAATATATGAAATTGAATTAAGCTGTCTACAAACCTAAACATTAGGAGGGAAGAGATATTGGAAAACAAAAGTACAATCAGAGCACCATACCTTATGTTTTTTTTAACTAAGTAGATAAGTCATCGAAAAGCAAAATGAACTAAAGAAGCTACCAACCAAAATTCAAGATAACCACCCTTTATACATAAGGCGTAATAGCAAGCTACTTGACTTGATTGAAGGGTCTAAAAATTCAAGCACAATACAAATACAAAATGGTTCAGGAAATGTCTTCTACAGAAGGTGATAAAATATAACCCTGTCTGGGTCTATTTCTTTTCCTAAAGATTTCCTTATTAGGCAATTCTAGACAAATTTCACCGGCATCATACAACGCAAAGAAAAAAAACTACACAAGATAAAGTTCAAAACTAGTTCCTTAAATTGCAGATAAATTTTCAAACTCCCACAATTCAATTGCACAATAAAATATAGACATTGTAGATAGTAAGTATTTGAGATTGAAGAACTAACCCCAGCAGGCAAAGGCACCATGATTGTCTTCTTGTTAGAGCAAGATTTTACCCATTCGTATCGCGTCACACCCAATCCACGCTCCCTCAATCTTTCCCTCCTCAGCTTCTCTTCTGGGGATATATTATTCTCATCCAACCCTCCATCAGGAGGACTAAAAACCAGTTCTTGTTTACATGTCTCAAGATTAAAAGCAAAAACTTTCCTATTCAAAGTACTATCTGGGCTAAACAAGTATGTAACCACACTGTCATCTGGACTAAAGGAAATTGATGAAGGAGCAACATAACCAGGCAAAGGATTCTGAACTATCTCTTCGACGGGAAAATTGAAGTTATTATCATCTAGGGTTTGGGTTACAGACATATCGGTTGGAGGAGGCATATCGGAAGGGAACGACCTTACACGTTTCAAATTCTTCTGATTTTCAATTGATTGCATTACAGAGAGAAAATAAAACCTAGCAAATTCCAATCTTTTTCCCCCAAAATCAGAGCTTTCAAACAGCAACAAAAGTAACACCTGAATCAGATAAAAAGAGTTAAATTTAGAAGAAAAAGTAATCAGATCACATTTTAAAGTAAACCTAATCAGTTCTAAGCGAAAATCGGATCGGAAACCCTAGAATTTCAATTTTTTTAGTACAAATTTTCAGAAATTCATCGAAACGAACCTGTTGAAAAAAGATGGAACCGATTGTTGTTCTTTGTTAGAAACCTCTTTGAGATGCTGATGATGGATTCCAAATTGGTTCCACCGATTGATCTGATGAAGTTTGGAAGATGTAGGTCAAGATTCTAGAGATAATTTTTTTTTTTTTAAAACAATTTTTAATTCATATATAATTATATGAATAAAAATTAAAATTCTACAAATTATCCATTTTTTTTGTTTTTGTTTGGAGATCTCAATGAATTCCAACTGATTCTATTTTCCTTAAGAGAGCTGCTGTTTGGCCCGACCAAATGACCGATTCTTATGTGGCATGGTGGGTCCCACTGCCACATAAGTTGGAAACCCCCTCGTAATACTTTTAGAAGGGGAAAAGTGGTGGGTCCCACCCTGCCACATCAGGATTTGGCATTTTTTCGGTCATTTGGTCGGGCCAAAATGCTATATTGTTTCCTTAATCATAAAGGCAAATAAGTTCCACGTGTTACAATCTGGTACCACGAAAGCTCACTTTGTTGTGTTTGTTTGTAGATAGAGACATTCTAAACTTAATCTCTTTTGATGGGTTTTCGAGGGCCGCACGTCACCGTTTTTTGGCGTTCGGTGGGACCGAAGAAGTACACGGTGGGTCCAGTTCTTGTCTGTTCCGATTTCGATACTCCAAATAGGTGGAACTGGAACCAGGAATTGGTTCAATTGTCACAATACCTTGATTATGAAATGACTATCCAAATTTTTGGAATCTCTATTACTTTCAAAGAATTTTTAGGGTTTTGCTTAACCTAGATTTACCTTATCCACACTATTTATAGTAACAATTGTGGTGGAGATTGGTGACAATTGTATCATTCCAGAAAAAGTAAAATTGAATCCTTGGTTTGTTGTCTTGTTCCAAGATTTTTGCTCTTAATGAAAGACACGAATATTGTTGTGCTGCTGGTGATTTGAGTTGATGGGAACGTGATGAAAATAACCTATATAACTTGGTCACACCGAATCAGCTCGGTCTTGATGCAGTCTGACTCGGTCAAACTCGGTTTGACTCTAAATAGATGACTGTACATGGTGGGTCAGGAGTGGCTAGACCAATAAAAGAGTTCCATCTGTATACGCCAAGCAGTAATTGGGTCCCACATTCGTCAGGTACAGATGGCAATTCCTCATTGGATCACAATGACCCATCTACCATGGATCCCATCAAAAACCTTTTTGGTAGCCCATCCAGCTTATTTTTACTACTACTACTACTAGTCTACTACTACTAAACAGTGTCAACAAAAGCAAGAAAGAAAATTGTTCCTTCCTTCCTTCCTTCCTTGATAACTTGGTTCTTTAGCTTCCCTTCCACTTCATTCCATTTCATTCTTCTCCTCCTTAGTATCTTTGTTTTCTTCTCCAAATTCATTAAGCTAAATCTATGGAATATTATGAACTTATTAGTGTTCTTCATATTCGGCATCGGTTGGCCCAGTCGCACCTTAACAAAATCACAGAATGGCCACAGCCACAGATTCAGAGTTGTCCCTGGAGTTCACACCAACATGGGTAGTCGCCCTCGTCTGCTTAATCATCGTTTTCATTTCTCTCTTTGTTGAGCGTTCACTTCACCACCTCGGAAAGGTACCTGATCCATCTTTGCTTCCTATTTCTGGAAAAAACATGACCTCACTATCACTTTCAAGTTTTGGCATGTTCATGTTCTTGAGCTATCAAAGAGTAACCATTGAATGCTTTGTTTATTTGTTCTGTTGGATTTCATTTTCAGTTCTTGAAGCATAAAGATCAGGATGCATTATTTGAGGCATTACAAAAGTTGAAAGAAGGTCCTGTAATTACTAACTTCATCATTTTTCTAGCTGCCTTTGTTCATGAATCTCATATCTTGTTACATTCTGTTTGATTATATAGCATTATATCCCTACAGCATCCAAAGTGTTGGGCCTTCATTAACAGTGTTGTAATTTGTGAATGCAGAATTGATGCTTCTAGGGTTCATTTCCCTTCTGTTAACTGTCTTTCAAGGTCTGATAAGCCATTTATGCATACCAAAAAGTTTGACAGTTCATATGCTTCCCTGCAAGAAGGAATCCTCCACTTCGGATCTCGTGATCCACAATAATGAAGCCTTTTCTCCTGCAACTATGTGGCATGGACGGCGGCTGTTGTCCACGGGTGGTGGTTCAGACCATTGTGCAAAGCATGTAAACAATATTAAAACTTGCAACTCAAACAAGCTTAACTCATAGATCATATTTGTTTCTAAATTCAACAGCCGAAAAAGTCTTGTCACAAAAGGATACCTAACATTTAGTGCAGGAAATCATGCTAATGCCAATATGCAGTAAAAAACACATCAAAACTATTCTTCCCCATGTATTTATGCATAAGCAATATATGACAGTTAAAGAGTTCAAAAGAGAACAGAAAAGAATCAGTTTATACATGAGGATTCAATCTCTCATATTGAATAAACTGTAACAAAACCAAGCTTTTTAGATTGAGGAATGAACTTCGATACTTTGTTTTCATCCACACAGGTCATTACTAAAGAATACTTTTATATATTTGCACATCTAAATTCATGTTTCAGGGGCAAGCTCCATTGTTATCACTTGAAGCATTACATCAACTTCACATTTTCATCTTCGTGTTGGCACTCGTCCATGTAATTTTTTGTGCAACTACAATGTTTCTCGGAGGGTTAAGGGTAAGCTTAGCAGCTCTCTGAAGCTTTAGCATCTAGTTTTTACTCTCCGTTGCATTTAGAAATGCATATTGAACTACATATTTTGCATCTTATGCAGATAAGGCAGTGGAAACAGTGGGAAGATTCAATTAGGCATCCACAGGGTAATAGAAACCTAGACTCTCTCTATTTTGGTTGTATTTTGTGAATCTGTTGAGAAATGGACTGCTCTTTTAGTAGGAAATGTACAATTCTTGATAGAATAGAACTTCTAATGTTCTTTGAACTAAATGCATGAAATTAATCCATCTGCAGATTCTGCCAAGGTAAACATCGAGCGTGTTGACCGTCATATCCAGTATTTTAGGCAGCGAGCAACAGGATTTTGGAGAAAATCAGTTGTCATAAGCTGGATTGTGAGTTTTCAGTCTACATGTACAGTTTCAACGTTATTAATGTTATGATACAGCTCTGTTTATGCTTGATTTTAGATGCTATTGCTTCAAATATGGGTGTGATTCTGAACTTCTCTTTATGTGTTTCATTGCTACTTAGAACTACAGTGTAAAATGCTCTCTTTTGTCACGAAGTCCTGTAATTCTAGTATGTTGATACAGTTCTGTTATGGTCAATTGTAGATGTCACTCTTCAAGCAGTTTTGTGGCTCTGTAACAAAGTCAGATTACATAGCAATGAGGTCAGGATTTATCATGGTAAGAAGAAGAATGAAGATCTTGTTATCAAAAATACTACTTTCTCCATTATTAATGTTGTTGAAGATTTATGCATGTCTTGTATGCAGTGCCACTGTCCTTCCAATCCTGATTATAATTTCCATAAATACATGATGCGGACGCTCGAAACTGATTTTAAAAAAGTTGTTGGTATAAGGTAACCCATAAATGATTTTTTAACTGTCCTTTTGTGAATAAACCCAAGTCTGTTACTTCATTATTAAATTACCTCTTGATCTGCAGTTGGTACCTGTGGCTCTTTGTTGTGATCTTCCTGCTGCTGAATGTGGAAGGTATGTTCCTTTCGGATTAAGTACACCGGTCCTGCTTCTGTGGCTTTGCATTTCACTGCAGATGTAGAATTCCTAAATTTCTTCCTGTCATCAATGCAGGATGGCACACATATTTCTGGATGTCATTCTTACCATTGATTGTAAGTGTACCAGGCACCATGACACATGGAGTGCAATATTCTTTTTTGTTTTTTTTTTTTCGATCGGATAGTGAATAGAGGGAAAGGAAAAAAAACAAATGGATTGTGATGTTTGATAAACGAGGAGCTAAATAACTTACTGATACACAGGAATTGTTTGCAGCTTGCGCTTGTTGTTGGTGCAAAGCTAGAACACATCATCACCCAGTTAGCTGAAGAGATTTCAGAGAATAAGCCGATTGATCGTGCAACCGCAGCTACAGTAAAGCCATCTGACAAACATTTCTGGTTTGGTCGGCCTGGCATTGTTCTTTACTTGATTCACTTCATATTGTTTCAGAATGCATTTGAGATTGCATTCTTCTTCTGGATCTGGGTTAGTAGGCGAGGAACAACAAAAATAAAAATTTTACAACTCCAATGCATATAAAAGCAACTTTATTGACTACCTTTTAAATTTCCAGACCACCTACGGATTCCATTCCTGCATCCTGGAGAAAGTGGGCTATATCATCCCCCGACTTATCGTAGGGTACGATTTAGAGGACACAAATTTTGCCGGATTTAATATCACTAAAAAGAGAAAAGAAAAACAGTGTTTCCAAGAATCCTGATTTCTTTAAGCTGACATATATTTGTTATCTGTGCAGAGTGATTGTTCAAGTACTCTGCAGTTACAGCACCCTGCCTTTGTATGCTATCGTTACCCAGGTCAGTCAACAAGCGACATGTTCCACTAAGTAGAGTTCTGTACTTTCTTGGTAACAAGTTTGAGATGCTCATTTCCAATTTCTTTATTTTACTGCATACAGATGGGAAGCATGTTCAAACCAGGCATTTTCAACGAGGACGTGCACGCATCCCTGCAGCTTTGGCATGAAAATACAAAGAGGGACAGGAGATCAGGTGTTGGTTCATTACATAAAAAGCGTAGTGCAACTGAGATGCAGAGAATGGCCGTTGAAGCGTTTCAAAGTGTTGACACTGCCGAGAGCGCACCAGCTACCCTGGAGGGAATAATAACACTGATAACTGAGGTTCCAGATTCAAACCAAACTCAATCTGATTGAGTTTAGTACAGTAGAGGTTAGAAGAAGACCGGCTTAACCTCATCAAATGCTCATTTTTAATGTCTATAAGTGCATTGTCCTAATATGTTTCCTTCCATATCATACGAAGTATAAGAGTGTAAGGGCAAAGCTTTAAATGGATTAAAAGAAAGACCATGACGCATTTTACATATCTGGTTGTGATTAGTTCACTATACTTCCCGTATTCGTCGAATCAATGAGGGCTTGAATCTCTTATCATACTTAAAGCAGAGACACCACTGGGTTTAGATAGAGAAAATACAGTCTAACATTACTAGCACAGAAGTCATTAACTCGAAAAAGCGGCAGAGGGTTTGTGAAGTAACCAAATGCAGTAACTAGGTGTGTGTGTGCACAGATCAGAATAAAGTTTTCCTTTTTCTTCTTATAGAAGAATTATCTTACTTGGGATTGAATAATATAGAATTCAGAAAAATAATATAGAATCCATTAAACCAAAGATAAATGGATAGTTTCTTGCATACTTTGAAATGGATTTTCTGAGTTGGAAAGAGAATATAAAATAAATATGTATCAGCAAAGCATATGCATGCACATGTACATACAGCAAACCATATACTGTAGACAAGTATTGGACCATATTGTAGCTCTGACCAGGAAAAAAAATAATAATAAAAAAAATCATATTATAGCCCTACCTTGTATGGAAACAGACTTATATGTTTGTCCTCACAATGTTCTTCAAGAATGCCCCCTCAGCTCTTGGTTGGCTTCTTCAGCACCCGCTTTGACCTTCTTCTGTGGATAACATAGCACAGAATATATTTTAGATCCCATTTCAAATTCACTAATTACCATGAATAATACATGCTAATTTTGCAAGTCTTGGAAGATTAACCAGAAATTTTCCATATCCAAATCCCCAGAAAGATCTGAGGAAAAGATGCCATTCCTAAAAGCAATAGGACTTCTCCAAATAGAATGTACCTCTGGGTGGGTTTGCCAGAACCAAATACACCCTTCATCAACGAGCCTATATTCACAGAACGCTCACGCATGATCTTATCATGATATATCTTGCTCCCAATCTCAGTGATTTGTTCTTCCACCTCTTCTAGTGTTTGGTCCACATTGAGGGGGAGTTCCCCTTTCCTGATGACAGTCACACTGAAACCATTTGCTTTGGCTTCCCGGAATGCATCCTACAGAGAATTGATGACACAGTTCAAAGAAGAATTACATGGTTTATCATCACAAGTTTCAAGGAAACCCCATTAGATCTTAAAGCAAACGTTCATGCATTTAGAAATGTCCACAAAAGAAAAGCAGAGAAGCATCCCCAGAGAACAAAACATCTCTCTAGTGTGAATCTGCTTCTTTACACAACGGATACAGGATTACATAGACAAACAGATAAATGCCAGAACTACAAGTAGTTCTAAATTTCATACCACTATGGCTAAAAACATGTGAAGTCATAAACTATCGAAAGTTAAGTTTCAAATACAAAAGATTTATTTACCTTAGGAGGCCTTGCAACAACAAAAGCATTGCCATTTCCAAGCATTTCCATATGAGCCTGTATGATGTAGCAAAAATTCTTCGAATCTCCAGGGTCTTCAAAAGCAATAACATGGTATTGCTTTGGATCCAACTCGAGATCTGCAGCCATCTCCAAGGAATAAAATCCCACTCTTTGGCCGCCATCCTCGTTTGTGTAAAGTTCAATGCACTGCAAACGTAAAAACAAGAAAATCATTCAACAGACGAAGTTAAAAATGGGCTCCGAGGGGAAGAAAACAAAGAAAGAAAAAATCAGCACTGAGAATAGAACTGCTAAGTAGCACTTATGCATAGAATCCCCAAAGTTATTGGGTTATTGTACTAAAGACCCAAAGGAATTAGTTCACAGTGTTGATACTATAAAGTAACAGTTCATGAATGTTATTAATAAGTAGAGGTGGACCAGGATTGGTACTAATATATGTCAAAATTTAGAAACAGGTTGCCCACCTAACTCTCTTCCTATATCCATGCTTAGGACCGGCAATGCAATATAAAAAGCACTAACCTTGAGAAGTTTATACAAGGGCAAAAACCTTACGATGAAACAGAAACAAATTAGAATACATCTAATGGTAAGAGCAAATTCAATATAAAAACAAATGATATTTAAAATACAGAAGTTTCTATAAAGAAGGGTAGATCTTATAACCTACACTATGCACATGTGGCTAAAACAAAGTAGAAAGGAAACAACAAAAGGTACTATTCGCTGACGCATCATGAATGAAGGTATTAAAAATGAGGAAAGGAACAAACTAGATATTTACCAGTACATGAGGAAGATCTAACCACCAAAGATAATCTTCCTCCTTTTCCTCTGCATATTCACGGTACTTACTGACTACAGCTTGTGGTCCAAACAACTCCATCTCTCTTTTTAACTTCCCAAGCTTCTTTTCTATGTATCTTCTTCTTTTTTTGGGTATTCTGGTCATTAACTCAGCTGTTTCCTTTATTTCTTTATCGGTGATCCATCGATCCAAATCCTTACCCATATCCTTCATTATAGACTTAACCTCTGGATCAGTCTCCGCATTATAAGCTTCTAAGAACTCCCGGGACCATTTCTTCGTGTGCTGCCAGTACTCCTTCCCTGATTTTTTGGCAGCTCTACTAGAGCCATCACTGCAATCTATAACAGTCTTTGAATTTATGGAAGTCCTCTCCTGAGATGACTTCTTTATATTGTGAACCACCGAGGACATATTATCGACCGCTGGGGATTTGACTGATTTCTGAAGAGTGTCATGAGAATCTTTATTTACGGGAGGCGAGATACCCATGCTTTCAACAAAAAACTCCTTATGCTCTTGTACAAAGTTATCGAGGTGTTCAGGATTTTTTTCCACTGGTGGACCTTTCCAACGGGGTATAATTTTATCTGGTTGATCATACAAGCTGATACCATCTAGAGGAAAATAAAGTAAAAATATTAGCATGATCACTATGAAACTTGTAATGCTCAGTACATTTTATGTAATTTCACACATAGCATGCTAAAATTTGGAAAACAGGCTGAAAAACTCAAGGACTGGTTCCATTTTTTTTTTATAAGAAATACATTGTGTTCCATTTCATTAGCTAGAAAATAGAATAAGATAAAATCTATAAAGAACCAATTACCTGCTCCATAATCCAGATTTTCAACCCTTGAATGGATATACTCATGCAAATTCAACAGCTCTGTATTCTGTTTCTCAACTTTCCTCTCAAGACCCTCGAAGAATGCACGCTTATCTTCAGCATCCATCATGTAAAATGGGTCTCGTCCCATCAATTCGTTTTCTCGGACTTGAAACACAATTTCTCTAAGCCCATCATTCTTCATCCATTCAAGTTCGCTGTCATCTTCATCAGACCCCAGTTGAGTAATCTCAGGATTTAAATTTAACTCCTCTTGCACTTTCTCTTTTGCAACCATGTAGTTCTCCCTAAAACCAACTCCAATCTTCTTAACGATGGGATCAAACTCCTGAAAGTTTTTCTCTATCCAACTCTGCTTGGCAATAGCTGGTGCATCCTCTGCACTTTGGTCAATATCTGTATAATCCCTGGAAATGTTGGGAATCCGAAGATCATCCACTTCATTCTTTATGTCCATAACTTCATCGTGACCAATCTTGTTTGAAATGGACTGCAGGAAATCACTATCTGAACCAGTTTTCTTCAGAGAAGAATCCTCACAAGCACTTATCATAGGTTTGGTATCCGAGGTCTCCTCAAACATGGAATATTCAAGAACTTTTGGTTCTTCATGCACTCTTTGTCTTGCCTTGTCATTAAATTCTTCATCTGATGAAGGTTGAATTACATCTGAACCAGCTACTAGGCTTCTAAAATTACGCTCCTCATCCATCTCCTCTAAGTGTAAGGAACTGCTACTTACACTCATGGTTGGAAATATATTGTTCAACGCATCTTTTGGATCTTCCATACTCACGCTCAAAGTAGAAGTTCCAGAATCACTATCTTTTGTGGCATCTCCTGGTGATGCTTCAAGAATGAATTCAGTATCTACCGTCAGAGAACCATATAAAGATGCCGGCTTTATGGTTCCATTAATGTCCATGGATTCCCTTGAGTATCCATCTGAAGGGTTATTTAGAAAGCGCAAACCCATCTCTTTATGCATCTTCGAGTCTTCCATATCATTGGGCAATTTTTCAAGTTCTCTGGCCTTCCTAGCCATTTCTTTTATCTCCTTAACTTTATCATCGAAGTCTCTAGATTCAGCAGATTCAAGTGATGTCAATTTATCTCCTGATGCCTTTGCTTTCAAAATATTGTTCATGAGCTCTTGTTTATCCAATCTAGGCCTCTCAGTAGGCTCCATGAGTGGTTCAGAAACATGAGGAATAACTTCAACTGTACCTCTCTCCATCTTCTCTCTCTCTACCCTCGATTTCATCTTTCTCCTCAGCATTTCCTTCTCCTCCCTCTTCAGTTCCACCACATCATTCCCAGAGATAAATATCCTTTTAATTGTCCAATACATGAACCAACCACATAACATTGCAACACCGATTCGTGAAAATTTATCTGGCTGAATAGTAACAGAACGAAGCCCATTAATGAAACCAGATTGCTTACCTTGAACCACAACCTTGGCAATTGTACTATTCTTTGGAATCTTATATTCCCCAGTCTCAATCTCTTTAGCTAAACTTTTTGCATGAGAAATTTTTAAATTCACCTTCATTAGGTCCACACCAAGTTCTTTTTCCCTAAAAGACAACGGTTCAATTCCACTTCTTCTCAAAATTTCATCTTCATTAACAGAAACCCTTTCAACATTTCCCTCCACATCTTGAAGAACTGTGAAAATAGGAGCTGACCCAATACCCCAAACTTCTGTTTCCGTTTTATATTGATCAACCCAATTCTCTAATTTACTCCACAAAACAGACTCACCAAAAGCTCTCGAATTTTCTACACTACTAGAACTACTCTGTTTGAAATTATTATCATTCAGATTCGACCCAAATTCTTCAATTTTATCAGGTACATGAATCAGGTTATGAAAATTGGAATCTAGGTCAGGTTTTTGACGTACCTTCTGTTCTTCACTAAGCTTTTTTCTCAACGAGTTTCGCCGCTTTGATCGTTGCCCGAAATGTGAGGAAATTTTCAGGTTCTGACCAGTATGGAAGGAAGAGGAG
This sequence comes from Macleaya cordata, assembly GCA_002174775.1. Lineage (NCBI taxonomy): Eukaryota > Viridiplantae > Streptophyta > Magnoliopsida > Ranunculales > Papaveraceae > Macleaya > Macleaya cordata. The sequence continues at coordinate 124,694 of MVGT01001025.1, forward strand.
ATGCAAAATGGAATTTTGGAACGGAAGTTAGGGTGGGATTTGTGAGTCCTTAATGGGATTGCCCTAAATCGATTTGGGAAGGAAAAAGTGGGTTTGAAAGGTGAAATTGTGGAGAGAAGTTGATCTTTTCCTAGGATAGGTGAATAAAGGACCTCCATGGAAGAGAACCTAGGCTAGAGAGAAAATTGGAGTCCAAAATTATGAGGGATTGTAGAGAAAGAGAGAGAGGGGAGGGGGTTTTGTAGTATCTATGATAGGCATGGAGGTAAAGAGAAGAGAGTTGGGTTCATTTGTTGCAGAGAGTGAGAGAGCTATGAAAAGCCTAAAACCCTCGGATAAATCCTAAAACAAGATATGTTGCATCTTTGCATAAAAGCCCCTACATTTTGAAGGTAATCAATGATACCTCCTTTATTTTACAAAACTTAATGAGTACTTCCCTTGGGTTTAAAAAGAATCCAAACTAATTCCCCTTGCATAATTGCAGTTTAGGTTAACTCCCCCTTGTCTATATTATTTGGGTGTCTTGAGGATGGAGGGAAACCCTATGGATTTTATTTTCTTTTGTTATCAATGATTAATTATTAGATGTTAAAGTGTTCAGGTTTTCAACCCAAGTCGTAGTTTCATCTTCCACTTTACTATCCTACTAAGAGGCACCTAGGGAACCCTTTGGAATGGGCATTCAACTTACCCATCAGAACTTTTCAAGATCTAGAAAATGTATTTCTAAACAGAGTTAGAGAGAGAGAGAGAGAGAGAGTGCTTCATTGATGTAATGTGTCCCAAGCAGTCCTTTAAATAATACATGTTTTTTACATAAAAAGGAATTACAGTACCACAGCAATATCTAATGATGTCAACCACTAGGAAAGGAAAATAAACACAAGGGAGAAAGACTAATAATATCACAATTACATTATAAGAATCTCAACCCTCCAGCATCCATACATTATATATAAGAAGATGTAAAATATATATTACTTCATTACTCACCCCAACATTTCCATCCATAGTTTACATTATCAGCAAAGTTGTTAACACATACAACATCACACAGACAGACAGACAGACAGAAAAAGCATCAAACTGAACACAACCAAGAACATCTCTCATGCATTCCTCTCAGCTACAGAGGTTTGGTATGCACACACCAGCTTCTTGGTTCTGTTGCTCCTTCCATATCCGCCCTGTAACTCGCAGCTTCAGCTCCTTTCTGTCCCCACCTGAGAAAAAAAGTGCCATATTCCGTTGGATTATGAGTCCATCATGGCTGTCCCTAACTTTCCGGTGACTATCACGGATGCTCCGAGGGGTTCCTTCCCAAATGAGTTTCCGGCCGTTTGCCCCTACCTCCAAACTATAACTGAAGTTTCTGGCTTCGGTCTCGTCGCCCATGAATCGGAGAAATGCCATGTACACAGGGGCCATGCCGAGCTGAAAGGCTTCAAAATGCAGACAGAAGTACTGACCAAAGCAGTTGAAGACCTGAAGAAAAGTAGAAAAAGGGAAAAAGGCCAACAGCATTGAAGCATTCAGGCTGTGAGTCTTCATCCACACTTTGGACTAGAAGTAGCGCTAAAAAAAAATCTTAAGAGTGAAAATCAGGAAAAATACAGTGGTAAAAATCTTAAAGTGACTTATTGGTTGATTATTGAATGGTCTGAATGGATAAGATGGTTTACATATCATGATCTTTCAACTTGTTTACCAATTACCACTAAAAGAAATTATTGTTTATCAGACATTTACTAACTGTTACAGGGCTATTTGTAAATGCCAAGCTTAAAGGTCTGTGGTCTTATGGAAGAGTAAGAATGAGTCTTAGGCTCTTAGCTTTTAGGGCAAGAACGTTTCAGTTCCGGTCATTAACCTCTGATTCAAAGGTATTTTGATCTTTTGGAGTCATGGCCAAAGAGCTAGCCTGCTATTTCACGTATTCTTTCCGTTCATTAACAATGCTTTAAATATTCAAACAAAACGCTTTTCTTCTGTTATCAAAATTCCTTAAAAAATGGAAATAAGAAATCATGAAAGAAAATCACACTTACAGTCAACATCCAGGTGGCATTTTCAACTTCACGGGGATTAGACTTTACATATCGATGGTTGAATGTGCATCCAGTGTGCATGTCGACCTTGTGATCATCCCTCAGATGGGTGACCAAAAACGGGATATCCCCAACAACAGCGCACTCAGACCCAGCATAGGGGCAGTTGTATGGTCTGAAGTTACACTGAGCCTCATGCTTGAGCTTACTGTAGTAAGGAAAGATCTCCGGGCATCCCAGGGAGCAATACTTGCATGGCAGTTCAAGGGATTCGGCTACCTTCTCCAATGCTAAACATCTGATATCCCCAAGCTCCTGTCTACAGGTAGGACACCGGTTGTGTACCCTTGTTTTACAGGTGGAACACAGCGTGTGCCCATTGTGGCACTGCAAGAATGCTAATTTGTTAGAAAGCAAGTAAAGTTACTAAGCCTATTTTTTCTTTCTTCGAGTAGAATTAGACAAAGATGCAATATATGCAAAAGAGTGAAACAGAACTTGGTCCAATGTTAAAAAGCTTCATGTGCACCTGACTTAAATCTAACTGCAGTAAGTTCTCAGGAAAAAAAAAAAAGTCAAACAAAATCTAACCGACTCCCATCTCATTCCTAAACCTAAGCTACTCTCACCTATCCAGGTAAATAATTAAAAAGTAAAAGAATCAACGTCTTCAACTCTAAACCAAATATCTTTCCTTCTGCCACTCTGCTAACACCCCTATCAGCATGCTCACTCTCCAATAGCCTTTCAGCCCCTTAGATTGCAGAAGACCATTAGAATAGCTACTCTACAAAATATCTTCATGACTTATCTACAAAGAGCATTATCACCACCTAGCTTATGGAGACAAACAATTTATACACATCATGACAAGGAACTTTGATAGCTTCTAACTCACTCCAAACACCCTTAGTGTTTCTCAGACAACATGGACATGCCTAATAGTCAATAGAGTCAATTTAGTGAGGTCAGCTAACAAGAAAGATCTTCCGTGCAGTAAATCTCACTCCAAAATTTCAAACCTAGGATCCCGCAAGGATTTCAGGTTTTCATTAGAGAAAGGCCTACAAAAAATAGTGCATAATGTTTCTCAAAACCAAACACAGAAGTAAGATTACCAACTGGACTTTTCTCCACAGCAACTCCATGTTTCCTCCCTAACTTGGTAAGCAGAAATTGCTTTTTAAAACTCAAAGATGGCTCTAAGAAACATGACTTTCATACGTCATTGGAAGAAATACCAACATCACTCTCACGGATATTGCAGTATCAGCTCCTTCAATTGCATTGAGTGGTGGAGCACCTTTCAGACAGTTGACAAAAAGAATGACATGTTTTTCCAGTTAAGCTTTAACCATGTAAATTACGACCATTATTAGGGAAAGAGAGCATCTTCTAGCCATACATCACATAACCTATAAGCCAAGATAGGGTAATGCTTCTGATTCATAGTTGCATAAAATGAACACGTATTCGATTCCACACAACTCACACCCATCCACGATGTGAAATGTGACCCATTGAACCAAGGCAATCACATGAAAAAAATATTAATAAATCTACCTCATATGACATCACTCCAACAGAAAGACATCTTGGAACTACCACGAATCTAAGTAACGAACTATAAATTTATTTAAATTACATTTTGTGTCATTACAGTAATGGTGTGGGAGTCATTTTAATAGGTTGGGCATTTCTTGGTTCTTGCGTGGATGGGTTCAGGTGCCTTAGAACTGCCGTTTTGATTCTTCTGTCTTCTTTCTGTTTTTCCCTTTTCTTTAAATTCTTTTTCTCTGCCGCATTCCTTGTAACACCCTCCATCTCACCACAACCTATGTGAGTTGTAAAACACTCCAAATCCCATGTATCATTACCCTCCATCTCATCCCCACCAATTAAATTCTAGGTTAAATATCCAAATGTCCAAAAACATACCCCAAATACAGATGAAAAATCAGAACCCCAAAACATAAATATGCCAAAAAGCGGCCCTAGATGAACCAAACAATGTGTTCCATTCTTTTCCAAATGCATAAACATAATGCACCAAATACCCTATTAATTCAAATGCCAACTAATTAAAAAAAACGAACAGTCATTCAGAACTTTATTGTTTTCCCTTTCTGATATATCGAATTCCAGGACCAAAATCAAGAAGAATCGACCTTGGGTCAAGAAATCCTTGAAAACCCTTGTACATTCCCCCTCAATTCTACCCTTAATTGACCAAATTCAAAAATTTTACTCAATACCCATGTTAGCATTTCGTTGAATGCCTCAAACACAACAAAACAAAACCAAAAAAAAAAAACCCATTGACGATAATCAGATAAAGAACTGACCTGATGAATTGGTGGGTACATAGAATTGGTACAAACGGGACATTCGAGCAATTCATGGACGCTGGTAGCCGGAGAAATCGCCGAGGATATGATATTATTGAGGGGCTTCGAAGAAAACTGATGGTGATGGATCTCCTCCTCATCGATCCCATCTGAGGAGGAGACACATTCAATGCTATCCAACTCCATTTACATAACACCAATTCTTCTTCTTCTTCTTCTTTGTTCTTTCGATTCTTTCCCCCTTAAAATCTCTCGAAGACGAATCCCAGGAACAAAAATAAATTTGAAAAAATGAAAAAGAAAGAAATCAAGATGGATCAATCGATCGATTGATCGATCGAATCCGAAGAAGCAGAAGAACAAAACTGCCCCTCAAAGGAGGTACTTTTCTCCATTCGCCTTTTTTTCTGATTAGAGAGAGAAAGAAGAGAGAGATGAAAGGATGACCGTCGAAAGAGAGATGAAATGGAGATCGTCGAAAATTGCTAAAATCTATAAAAATAGTCAGAATCGAACGATTTTAAAGAATCTGATTTTGTTGACCTACTTGTAGACGGGTGTACAAAACCCCTACCATGTGAACATGTAACAAATTGCGTCGACAAATCTCACTCGATTTTAGATAGTTTAGTTATTTGGGCCCGTTTGGTTCGAGATTGGAAAATTTGTTTTCAAAAACTAATTTACACCTAAAATAATATGCATTTTGTACTACATCCAAAACTGTTTTAGGATTTTCAATAAAATCATGTATGATTTTACAAAACAAAAAAAATATCGTGATACAAAACGTAGTTAATTTAGGTGTAAATTAGTTTTTGAAAACAAGTTTTCCAATCGCGAACCAAACGGGCCCTCTCTTGGATCTGATGGACAGTGTTGTCGACAGCTTTACAACACGGAATTCGAGAATATCTACGTGGCTGTGACCTTCTAATCAGGTTGAATCAGTACCGTCAGATCGATTGAAATTCTTTAGACTTTAGCGGCTCTGATCTTTTAATCAAATTGACTTTTGTGATCAACTGATCATCGCGTAGATATAACGGGATGAGATGAGGTTAACAAAATGTGTTTGGTACCTTTCTTGCTATGCGAAACTTGGTTGATGCATAACCACACTTGGTTTAAATTATCAAGAGCAAGAAGTGTAGACACCCTAATTTTGCCCACCTTCATTTATGGAATACTTTGAGATTCTCATTAATCACCCACAAAAATAACCCTAAATGGAGTCCAAAATTAAGCCAAAAGTAGCCCAAAACCAAAGCTCAAAACCTTGCTCAAAACTAGTTAAAACCTCACCCAAATTAAGCCCAAAAATGGCCCAAAATCATCAAAAAAACAAAGCCCAAAGAAATAGCTCAAAACATGCCCAAATGGCCCATTTGAGCTATTTAACCCATTTTCTTTTTCTTTCTTTCCTTTTCTCCACCTCCTCACTATTCTAACTACCTTTCACTTCTTATCCTCACCTCCTACTTTCTCAAATAATGAGACCTACCCACAATAAAAGAGGAAAGATATCTTCTTCATAAAAAAGAAAAACCACCTCCTTACTATTCCACCTAATTTCTTTTTTAAAATCAACATATCAATCCCTTTCACACTACAAACCAC
>MVGT01001025.1:143084-154119 GCA_002174775.1 Macleaya cordata
TTTTTTTTTTTTTGGTCTAAATTTAAGTCCTTCGCGATCAAATGTTGAAAAAATTGGAGCTTTTTTTTATTTATTTGTGTGTACATTTGCCGAATTCAGTTGCATTTATGCGTAAATTATGTGAAGAACTGAACTCTCATTCTTTGCCTTCATGTTGTTCCTCGATTTGACTGTGTTAGAAGTAACAATGTCGGTGTTGAGGAGTAGGAAAATTGGATCGGACATTATTTGGTTCTAATTTTACACCTAAAAATTGGGTGCATTTGTGAGAGTGAAAATCTGCGGAGTTCAGAGCTGTTATAATTTTCAGAATTACATGTCTTTAATTACTTGAAAGCAGATCTAAGCAAGCTAAAAACGTGAAGAAAGTATCGACTCCATTAGCATTAGGATCATTAAGTTTTGGAATTTGGTGCATTTTCATTTTTCCCTTTTTGTTCATTTTCTTCTGAAAATAGGCAGATTTTTGTTCATGTACTGAGTTCTGTAAAATGTCATATGGTGATATCTAGATTCTGACCACCCTATGGGGCAGAAAACAGTTGCTGACTGATTTCTGCAATGTATTTTCCGCCTTGAGGATATTTTCTTTGCCTCCGTATAAAATAAAAATTAAAAAAAAAAAAGAAAAAAAAAGCCTTCCAACTAATCATATACCAACTGATGAATTGAAAACTCGAAATCATCCAAGAATCCAATTGATAACTGTTAGGCAGTGGAGCTGCTCTTTCTAGAAAGAGAGGCAACAACTCCAGCCACCTTTCACTAAAGGCTGCCACTCCAGCCACCTTTGTAGAAAGGTTGCCACCCTAGCCACTATGTTTGACTACCAACCTCGAACCCTTTCACACTCATACACTCTCTCGGTGAAGTTGCCTATAAATAGGCAACCCCTCTTATTGATTTAGTATCAAGTCTTAAAAGCTATTGTGAGAGAGAAAGAAGTAATCTCTCTTGAGATAGTCTCTTGAGTGTAACCTCTTATATGAGAGAAGAGAAAAAGTGAGAGTATAAACTCTTGTACACTTGTATTTCTTTGTTTATAGTGAATTGGCTTGGTGAGGCTCAAAGAGGACGTAGAGTAGCTTCGAACCTCTATAAATCTTGCGTGTCTTGTGAGTTATTTATTTTCTTCTTTATTTGCTTCGTGAGTGATATTTATTTATTCATCCATTTCCTTCTAAGATCCTGCATTCCGCAATCGAGAGAAAACTCTAAGTAGATTGATCACCTACGACGAGAGTACTTTTTCTCAACAATAACATACCAATTGAAAAATCCCTATCTACGCTGCAAACTTTGATAGAAATGTGGTAGACCAATTACCCCTTCCTGCTTAAATCCCCAACAAAGGCACACACAAAGTAAATAAATGGACTTGGATTTTTATATCTGGTATGGACCTAAACACTATCCCATAATGTTGGCAACTGGTTCAAAGTATTTTAAAAAATCAGTGTTGGGCTGTTGCAGTTCTCCCAAACTGACGATCATATCGTCACTATTGTGTTGTCTGCTGAATACACCAATGGGTGGGTCGGAATGGGATTTTCAAAAGACGGAATGATGGTTGGTTCTAGTGCCACTCACTTATATACCACCTGCTGTTGTTTCTTTAAAATTTACTTGGCATATCAGTTGAAGTTTACCAATCGCCTTACCGAGCAAGCAATTATGTTAGCTTTTGGGTCTGCTACCCCAATTCACAGCAAGTTATCAAAGCACGATGATACGACAACCAATAGTATGGGTGGGTTTTGTTGACCCACATTAAAGGTGGGTCTACAAAATCGGACTCATAACAATGATAACCCACTGATTATATTTACTAATATATAAGGGGGTGCGCCGTTTAAGCCGCGCCAAGCCATATTATGGAGGAGAGAGAAAGAGTGGAAAAGGAGAGGGTAACAAACTATTTTTGGGGGTGGCGGCGGGGATAGCTTGAGTTGTCGGACCGTTCGTCCGTCACCCCAAACTTTTTTTTTTTTAAAATGCCATATATGTGTAATATTTTAAAAAAATTCCTACTCAGACTAAACTACCTCTCTCTAATGCAAAAAAATCCAAAATTATATGTCTCTTTGATATAGAAAAAAGTGAAACAAAGGATAGAAAAGAGATTTAAAAAGAAAGAGAGAAAAGAGAAGGACTGACCCACGTGGGGTTCGTCCTCTTTTTGGATTTTTAAAATATTTGTAATTGGACTCAAAAGCCCCTGTGAAATAAAACAATCTCATACATTTATGTGTGTGAGAGAAAAAAAAGTGAAAGGAAAGAATACAAAAGACAAAAGTGAAAGATAAAGGAGAAAGAAGGACAGACCCACGTGGATCTGTCTTCTTTTTGTTATTTTTTTAAAAAAAAAGGAGAGAAACGGGAGAGAAAGGAGGTGAGAGAAAAGGGAGGAGGATAGAGGATAGTGTAACCGTCCTCCATATTTATTTTTTAATTTTTTAATTTTTTTTACTTTTTAAAAATACCGAATGTATCCTTTTTAAAAAATCTTTAAATTTACACTCCACTTACACCATTTCTACGGCTCATTCAAATATAATTCAAGGACTGATTTTTTGTGCAGATGATTTTTTGGACGTTCAGATCACATCATTCTAGGAGTTGTCTCCAAATAGGACCACATACAATCATATATTTTTTAATAACAATGCGCCGCATAATTGCCAACTCACACGCGCGAGGAAGCAAAATGAGTTTGTCATCCGCAAAGCACGTGTGAGGAGTGCGCGTGTGGAGAAGATGAATAGCCAACGCACACGCACGAAGCGCGTGTGGGGGCTCGTTATTATATAAGTTGTTTGCTTTTGCCAAAAAAAAAAAATGTAATAAATTTGTAATTTTGGGATACAAGAGGGTAAAAGACTATTATTTATTTATTAATACAGTCGATCATATATCAATCATGACTTCCATCCTTAATCCTTCCTTGCAATTACTTAATTTAATTCTTTACTTAATTTTTTGTATAATTAATTAATTAATCTATTATACTCACGCGCAGCTGTTTGGAGCGAACCCGATTAGTGATTCGGGGATATTGTAAACCATCCGAAACCCTTGCTGCATTATAGTGCCTATAATGGCCATCTCTTCACCAGTATATTAGACTCCACAAATGCGAGACAGTGAATTCCCCCACCCATATCGTCCAAATAGTTGTCAGGTCGCAACTGCACATCGGCCCCACCACTAAAATGCATCTCCACCGTTGGTATTTGAACTACTGAGAGTTCGGTAAAATTGAAACACGTGTCATACACACTATTAGGCTCCAGTGCAAGCTTCCAATCAAGAGCAGCAGCCGCATAAAGGAATGCATTACGAAACTCATGATAGGCAGGATCATACAACCGAGTCGCTGACTCAAACGAATCAATAATGGTTCCATCGCGGAACGTTGCCTCGTCAATTCCCGTTACTCTTTCACCATTAATACTAATTCCTGTGAGGTTAACGTAATAATACCTCATGAGTTCAGGGTCGCCACCGGCGTCTATGTTTTGAATTATGGGAGTATATATTACGTCGTCGGCATCTGAACTTGGTACGGCCGAGTCCCCGAACATTATAGATGATGATGATGATGATGATGATGAAGAAGTATTATTGCTCCTCCTCGGATCAACCAAACAGTAAGAGAATTTATTGGAGATACCGAATTGACTGCTAAGCTGGGAATTAAAAGATAAACTCCCACGGCCAAGCCCTAACACTCCCCCTGAAATTTGATAGAGGCCTACTGTTATATGTGTACACCCCAAAGTTACATTAGTAAGTTGTGTACCATCCTCGAGACTCAAAGTTTCCATGACTAATTCACCACTTACTAAGGAACCGTCACGATACGGCACCTCATACGTGCACTGGCCCTGTTCGTTACATCCTAGTCGTCCATCAGATTGATTATTACATAGTGGTGATGAACAGGGTTCTGAAAGGAATGACCCAGATATCCCGCCATCAAAGATGGGATCAGGTGGTTGAGGGACACATGTGACGCAATATTGGCACTGGAACCAAGTAATGTCGCTTCCCGTATGAATCCGCAGATGAAGGTACTGGGGAGGTGTACCTACCCCAAACTGAGTAGCGTACTCAAAACTTCCAATAGGAATACCAAATGTGATGGTACTGTTGAAATCGTTTTGGTCATGCACCGGAGTAGCCCGTGTGTGACGTACATTTTGCAAACTTAATGTGAGCGCCTTGGAAGCAGCAGCAGTTTGAGGGTTTGGCTGCTGAGTTAACGATGATGATGTTTCTTCATGATTATTATTATGAGCAAGCACTAGTGTACTTTCAGAAATGAATAAGATGGTGGTGATATTGTGGGAAATCAAGAAGAAGCAGTAGATGAAAAAGCAGGTAGCAGTTCTGATTTTGGGGTTGGATACTAATTCCATGGTTTAATTGTAACTGATGAGAGATATATCAGAGGGGAGATATATAAAGAAATTAATATTGAGAACTGGTGATCGAGCTAGGGAAAAACCAAAAACCCAAGTTGATATATATATATACACAAGTAAAGGCCAGGAGAGAGAAGTGGAGAGAGAGAGAGAGAGAGAGAGAGTACTAGTAGAAGCAAAAAAATGGTGCAGATCGAGATGTCTAAAAACAACAAACTCAAGTTGATATAGTAAGTTGTTGATGAAGGTAAATGTACCTTTCATATATATATATATATGCATGGAAGAATCACACCGGCCACCCCCTGCTCCCTTCCGCATTGATCAAACTACACTTCATTAACAATAATAATATTGTGTTACAAATTCAGTACTCTGATCAATATTCTGCTGGGTGTACCTACGTAGTGTGTGCTAAATATATACAACAAACAAATTGACTGATAATTAAGTTGATATAGTGAGTTGTTGTTGATGATGCATGAGCTAGCATATGCAGCTGCTTCTATCCGAAGCTAAGAAGGTATACGTACCTTTCATGGGTTTCTTTCAATTTATTAGTTAATATTTGGTTCCATCACAGCTTTTTTAAGCAAGAAAGGTTTCCCATGCCGGTTGTTAGCCAAATAAAGTTTTTTTTTCTTTCTTTTCTTGTTTTTTTTTTTCTTACAAAAGATGGGAAGGAATGGGAAGGCACATAAAGTATGACACATATAAAAACACATAGATGTTGGGTCTACATGTGAAATTTTAGTGAGAATTAATGTTTTTCTAAATATATAGACCATCCCACAAAAAATCAGATAGTTCTAAAATTCTAATTCAATCAAAAGTTGGTTAGAAATAAATCAAATTTAACGGTCAAGTAAATCGCTTAGTCATTGTTAAATTTAGTTAATTTTTAATTTACTTTTGTTTGGGTAAAAATTTTTAGATTAGTCTGATTTTTTGTGATGATTATTTATGTGTTGTGAAGAATATCTTTACAAAAAATTAACCCTTAGATTATTTTATGTGGGCCTCAAATTCAAGTGTTTTTTTATGTGTTAAATTTCATGTGTGCTACAAGCACCTTGGATTTGCATCTTTGCTAATACCTCTTATTATTTTATTTAAATTACATCAAAATTAGACTCATATTGAACCAAATTAGACTCAAATTAGACCCAAATTAGACCCGGGTATGATTTTGTGTGCAAATCCGATTTGCCTGTAGCATTACCCATATATATATTTCATGTGCAAAAGATCAGGATTTCGACTTTTGGGCTCTAGGTATCTAGCCTAACTAATTCGGTTTCACAGATGAAATTATGTATGTGCATGGGTTGCAATTTGGTTCAATAAAATGACGTCTTTAAAACTATCTTTCTATAATATTGGTTTGCAAATATATATATATAGCATTGTGCAAGTGCCTTGCACGTATTCTTTACACTGGGCTTATTCTTTACTAAAATACTAAAATATCTCTTTTAAGAAAGTTTATCAAGGGTTAAAAATGAGATTTTGGTAAGAGTGGGAGGGAGATATTGAGAGAAAAGTGAAAACTGAGTAGGTAGTTACAGAGAGATTTTAGGGATAGTTTAAGGAGAGAGAAAGTGAGAGAAAATCATGGAAGAGATTTAAATTCCTTTGCAATAGTGGAACGGTTATGTTTTGGTGAGAATAAATTAATATATCCTTTTATCAGGGGCAAAAGATGACCATTATACCTTTTTAGAGTGAAGTTAAGCTTTAACAAAAAATAATTTTTTCAGAGATACCAAACGTAAAAAGCCCAAAAAACCCCATTCTCTTAACTAATAGTGTATATATATATATATACACACTACAAGAAAGATGGGTTTTAGCGGCCAAACTTTTACCGGCGGTCAGGAAAATGGCCGCTAAAGATTGCCTTTACCGGCGGTCACAAACGTTCGCTGCTAATTGTAACATTTTACCGACGGCCAGAACAATTTCGTCGCTAATTGGGATATTTTACCGGCGGCCATTATAAAATTATCGCTAATTGTAATATTTTACCGGCGGCCAGAACAATAGCGTCGCTAATTGTGACATTTTACCGGCGGCCAGAACAATATCGTCGCTAATTGGAACTTATTACCGGCGGCCAGAACAATATCATCGCTAAATTAAGGCATTTACCGGCAGCCAGAATAATATCGTTGCTAATTGGAACTTATTACCGGCGGCCATAACAACGTCGTCGTTAATTGGAACATTTTACCGGCGGCCTGAACAATGTGGTCGCTAATTGTAATTTTTTACCGGCGGCTATAACAATATCGTCGCTAATTAGGACCTTTTACCGGCGGCCAGAANGGGTAGGTATTCTTAATTTCTAATAGGGGTTTGATATCTGTATACTAGGTTTTCATCTTCTTATCTTCATTATTTCTCCGCATTCTATTAAATCATAGATGCGTGTGGGAGTTAATTGTAAAATTTAGAGATGCGTGCGTGACTCCAAGGTATTTGTGTGCTGAATGGTCTTTGTTTTATTAAACTTTCTTGCACTTCAGATTTCCTCAAATACAAGTTAGATGGTTTCCTTCTATAGTCTAATTGGTAAGAGGAATTTGCTGCTCAGAGAAATCATTGTTGTTTTATGTATGCTGCCATGGAGAGTCAGATTTATGAACAATATCCACAAGGAGCTGGTTATCACATTCAATTGGAATGAGTAGTGCACTGAAAATGGCCTAATTTTTGAAGCATTTGACGAACTCAGTAGCATTCAGATCTGCAATTCTTATTGTTTTTATAGTGTAGAGCAACTCATTTCTAGCTTTCCATTTTCTTCTTAGAAGATACAAAAATCTAAGGCCCCCTAAAGGAAGTCATGATCATCTTCATGGTGACATTGAAGATCAAGTTATATTAGTTAGTGATGTTCACAATCATGAAGGTTATTAACTGGCTGTGTTCTTTTATGATATGTCATTATTAAAAGTATATTATATTTTATAAATTTTACTTTTCTATATCTTATATGCTATTATACTTGCTTTTCTTATGACTTTGCATTTTTTTTTTGGTATGTTTCAATCCTTTGGCACTTAATTTTATTTTTGTATTTGCAGGATTGGGATTATAAAAGTCATTTGATAAGAAGATTCTATTGGAGATGTGGGAAAAGATCTAGATGAGGAGCTTTTGTTTTTTGTTTTATGGTTTTTGGTTTGTTTTTCTACAACTAGTATAAACAAGATGATTCTACATATGTTGGATGCTAAGGATGTTTTTGAATTTAATAGAAATGTTGAGGCTCCATAATTTGATGATTTTACAGGCTTACAATTGTGCTTGTGATTTATTATACATGTTTCATGTCTTGGGGTATTGGGTTGTTTCCAGTTCACGAGGAAAAATTTGGTAAATCTAGTTATTTAAAAAAATATGTTTCTTGGGTTGCTAATAATGCATTTTAGTGTAGTGACAGTAAATAATGAATTTAACGGCGGCCAGCTAAGTGGTCGGTAAATATGGTATTTAGCGGTGGCTAGAAATGTGGTCGGTAAATATAAGTTTTAACGGCAACCATAAACCGTTGGTAAAGGATATTTTAGTGGCGGTCAAACCCCGCCGGTATTGCAAGTATTCGACCACCAATTTGGTCGTTTTTAAGTTGTGTTTGACCAAAATATCTTTCCTTTTACCGGCGGCCACAGTTTGGTCGGTAACATATTTAGCGACGATGCCTTCAGCGACCAATCCGACGGCCATATTGGCCGCCGGTAAAAACTTTTACCGGCTATTATGTGGGTTTTACCGGCGGCCTTCGACCCCCGCTAAAAGTTTTGACATTTACCGGCGGCCACAGTTTGGTCGGTAACATATTCAGCGACGATGCCTTCAGCGACCAATCCGACGGCCATTCCATGCCGCCGGTAAAAACCTTTACCGGCCATATTTGGGGTTTTACCGGTGGGCTTCGACCCCCGCTAAAAGTCATTTTTCTTGTAGTGACATATATATTAAAAAGTTTACAACAAACTGTGGGGCCCACATAGAGATTATTCGTGGCTAGTTTTTTGTGATTACGTCATAATCACCATGTAGATCATTCTCACAAAAAATTATACCATTCAAATAATTCTAACCTATTCATCTTACCATTTAAAATTATTAAAATTTAACGGTAAATAAACTGCTCAATTACACTTAAATTTCTCATCAATGTTTGAAAGGGTTAGGAGTTTTAGAATGATATGATTTTTTGTAAGGATGATGTACATGAAGTAGAAAACATCCTCCCAAAACATCAATCCTTACATCATTTCTATGTAGTCCCCACAAGTCGATATACACTTTTTCATGTAAACTTTTCAATGTACATGGATCCTGACCATATAGAGAGAGAGAGAGAAAAAAAAAGAAAGAGGAAATTAAGAGAGCCACTTAAAACATAAAATGGGCAAATTGTGAAAGAGTCAGGCTCAGCATACATCGAAAAGTTTACAACGAGCTTACAATGACTTGTGGGGCCCACATGGAGAAGACTCAGGGGTTAATTTTTTTTGATTATGTCATAATCACCATATAGATCATCCTCACAAAAAATCATATCATTCAAATAATTCTAACCCATTCATCTTACCATTGAAAATTATTAAAATTTAACAGTAAATAGACTGTTCAATTACACTTAAATTTCTAACTAATGTTTGAAAGGGTTAGAAATTTTAGAATGATATGATTTTTAGTAAAGATGATGTACATGATATAGAGAACATCCTCCTAGAAAATTAACCCTTAGGTCATTTCTATGTGGGCTCCATAAGTCGGTGTACATTTTTTTATGTAAACTTTTCGATGTACACAAATCCGGACTCATCGTTAAATACAACAACAAATTGGGACTTATAATTAAATTCATAAGGTGTTAACGATGCATGAGGCTTCTATCCTAAGCTAAGAATGTAGATGAAGCTTTCATATATGCATGGAATAATCACACCATCCCCTCCATTCCATTGATCAAACTACGCTTCATTAAAATCAAAATGGTCAAATGTCATTGACTAGCAAAGAAATGCAACCAGTCATGTGGACGCGCGTTAGTAAAAGAATCAAATTGATCGATCAAGACCGAGTACTTATAATGGTGGGGGTTAGGGATGTCATCCTGGTGGTTCTAGATCGAATCCTAAAGGTACCGCTAATATGAAGGTAGTTTCAGTTCTTACCGATTCTGGTTTCGAAACTTCAATTGGTGATTTTGGATCCGATACCGCTAGAGTCCACAGATACCTAATACCCGTTTTCAATTTTTTTATCTTTCTCTAACATGGAAAATATTTCTTTTTTGTATTTTTGTATTCTATTCGATCATAAAATTAGTTTTATTATGAAATTTGTTGTATAATAATCATTGGTTTCTTTTATTTTTATTTTTAATTAAAAAAAAACAAAAAATCTTGTTGTATAATAATAGATTAAATTATAAAATTTATACGGAACCGGCTACCTGCGGGTACCCGTTACAAAACTAGGTCCCGGAACTGCAATAAACGGTCCAGGTACCGATACGGCTCTGAGTAATTTGGTATCCATTGACAACCCTAATGGGGTAAATAAGGTGGTTGTAGTAGTGGTACATGGTCGTGTTATTTGCATATTAGTTATCAACTATAGAGAGACGTTATATAACCCCTTCATATACTGATCCAAAAAAATATAGCCCCCGTTATATAACCTCCGGCCTTGTGAGGCCAACATATAATACATCCTGTGGTAGATTTTTGGAGAGAATGTTCTTCTTACTATGTATATTATCATATTCAAAAATAAACTCATTATGAAACTTCTAACACCCCTCAAACTATCCTTTAAAAAATCGGTAAATTTTAAACTTTTTCTGACCATTGATTTACAGGAGCTGATTTATGAGGTAAGAAATTTTAAAACGAGCTGATTTTTTAATATACATAGTGATAAGGAAAATATCCTCTTCAAGAAACAACCTCCGAATGCATTTCATGCGGGCCTTACAAGGTGGGGGTTATTATAGAGCAATATAATTAAACACCCTATTAACTATAATGTTATTCGTGTATAATATAACATTTCTATATAGTAATATTATAAATTTATAATGGACATTGTTAACGTGTACTCTTAGGGCACAAGTTAAGTTTTAAGGTTTTGTGTTTTGTTAATTTCGTAGAATTGTCCAAATGACATAATTTTTTTATATGTATGTTATATTTATTATTTAGATCATATCTAAAAAAATTAGGTCAATCGGAGATCTTTAGCACCAAGAACACTCAATCTAGAGATTCTTAGGGATGGCAACAGGGCGGGGCGCGGCGGGGTCGGATTTGCCTCCCTCATCTCCGTCCCAATCACTATTCGAGACAGGGCAGGGCGGGGATTGTGAATCCCCTATAGGGGGTATTGGAATGGGAATTACTTTTTATTATGAAAATTTATATTTAAAATAATATTTTTAAAAGTTAAAATTAATAAAATACAATAAATAATATAAAAATAATTGACATACATATATATATTTATATGATAAAAATAAGTATATATTATTATTTAAATAAATATATAGATAATTTTATAATTAATCATATACATTTACTAAACAG
>MVGT01001025.1:161864-186130 GCA_002174775.1 Macleaya cordata
AATAAAGCTTCGATTTAAAGATGAAAGTGGTTAAAGCGCATCTACCTTTAAAAGTCCTCATTATTTCATGTTCAAATGGGCAAAAATTATTTTTGCACAACAAAAAAAATCAAACAACGAATTTTTAAGTCAATCAATACAAATTGCAAAAATTGTAATGCATAAAAAAAATTAATTTGATCTAGAAAAAACATATTTTGCAAGAGAAAAAAAACTCAAACACAAATATGATTCGTAACAAAAAAATGAGAGAATGGTCTTTTTTATTCATAATGCACTAGTGGAACCATTGTTTTATTAACAAAAAAAAAGTGAAATCAAAATATTTTTCAATAATATCTTAATAAGATTCTATTCCTTAATTGGTGCTTAATTGATAATTTTGAATTAATTAGTTTCCTATTTTGTCTTTTAAGTTAGAAAATAACAATAAATAGAAGTAAAAATCTTTAAAATATTAAGGAGATAAAAATGATTTTAAACAAAATAGGAAACTAATTAATTCAAAATTGTCAATTAAGCACCAATTAAGGAATAGAATCTTATTAAGATATTATTCTCTAACTAAACAAGGGTAAACACGGAATTAAAAAAAAAAAGAATTATTTACTAGTGGGGTAAACAGAAATTTTATCCCTTAAAAAGTATAAAATGGTAAAATCAAAAAAAAAGGGGAATTTTGGCTATTATAAAATGTTTGTGGGTTTTTTGGTATTTGGCAGTCAAAAATGGAGTTTTTGAGCAAAATTATGTAAAACAAAAAAGAGAATCTCAGTTAGATTTGACGTCGCCGGCGAGTTCCCGGAATCTGATGCGACGACGACCTTGTCTCGCAGTGATCGAGGACTTTGGACATATTGTGCAGGCATGCCGGCCATACGCCGCATACACGAACTTGCAGACTAACTTGTTAGTGCATATTGACGAATGGAAATACTAGTTACAAAATTTGCTACAAAAAGCTAATCCGATGGTCAATATGTTTCACATACCCTCATAATCCGCACCCCATCCCAAAGTGATATGAAACTCATCATAAATTGTGCCTTATTATGTACCAAATTCTATAGCTTTGACCAATTGTGCTCAATATATATATATAAAAAAAAAAAACAGATATTTTCACATTACATAAAAGAAATTTCTAAAACTAATTTTCTAAAAACTAATAAAATTAAAAGGGCCAAACATGACTGACTAGTTAATCATAAGATCATGGGAGACTTGTCTGAAGGATTTTACATCCACGACATGTGGACTCCGCTTATCCCACAGACTGACGTCCACCTTAATATAAACTTCATAATAATTGTGAGAGGAGGAGGAGGAGGAGGAGGAGGAGGAGTTTCCGTTGTGGGCTGCCAAAACAAGGTTATAATAAATCCAATACGCGTATATCAATTTTCTCTCCCCACGAACCACATGATCCAACTGTAAGTCCGTCTTAGCCTCCTTGTTGTGTTCAGCCACTGCCAATTTTGCGATAAATCTGACGTCGCCCACGTTTTCGATTGGTTCCCAACGGGGTGGTGAGCCCGCCACGACTACTCCTCCTTTGTCATCTGCTGCAGCCTTCTGATGATGATGATGATGATGACAAGGAGGAGGAGGAGGACGGACGATGGAGATTCCATCAAACATGATGAACAACAAGCAGGAAACCAGAAGAAGAACAATAAAAAGAAAATAAGTAGATGAAGAAGATTGAATTCTACTGATCATCATCATCATCATCATCATCATAGCCCACCCTAATAGTGAATCTTGCTAGCTCTAGGGTTACTCAATTTATACACAAACTTAACAAGGAAGGAACTCAGAAATTGTACCGTGTGCAACGTGCCAGCAAAGAATACCAGCTGCCCTAGCCCCTAGAATCAATCTCTATGGAATAACCAACCCAACCCAAAAATTAAACTCTTGCCTTATTTAATTCGGTAATGCTTGAGTTACAGCAAATTCCTACAGAATTTGCTACCACTCAAGCATCCAACGGTCAAAGTGATTTGCATCTCCTCGTATTTCGCATCCCATCCTAAAGTGTTATGAATCTCACCGTGAAATGTGCCTGCTGTAGCAAATTCGGTAGGGATTTCGGTAGCCCTAGCACTACCGTATTTAATTAGCATATTCTAAATTAATGACACCTAATAATAAATTAATGTAATTGATTTGTTTCCTTATTAGGGCTAGGGCGGTTCAGAAATTAAAAACCACCGTTTCAGACACGGTTTTACCGTCAAATCTGATTTTGGAAAGAAAAAAAAAAACTTACTACTACAAGGCTTTTTTCTAAAAAATAAAAGAAAAATGCTTGAGGGACCGATCCCTCAATCTGTTTTTTTATACAGATTGAGGTGTCATCCTCAATCCACCACCCATTATGATTTGTGTGGTCCCCACAAATTACAATGGATGGTGGATGGAGGATGACACCTCAATCTGTATAAAAAAACAGATTGAGGGATCGGTCCCTATAGCATCTCTCAAAAAATTAAATTTTTTTATTAGATAATTAGAAAATTTAGTTATTTTAGAATTTTTATTACTATAAATTTTTAAGGAGAAAGAAATTTATCATAATTAGAAAGTTTAGTTGTTTTCAGATTATACAGAGAGTAGCACTGACATGATTTAAGGAGAATATGCGACAAGGAGGACACCTCAAAAAAACCAAGCAAAACAAAGAAAAAATGATACTCCTCCAACCTAGCCTTATAAACCAAGGAGGAAAAGGAGAAAATCTCAGACAAAACAACAACAAAAACCCCTCATCCGAACTAGGGGTCCCTAATAGCAACACTCATATTATATGGTACTCGCAGAGTATGATTGTTTTTTTACCTCTAACTAGTGGCAAGCCTACAAAAAATACTCTTTATTTCAAGCCACTAACTAGTAGTAGTAAGATGAAAATTTTTATTTTTTGGCCTTAAACCCATCAAGTGGTAGTAAGTGATTAATGGGTTTGAAGTCTTTAATTAAAGATTTTTCACGCCACTAGTTAGTGTTTGAAACAAATAATATTTTTTATGGGCCTGCCACTAGTTAGAGACAAAAAAATAATCACCCCTTTAGTTAGAATGGGTCTTAGGCGGATTGGGCCCAAAAAAAAACCACAATCACCCACTAGGTCCACCCTGGGGAAAAAGAACAAAAAAAATATTTGAAAAAAACCACCATTTTTGTATGATTTTTGGAAAATAATAAGGTGAAAATGGCGAAAAAAAATGTTCTAAAGTTCAAATTTAATTTTTAAACTTTAATGGAATAAGACATTTGGAAAAAATTTAAAAAAAAAAATTCCAGACAACAACTTTAAAGCTTTAATTATTTTGTTATTAGTTTTTTTTTTTTTGATAAAACATAACTTCATTAAAACTAAATATTTACATCAGACAAATAAGTCATGTTGCAGCTGACTAAATATAAACATAGGAGCCTCATGATCCCAACAAACAAACTGAAGAGGATGAGGTCCGAGCAAACTTAGCAAGGCTATCAGCAACCTGGTTAATTAGGGTCTCCCTCTGAACATATGTACAAACATAGAAAGTAAAACTACATAACAGAGATATTGCTAATGCTTAAATTTGCCAACCCAGATTGGGGTATTGCTATAGTGATGAGGATCATTCAAGAAAATCTACAGCTGATTTACAATCGCGCGCCTTCAAGATAAAGGTTGGCAATTCTACGATCTCTGGCCCACAAAATACCATGCATAAAAGCTAAACAGTCTGCGTATATATATATCTAAGTAACCAGAGCGCGGGTCGGAGTGGGAACGAAAGTGGGAGCGGGAGCGTCGGAGCAGCCGATTAAAAAATGTTCTTAATTAGTTCTAAAATACCTTTAGAGCGGGAGCGTCGGAGCGTAGTTCGGAGTGGGAGCGCGAGGTTCCGGAGTGGGAGCATCGCCCCTATACCAAGGTTTCGGTTACTAAAATATATATATATATATATATATAAAGTCCAAGAAGATCTGCGATTCAAATTTATCCGAAGTTCCAAACCAATTTACGAGAATAAATTACTGAATATGCAAAAACCTCAGAGAAGTTAAGTTATAAAATGTTGTATCAAAAGGTTGATGTGAAATTCTACATATATTCCAATACTATTGTATATAGAGGCGGATATTTAAACCCAGATTTTTACTGATTCAACCCCAACAACTAGTTGGTTTTAACGATAAATTTCACAAAATAGCTTTTCGGTTATATAAAACAGGTAACTTATATACTTTTCGATTGTATCATCGGCTCTACGAAATTAACAATCTATTTTGCACAAGTTTTACGAAATAGTTTGTCAATTTTGTAAAACATCCAAGTTATTCTCGTATTGTCGACTCTATGGAATCAACATACTATTTTGTATTGTTAGACCTGCTAAATGGAACCGGTTGATAAAGTGGATTGAATTAGTAAAAAGTGAGCAGATACAATATAGTTTGTCGACTATATGAAAACAACATGCCATTTTGTACAAGTTTTTCAGAAAATAGCTTGTAGTTTTGTAAAATAGACAAGTTGTTTTCTGATTGTATTTTCGCCACTGCGGAATCGACATGCCATTTTATATTGTCAAGTCACAGACTGCTAATGTGGGCTGAATTAGTAAAAAGGTGGGCTGAAATATCAATACCCTTTATATATACGAACCCCTCCCCCCCCCACCACGAGTTGGTTGTCCATCCTCCCTATACACGCTACGCGCGATACCACCCACGCGAGGAGTTCGTCGTCTAAAAAAATGAGCTGTTGAATCGACTCCATACGACCCCACTGGAAAGTGTAACCAAGTGTAAATAAATAAGATTATAGGATACAACTGGTATTTTAGAAAAAAAGGTATAAAAAAAAATGTTTTTTGTGAGGACGTTGTTACAACTCGTACTGTAGCAACACCCTCACATATGACGCCGCCGCCACTTACCCTCCATTTCTCTTAGGGATGTCAATGGATAGTCGAAAATCCGAATCCGATTCGAATTTGTATTAGAATTTTCGGATACGGATTCGAATATTTAGGAATTCGCTCTGTTAATATCCGATTCGATAAGAAATCACATATATATATATATAAAAAAATCATATATGATACATAAAAATTGTATATAATATATATATAATTATGTATAATATATTATTTAATAGGTATTAGTATAAATAAAATGAAAAAAAATGTCAAAATATAGTAAAAATTAAGTTCTATATTATCAGATTTCGAATAATATCTGAATTGGATTGACTTATAAGATCGAATCAGATATCGGATATTCGATAAAATTTTGGATACGAATTCGAATTGTGAAATATAATATCCGTTCAGATATCGGATCGAATTCGGATATCGAATATTTTTTTCTCGTATAGTGCATTATCCGTTACTGTTGACATCCCTATTTCTCTCTTTCTCTCTCTTCTTTTTTTCTGTTTTCATCCAGCCCAAACGGCTCTTTTGAGCCTCACTCTAGGCTAACGTAGCCTCTTATAAATATTAGAGATTAGAGATATCAAAACTTGTAATACATGAAAAACTATACGTTAGTAATTTTCAACCATTAGATTGTAACAAAATCTTGGCTACTTCGATCCAATGAACATAAATCATCAGTTCAAGTGTTCAACTGATTTTGGTGGTAGCAAGTATTTGGCCAGTGGGTCCCAAAATAAGCCACGTGGCAGTTAACTATGACAGAACAGCATATGCAATAGTTTTATAATCATCATCGGTTCCAACTTCCAACTTACGACTCCCTCTCTTCCCACCGCTCTCTCTCTTCTTTCTCTCTCTAAAAATCTGTACTGTAAAGTCGGAAGAAGCGCTGCAATCTCGACTCACAATTAAAGAGCAAAAACTTAGAGAGACAAAAAAAAACCCTAGACTCTTTTTTTTTTTTTTTGTGCGTTTGTTATAACCTCATCAAACCCTTATATTTTTCACAATCAAAATCTAGGGTTTTATGTTCTTCGAGGTTTTAATGTCTTATAAATGGATAATACCTCTATTTTCTCTTCCATTTCATTCAACGTAGCAGCGTTTATCACCGTTTTCTGTTGTTTATTCGCTTTGTTGGCCGTTCGTTCGTCATTCCCGGCGATTATCTTCGGAAAAGTAAGATCGAGGAGATCGGAGGGTGTTGGGATTTCGCCGAAGAAGAAAAAAAATTGTGATTGTATTTGTTCTTGTAGCAGTAACGAAGAAAGTTCTACTTCTACTTCTGTTATTAGTTCTTATTCGAACGGTGGTATTGGTGAGAAGCACGAAAATATGCCGGTTAGGGTTTCGGAGCGACAAACAGGGGCTTCGATGATGGAGCAATTGGTACCAGAGATAACTACACACGCTTTAAGTTACTTGGACTATCCGAGTTTGTGTCGTCTTTCTATGACGAATTCATCGATGCGAAGGGCTGCAAATGATGATAGTGCGTGGAAATCACTCTATCATAAGGTGCATTGTTTTACCTAATTTTATCAATTCATATATTGAAAGTACTTTTACGTTTGGTTCTGTTGGAATTCTTGAATAAACTTTTGTGGATTAGAACAACTTTTCCTTTTTTCATGGATACTAGTATAACTGCTATTTAATAGGAAATTTTGTTAGAAATTACTTGATAACTGTTAAAACCCTAAAAGCATAGAACTTGAAAGAGGGTGTTTGATGAGTACAAGGTCTTAAATGTTAAAAACTTGCTTTGGGTGGGTTGGTTGACACTTGACACAACCATGGAAATTACTTGATTATTGTTAAAACCTTAAAACAATAGAACTTGAGAGAGGGTGTTTGATTAGTACATGGTCTTATCTGTTGATTTCTATTCAAGCATTGGTGGAAATTCTGAAAGTTAATGAGCTTGAGTCGGTTTGATTGATGCATTTTTAAGCTTTGGAAACTGTTCTAACTGTTAACCAAATACAAGTCAGTTTGAACCAATGGGTGACCTTACATCAGTAGGTTAAATGTAGTCTAAATTTATCTCTGTTAAGTACTTAGCAGTCATTTGCAACTATGGTTGCGTTAAAGTTTGGTTTGGGTTCTCCTGCTGGTCAATGATACTTTTCATGAAATAACTTATGTTTTGCTTTCTGTTGCTGCATCCACTTCCTTTCTAAAGGAATAAACTTTGTTGCTTGAATCAAATAGAGTTGTTGTAGTAAGCATATGATGGGTAGATGCAAGAATCATTCAGTAAACATTGTTTCTGCATCTTGATCAAATTTAGATTTTTCAGAAATTATACATGTTTGTTAGAGAAAATACAAAAAGTTTGTGAATTTTATGAAAAGCATCTTTGAATGAATCTAATAGAAATGGAATCCAAAGAGATATATTTGAAGGATATGTGAGGGGTAGGTATATGTTTGTATTATAAGCTGCGTAGTTTAGTTGTTTATTCCTAGTGAAAGGAGGGTCATAAAAGTATGTAAAGGAAACTGAAGCATTTTATTTTCTTTAGCTCTTTAGTTTAGTCTGACTATTGGGGATCTATCCTATTTGGAACTCGCTTGAAAAACTTTTGCTTTGAAGGTTTTTTCCTCCTTTTTTTTTCGTTGTTGAATTCTGGAGTCCTTTTTTTGTCACTTTTTTTTATTAACAAATTTTTGTCTATTTAAGGGAGAGGTAGAGAGGGCCAAATTTTCTAATCCTAGTGACGCGCAATAGACTAGAGGCTATTAAAAGGATCTAATATGCTTAATTATCAAAAGAAGAAGAAAAAAAGGATCTTATATGCATGATATTGGGAGGATGTTACCTTTCAAAAAAAATGATATTGGGAGGATGTTCAGGAGCTAGTACTGAATTGAGCTTATTACATGAGAAAGTAGTTGCTAATGTAAGCATCAACTGTTCTGGTACTGCGATATCTTTTGTGCACATAAGGTTTCACCTAAATTTTTCTCGGGGCTTTTTCAAATTACAGTGGTTATGCAACTCCGATTTAGCCACTTTCATGGTATGGGCACCACTTTCCTGCCAAAGGTTGTCATAAATCATCACTACTGCATCAGCACTCAGTAGTGCCCAGAGCTATGTCTTTTCTTAATTGTGGCGTCCATTTTACGTACACCTTTTTGAACAATGATAGTGAAAGTTCCTGTTCCTTTCATTTTTCTTGTTTTGAGTGTTTCAGAATTCATCCCCTTGTCTTACAATTTGTGTAATATGTTTTCACTGAGATTGTAATGGGGCTTATCGGCTACCCAAAATGTACATGAAGGTTGGAATGCATGTTTAGTTTTGATGTTAAAAGGAACCTGTGCTTCTCATGTCGAAGTTATAGTATTTTAGTTCATTATTCAGTTGTGTTTTTTTCTTTAGAGTTTGTGATTGCAAAAGTATGATGCATGAACCTCTAACAACCTATTTCTTATTTAGTTATTTATATGTTGCTCTAGATGGTAGTTGCTTAAATTAGGTGGAGAACCATTTTGGTATAATTTAGAATTTACATTTAGTTTTGACAATGTTTTTCTAGGACTTCACAGTGGAACAGGACAGCGTGATGCCAGTAAATGGATGGAAGGCATACTATGCGGCTACAAGAGCTGTTGTGAATGTCAATGCAGAGTTCTACAATATTATAAGAGAAAGGTCGCTTCCAGCAATGAGTCGCCTTTGGCTTAATGCAGATTATGTAAAGTGTGTTCATGGCTCCGGAGAGCTTTTTTCAGGGTATGGTGCTCTTAAGTTCTGTATCATTAGTTTCATGGGTAGAGTTCAATTTTTTATAGCTCAAGTACTAAGACTTTAAGAGTAGCTTATTATCCCCTACAATGTACTGCTGTGTTCCCTCTATTGCTCCAGGTTTGTGGAGATATGTGAATCCAATTTCAGGTCATTTACTTTATCATGACCTCAAGAAAAGTGAAGGATGTTAGTTTTTGTACTAGAATAAATCTTTTTTGAATTTTTTGAATGGTTGAACCTCAACATGTAGATTATTGACTGATGAAACGATAGTAGTGTAAGATTTCAACAAACTCTATACTTAATATCACACCAAAAGGTAGTTTTGGATGTTTCTGTTGGGCCAGTGTTGACCCTTAGCCTTCCCATTTTGTTAGGCTTTAATGGTGTTGTTTTTTGCTAAGTGAAATTTTATTTAGTGTCTTCTAGTGTTCTCTGTAAAGTCAGAAGATGGCTGTATGCTTATGTCATGCTCCATTGTTCTCTTAAAAATAAAAACTATTGTACATCCGGTTGCTTATTATAGTGCAGAAGGTAAGAATACTCCTATGTAAATGAAGGCTACATAATTGAAGGATCAAGTAATTATGAAACCGTTAAGTTGAGAGGATGAAATTGAGAGAACATCTCTTATTGGAATCTTGGACATCTTGAGTAATTCAATGTGGAGCTGGAGTCTCTGAATTGTATCTTTCAATTTTAGTTAAATAAAACTGCAGTTGTCTTTTTATCTGATGGAGAGTGAAATTCTTTTTCTTTTTCAATGAAGTATATCTATTGATCGTTTTGGTTTTCTGCTAACAGTTATGACGCAGTTATGGAAAGCTGGCAACTTGCGTTCAATTGGGGCCAGGGAATTGCCTTCCAGATTCGGGATGTGCGAGCTCGGGTGCTGACAGACATGGCTTGGGTTACCATGAAAACATACATTGACGTGGAGACCGGGCCGTTCAATGTGACCAATGTTTATGAGTTTCACAAAGGGCAGTGGTACTTGGTTCACCATCACACCTCTGTGATTCTTCTTGATGCTGAGGTCGATAATCAAAACATATTTGGGTAACGGCAAAGAAAAAGGAAAAACAGATGGAAGATATAGCATTCATTGTCATTAGGGGAGCGAGTGAGTTGGTCCCCAGTTTCACTTTGTTTACATCTTCATTTGCTTTCTCTTGTTCAGAAAATCGTCTGATGTATTTTCTTCAACCTACTTCTGGGTTTTCAATCGTCTTGCTCCTCCTTATCCTTGAATTGTTTACGTATACATCATATATATAAAATTTTGGTTATGTTATCGGTTACTCTTGTTCTTAGTTTAAATTTGTTTGTATGTAGTTGAAGGCTGTTACATGTACAAACTATAAAATATAGGGTTAATTTAACTTACCCCCATAATAATTGGACAATCAGACTTAACCACCTCAAAGATCAGTTAATTAGTTTACCCCCTCAGACTCACGGTTTCTGTGATTCTGTCGTTTGAAGGCACATGTGCGTCTTGCACGCACTATTTTTGGACGAAAACACCCCTCACTCTTCACTCACGTGACTCCACTAAATTGCTCAAACTTAGTATTCCCAAAATACCCTTAAACTTGGTTACCCAACTCTTACAAATTGATCGGACGGTCCTCGAAAATTCTAATGATTGAACGGTTCTAAAATTTAGCATGGGTGTCACGTCCAATCAGAATTGATAGACCTGCAACTTCTGACGTGTTTAAGTGGGAAGCCACCTTTGGCCGTTCTTGTGTCCGCTGAAGTTAGGTTTAGAGAGAGAGAAATAAGTTTAGGAAAGCAAACCCGAGAAACCATTTCTAGGGTTTTCGTTGACGACGGCGAAGGAGAAGCTTCTCTGGGCTCGAAATCAGTTGAGAGAGGCTTTTTTTTCGATTCTTCATATGTGAAGACACCATTTCCACCCATTTTAAGGTTAGGGTAAACCAAATTTCGACCAAAGAGAAAGGAAGCAATTCAACAAGATTAAAGGTTGAAACTTGATCGATGAGTGAGTGAAGAAGTGAAGGAATTAGCAGAAAAGGAGTTCCTCTTGTCTAAAAAACAGCCATCCTACACCCTTACAGCCATCCTTCACCCTTATATAAGGGTTGCAGGTTGAAAGTTGATGAAGAAGATGATCGTTGTGCAACGGTCATCTTTTGGGTTTGGGATGTTGGTGGTTGCCCATTGGATAAAACCAAGGGCTAGATAATAACGTGAAACTGTTAGGTAACCAAGTCTAATAGTAGTTGGGGAATACTAAGTTTGAGCAATTTAGTGGAGGCACGTGAGTGGAGAGTGAGGGGTGTTTTCGTCCAAAAATGGCGCGTGCGAGACGCACATGTGCCTTCAACGGTAGAATCACGGAAAGCATGAGTCTTAGGGGTACGAGGGATAAGTCTGATTGAACAATTATTGTGGGTCACGTAAAATTAACCCTAAAATATATTACGAGTGCATGTCAGAATACCTAAAAGAAATTGAGAAGATTGGAAAACTAGATCCGTTTTAAATTACTGTCAGATTGCTGTTTAATGTGTTTACACAGTGGTCGGAAGCTGCGCACGTTAGCACGACTAGCTCAATTGAGGTTAAAAGCGGCGCACGATAACTACCCCAGACTGATGTTGAGAGTTTTATTGCACACTTACTGGAATGAAGAACAAAAAAATAATTTACCAAAAGCAGTCTAATTCCTAAACATTTCCTCTGTTTTTTCTCTCTCTAAAATTTTTTGCATCACCAAAAATGGAAGCTGAAACCCAACGTGAAATCGAGGAGACAGTGATAGGGATCTTGAAAAACTCAGACATGAATGAAATGACGGAAGCCAAAGTCCGAAAGATTGCAGGAGAAAAGCTTGGGATTGACTTATCAGGCAAAGATGAGAAAAAATTCGTCAGACGGGTCGTCGATTCTTTCCTCGTTTCTAAGGAAAACGAGCAAACCCAAGCAGCGGAAGAAGAAGAAGAAGAAGAAGCAAAGAAAGGGGCCAATCAGGATGAAGAAGAAGAAGCAGAGGAGGAGGAGGAGGAGGAGGAGAAGAAGAATCCGGGAATTAGTGCTAAAGAGTTCGATGATAATGGAGATCTCATCATTTGCAGGGTAAATTTTAGTTTTTATTCTATAAGAAAAAATTTCACTCTTAATAAAACCCTAGATAGTTGGAAAGTCAGTTTTTTTATGGACAACCTAATTTCTTATTTTCTCACTCTTAAAAATAGTTAGGAAGTCAATTATTTTTATGGGTTCTAGTTTATCAATTCTCTGTCAAATTAAGATGGAAAGGGTGAAAACATAGTTAGAAAAAACCTCACTCTTAAACCCTAGATTGATAGAAAAATCAGTTTTTAATGGACCCAAATTTCTGATTCTTATTGAAATGAAGATGGAAAGATTGAAACAATAAACCCTAGGTTTTTTAATTCCCGTTGTTATTTTCTTCCTCTTCTTATGTTTGATGGGTTTCGCAGCTTTCAAATAAAAGAAGGGTGACGATTCAAGATTTTAGAGGGAAGACATTGGTGTCGATAAGGGAATACTACGAGAAAGATGGAAAAGAGCTTCCTTCTTCTAAAGGTACTAAATTGTTAGCCCTATTACTGCCTTTGCTTCCCCTTTTTCAATAGAGGGTTGTGTTATTTGCTGTTCTCATGATGGATTTTAGCTCTGTTTCAGTTCTTGTTTGTTAGATCATGAACACCACTTTCAAATATCAATCATCCTAAATATGAAACACGCAGAATGCGCGCGGTGCTAACTAGTTTTTTATCGTTTAAAAAGATATTGCTTTTGTAGTTAATTGTTCTTGAAACAATCAACTTTATAGTTTGACATCCTGTCATGGCATCGAGGCTGGTTTGGATCTGTTTTTCCATTTTTAATACAATCTGCTTTAGTAGCTAATTGCTCTTGGAAATAATCAAATTTTAGTTAATTGTTCTTGAGACTCTGAAAATCCACCGAACATGAGCTGTAAATCGGGTGTCATAAGATAATAAGACCTTCTGGAGATATCTCGTACTCAGTATAGCTGTGTTTACAATCATCAATGTGTAATGAGGCTAGTTTGCCCACTTCTAAGTTCGGTTGTGCATATTCTTCGAACCCATTTGAAAAGCGAGCTATGGGGATGGGGTTCATCCATTTCTCTTGACAATCATGTCTATCTTGTATAAGGTGAACCATTACTTAATTCATGGAAGTTTCAGACCTGTGCTAGTGTAACCTTTTAGTTTTTAATTGTGTTCGGAATTGATTATTGGAGGGAAAAGAACAAATCAAAAGAGAATCTAATCCCGCGATGTTCCATCGAATCCTCGACGGAAATCAATAAAACTAGTCTGCAAGGGTAAGGGATGCCAAAGGGAAAACTTCACCTGTTAGTAATGAACTATAATAAATTTTTATCCTTTATTGCATTTGACCTGAAGTCCTCAACGCTCCATATAACTTGGTACCGACTTTAGTAAATGTAGGAGGTGGATCAGAATTTCATTATTGGCTTGATTTCCCATTCTTAACTAAGGTTGGTTCATGGATTGTGCCCCACTCTCTGATTGTTGCAATTGCTCCCCCATCTTTTTCTCTTATTTTTCATTGTTTACATGTAAGCTTCAATGAAGTTTCAGCACTGTTTACAATCTAAAATACTGTTAATTTAAGCGAGGGCCATCACTGATTTCGTTGAGAATACTACAACTCTTTGTTGTTTCTTTTATAGTCTCTTTTATTTTGTTTTGTCAGGTGATCAAGCCCTAAATCTACTTACTGTTTTCAATTCTGTCGTACTATCATGATTCTAAACCTTTGGCTTCTTTTGATGTTGTGTTAGGGATAAGCTTGACTGCGGAACAGTGGTGTGCTTTCAGTAAAGCTGTCCCTGGAATAGAGGAAGCCATCAGGAAGATGGAGTCAAGGTTGAGGTAAGGTTATAGTCCGGACGTGGGACTGTTTTGTTCAACCTTTCCTCTGGAAAATGGGACTTGCAAAAATCTGTAACTGAGAAACCCTAGAACGTAATGATAGGGTTTCAGTGTTTTTTTTAGGTTGCAAAGTTGATGTAAAGACTACAGTTAGAGCAGCTGTAATGTTTTGGACAAAAATTAATTACCGTATGCGCAATGTGGAGGAAATTTTCATCTCCAAGTAATTGTAATACCAGCTGTAATTTTTTTTTTTCAGAACCCAGAGTTACTGCCAATGTAATGGAATGTCAAAAGGTGAATCCACTTTCTCATGGAATCAGCCTCATCCACATCTAACTCGCCCTGGCTAGAATAGAATTGAATCAAATTGATACTGACAATATTGACCAAAGTCCACTGAGGAAGAGAGACGCAATGCAAGGCATGTGTTTGTGTTTGTTTTAGAGAGAGAGAGAGAGAGAGAGAGAGAGAGGGCTCCTGCAACTTCCTACAGTGATGCAAATATTTCTTCAGAAAGATGTGAATAACAATTATCAATTGACAATAGACATGCACAAAAAGAAAAAGAAGACTGTCTCAACAGAGAAATGTTATAACAAAAACAAAAAATGCTGCTCCAATTAAGTTCTTCCCAGTACAAGTCATCGTCATTGTTTTGCAAGCTTTCCCAGTGATGATTGATTTCACTTTGCACATGGGATGCCTGATCTACTCAGACCTTTGCAGCTTTCAGAACAGGGACATTCAATTTGATCCACTCTTCCTTATTTTACCTCTCAAATACTTTCTTTCATCCCATAAAGAAACACAAACAAGGATCCCTCGTCGATGAAAGAAGTCAAGGTTGGAGTCAAACAAACACCATCGGGATCTTCCTCGATTCATTCTTTCATTGGTAAGATTAGAGCTGGTATACACAAGCTCATCTTGGGGTGGAGTTTCTACTTCCTGCAGAAACTTGTTGCTGTCAATTGTAACAAACAGACACAAAGAGTCAGTCAGTCTCTATTGTCCATCAACATTAACTATAAGAACGAACTTACAATAAGTACTTCAGGTCATAATGGAATAAAATGAAGCAAAAGTCGAAGAAACTGTTCTCTGCCTATACTGTTCAAATGTGGAGCACCTGAAAGTGTGGTTGAACTGGAACAGCAACTGTAATCCTCTCTACTGGCCATTTACCCAAACAAATCTTTGTCAGGATTCTTCTACGCCACTTGCTCATACACAACGGTTATGCTGCTTGGGGCCCACAAGGAGCTGATCCAAGGGCTGATTTTTTATGAGGATGATCACAAACAATTAGATCATTTTAAAACTTTTAACCCCATCAAAAGTTGGTTGAGATT
The DNA here is from genome assembly GCA_002174775.1 of Macleaya cordata. NCBI lineage: Eukaryota > Viridiplantae > Streptophyta > Magnoliopsida > Ranunculales > Papaveraceae > Macleaya > Macleaya cordata. The sequence goes on from MVGT01001025.1 coordinate 176,847, forward strand.
TAACTATAAAATGGACAGTTTATTACTATTAAAATTTCAACCAACTTTTGATGAGGTTAAAAGCTTCAAAACGATCTGATGTTTTGTGAGAATAATTTACATGGTGAGCATGGTATCCCACAAAAAATCACCCCTAGGATCATCTCCATGTGGGCCCCATAGTGTAAATGTGATGTAAGAGTATGTGGTGTAAAAGGATCCCCACCATTACATTTCTATTTGTCGATTCTATATCCTAAGGTTTCTAAGTTTTCTCAAGATGTTAGCTTTCTGCAGGCACAACTATCTTGATTTGGCAATTTGAGTCAGGTGAAAGGGAAGTCCCTATGGCCTTGGAGATGTACTCATCACCCTCCCCTAAATAAAAAAGTCACCACAAAAACTCCCAGAGCAGTGCAATAGAAAGTGGGCTGTTGTAAAAGCATTATATTGGCATAATCACAACCAGAAGTTTATCCCAACTAATACGATAAGTGATATTGTAAAAGCATATACACCGAAATGAGCTACCTGATAAAAAGACGTGTACCTAATTTAGAGGGTGTTTAGCAACCACTTCAGAAGCTGCTTTTTGACTTAAATGTTTGTATGGTAACACTTTCAGGAAGTGGCTTCTAGAAGCAAAAAAGTTGCTTCTATTTGAAGCAAAAAAAATTTGCTTCTTGCTTCTCACAGAAGTAACTTCTCTCACTCTTATATTATTTTTATTGTTGTTATTTTTTCTCCTCATTCTCTCTCACCATTTCTTCTTCATAGCAACTAAAAATTTTCATCTTACTTTTATCGGTGATGATCATGACCATGACCATGATGATGATGGGCGATGGTGGTAGTGGTGTTGATGGTGACGGGTGGGGATGATGATGAAGGTAGTGGTGATAATGATGGTGATGATGGATGATGATGATGATGATGATGGTGATGGTGATGATGATGATGATAATGGTGCTGGATGATGGATGATGATGGTGGTAGTAGTGATGATGATGTTGATAATGATGGGGATGGATGATAGAAATATAACACACCATAAACGATAGTATAAATTATATAAACCCATTATTATTATTATTATTATTATTATTATTATTATTATTATTATTATTATTATGTTGTTATTGTTATAACAATAAACAACAAAAATAATAGTTCAACCTCTTTCATTTTTAGTTCAGCCCCTCTCATTTTGACTTCTGATCATGTTACATTGCCATATTGACTTATTGACTTTTCAACTTATAAGTTAGTAGTTTACCATATAAGCTTCTCATAATTTTTGACTTCTCAGAAGTGCTTCTACTTTTTTTTAGAAGCAGAAGCACTTCTGTTTCTGGTTGCCAAACGCCCTCTTAGCACAATAATTTAAGAGACAACAATAGCTGAATCAATGAAAACGAAAAAATGAAGTTGCATGACTACACAATCAAAGAATTGACAAGGTGATAGCAATGTAGTACCTGAGTCACATAAGATGAGCTTTCAGCAAGGAACTTGACAAATTCTTGCCTTTTAGACTCAAAATTGTGTTTTACATGGTTCAACAATATTTTTTCTCTTTCTTCATCCTCAAGGAGCCTTTCCTTTTCCCAAATCGTAGTCTTCAACTTCTCCTCAATATCCATGTACTCCATAGGCAGATTCGATGTCCGAGAGCTAATTGCGAATCTCACCTCTACGTCTTTCCTTGAATCAGATACAAGGTAATGTGTTATCAGAAAAAAAGGGGAACCCCAATATATAAGAATGTATAACTGGACACTAGAGAAAATCAATTTCACTAGTAATAAGAGAAAAAACTACATGACTCCTCCACCCCCTCCAACTAAATTCCAAAGGAACCTTTCACTCTAGAGATCTCAACTATGAAGTAAATCTGCAAACCAAAAGGAATCTACAAAATACAATTAACTCCAGAAAGACAAAACAAGACCTCTAACTACATTGATTTATGCCTTCCCTCAAAAACTATATTTGATAATAGACATCAAATGGGCAACAAATAGAACCATGTTGATGGATCATTCTTATGCAGGCATATCAAAACAAACAACTGAAGAGAATTCTGACTTTATGTAATTCAACCATTTCAGAAAGCAGAATGTCAGTTATCTATTAATCTTTCCAAAACTGGCAGGATGTAAGTTTATCTCCAACACTGTAGGCAAATTGAAAATTAGACACATCTGACTATCCAATTGCTTTTGTTTGCTTGATCCATAATTTGATATTGCTATTGCTCAGTATCAAGTTAAGAACAAAATAGTCTTTGATTTCCAAGTGTTAGACTTGACTAAGAAGTAAGAACTAGAGACTAATATGACACAAGCTCAAACAGGAAATGATTGACAGGTTCATTCTCCCCTTTTTTAACAGTAATTAAGAAATTAATTCTATGACATATACGCATTTTCATAAAACAGTCCATCCAATTAATGGGATACTTCCTGAATTAGCAGCAGAAAACAAATCATGCTAAATGCAACAGATCTAACAATCAAACTGTTCACCTATGTTTATGTGGTCAAAGACATGGTAAGTGGTCCTTGAAAAACACCTAATGATAGAAGGATACAGATGGTCAGGAGTCAGGACAATCCCACTACCCTAATTTACAATCTGCCAACAATTCAAGAAGTTGTGCACACATGCTTATATGAAGAAGTTAATATCACTAATGCTTCAGAAGAAGTGCATGAGAATAAAGTATCAATACAAAAGGATATCACAAACACATTCGCATTATTAGTTGTTAGGTGGACTTGATGTTTACCTATAACCAAGGGAAAATACACCAGCACTCCTAATAATCCCGCCATCTAGAGATAGGGCTCCATCACTTATACAAGGAAGGGCAAGTAGCATTTCTGCTCTGGTTCTATATACTTGGAGGCGAGAGAAAAGACTATAGAATAAAGTCTCCCGGAGGCCATGACCACTGGCTGTGAGATAAGACAAATTTGAAATGTCCAAATTGATCATATTCACAGCAAAGCCAAGAAATCCAGGTGGACACTCCCCACTTGGTAATCTTGGCTTCATAAGAGCAAGCTTCCGTTGTGTGTCATCAGCAACAAAATCACCAACATAGGGTCTGCACAGAAAAACTACATTTAGGATGGTTCTGAGCAATATTTGCCCAAACTATGAAAGTATGAGGTTCTTGCCTTAAACCTTCAAGACAAATGACTAGAAATCTTCCATCCAAGTGCCTCCCAATTGATGGTCCAAGCCCATGGAGACCAGTACTCTTACTGATTCCACCTTCCCTGTCATATGTCTCAAGAGCTTTAACACCTTCAAATGTCTTGCATACAATTGCCGTCATCGTCTCCAATCCTAAGTACTCTGAGAAAACCCTGGGTATAAAAGCAACAAGTCAAACCTGACTGACGAATAGTAAGAGGTGGTAGTAACAGCTAACTCATTGTAGACATTCCTTGCTTCTCCGGTTCTCCCACTTGTTGTCCAGAGAAACCAGGAGACCATCTCATTGATCTGGCATCTCTGATCAATGGTCTACCTCTTAAATTGATTGTACCAATGTAACCCGATGGAGATCAAAATTTTCAAAAATCAAGGTCCTTTGCATGATGGTTAACAATAGGGGGAAAAAAAAAACTTTATTCCTGAGCAAACTATTGCAATTCACTAGCTTTTGGGGCACCCAACCACGACATGGCTCATAGGTTCCACAAGCAAGAATGAGGAGATGCCAGCTAACTAAACAGCAGGAGAAGCAAGGAGTTTCTAATGAGTATCAATAATGATCACATGCCATTTAGCCATTACTGAAACCGCAAACAAATGTTCAGACTTCAGTATCAAAATACCTGCTAAGGATATCATCATCTACTTTGCCAAGTGTAGCTACGATACCCAGCACATCCTTGGTTAATGGTAGATTTGATGCCTGAGTTCCATGACGAGTTTTCAGCTGACATAGTATACCGGCTGCAGATTTCTCCTGCTGCAATATCTGTTCAACAGTGTTGTCCTCAGTCTGGATGTGGTTAGAGTTTTCATTTTCTGCGGCGCCCACACTGGCTGAGTGATACTTTCCGAGACTAACTGAGGGAGCAAACCAGAACATAGACAGAAAGTTGATATGTATTAGCACCATTACGTCACTAGTCCAAGGTAGCATCTTATCATGTAACAGTAGGTTACCTAAATAGGCATCAAAATTGATTATCTTAGTCTATTAGAATCCCTTTTGGACCTTAATCTCAGATTGTCCACTACTATTCAATTTCGGGGCAAGAAGGTTTCAAAGTGATCTTTTCTACATGCTTTAGTAAAAAATTACAACCACATGACAAAAATGACATCTTTTCCAACATGACCTCCAACCCACCAACTGTCGGATGATCAATTGGCAGAACTTTAATAGGTCAAAATAGCATTTTTGCCCTCCTGAGGGAGGAACATCAGAGAGGCTCTTAGCCAGGCAATAACATTCTTATCTTTTTCTTTAGATTCCTCAGTTCTCATACCAAATTCAATATGAGTCTTACTAGCACTTCAACAGGACACAATTATACTGCAATTAGTATGAAAAGGAGAAAAGGTACCTTGCATATCAAGAATAGATTCATCTAAGTTGTGTGTCTGAGTCTTCAGGAATCTCAGATTCTCCTCATGAACTTTGATTTTATGCCCTAGCTTTTGCAGATCATTTTGAAGTTTCTGCGGAAATCAATGAGTGAGACGTTGGATAAGGTTGATCCTACAGACTTAAGAAATGACCACTTCCACAAAGGGATTACCAATTTACCAAGGGCTCACAAGGGACAGAAAATCTTGGATCATTGTTATACCAACATAACAATGGTAAGATGATATATCCATGATTCTCAATGATAGCAAAAAGAGGGTAAAAAAGAAAAAGAAAAAAAGAAGCTCAAAATGGGATCTAAGAAGTAGAACAATACCAACCTTAGTATGGTCCATGATCGATCCCACCTTAATCAGGTCTCCATTTTGCACTTCAGACCCAGGAACTGCACCGGCGTCACTCAGATCCAGAGGCTTCAACACGGATGGGTCTTGGACAGCTAATGGCGTTATTTGAACCGGAAGCTGAATATAAAAAGAATATCTGTTAGAATATATGTTGTGGCGTGATACACCATCATCCAATAAAATAATAAATATATGAGTTGAAATTCATATCTAAAAGGATACGTATGCGTTGGTTTAAGATTAGGATTAAGCTTATTTAGGTTATATCAAGATTCTATTATCAATAGTTTCTACCATAGAAGTAGTTTCCATTTTTATCATATTCGATTGGAATCTATATATAAAAACTACATTAATAAAATTCTCTCCTTAAAACTTTAATAATATCAAGATCAAATAATCGTTTGGGAAGCCATAAACTGATCTCAGAAACCAATCTTAAAAAAATAAATAAATAAATTATATGGTTGTTGGATAAGTGATGCCTTCTTTCTTTGTTTCTCTTCTTATTATTCTTTCTCAATGGCCTCGTAGAAGCTCCAAACTGTTTCAAAACTGAAAATCAACCTGTAACTTCAAACTGGCACTTGTACATGAGCTGATCATGTACTTCTGTTGCTTAGTGATTGTAAGAGAATAAATAATAATTACATGGGTAGCACATAGGATACGGAGCACGATAAAATGCTGCTAATGGGCATACGATAACATTGCTATGAATATTAAAAATGGAAACAGAGGAACATATACATCTAACGCTGAAGCCACATTAAACACATTACCAAAATTTGAATAACAGCAAGCCAAAAACCGTTATCCTGATATTCTAGAATAGTGAAATAAGCATATTGATATTCCACAATACTGTTATATGAAGATTCAGTTGTTAAAGGTAAATACACAATATTCGGAGAATCACCATTGTTCCCTACCAGTACTTGGGTAGATTCTTTATACCCATCTACACTTGTCATTTGCGAACAAGTTGAATCCAATATCACATTTCCCTCCCCACATCTATACAATTTTTGTATCTTAGCCCTCTCTAATACAACACTTAACGGCCCTACACAGTCAAAAGGATGGCGGAGTTGGCTGTTTAAGTCTCCACCACTTACATGGTCAGGTCTTCTTGACCCAAGTTAAACGTTGGTCTACAAAATAATGCTAGTCGTAGTAGGCATCTAACCCTAGTTGAGTACCATTTATACAGATTTAATGTGATACACTCTACCAAAAAGGAAAATGTGGATTCCCCGCGACGTTTTCTTAGTACCCAAACACTTTCAGTTCCACTTCACTTAATTCAAACCTCAACCGCTCCTCTCACTAAAAAAAACCCATAAAAAATATCACACGTTTACACTAAAATCCACCCTCATAATCCCCATTTTGTTATAATTACGTAGAAAGCTCTCCATTGTCGAAATTCAATGAAGAAACCTATAAAATTTGTCCAGAAAAGTCCAAATCAAGAGCAACAAAACACAGAAAACCATTCTATAGATAATGTGAAGAACATCAGAAGCAAGAGAATCATGTGTTGCAGATATTTAAATAAGAAATGAAAACATGCAAGCCAAATTGAAATAAACGACATGAAAAAACCCTAGGTTTTTCGGAATTTCATCTCTAATAACTATCAAGAAACGATAGAGAGAGAGGGATAGAAGAAGTTAGGGTGAAACCGAACCTGGTGACTAGGTTGAAACATGGCTGACCTCACAGAGTTGGATCAGACCCCCGACGAGCTCTCTCTCTCTCTCTCTCTCTGTCCCTTTCTCTCTCTACTTTCTCTCTCTACTCTGCTCACGCTTTTCGCCGGAGGGTGGGAGAATATTTATATGTATACTGTACTGGAAAATAGTTTCCGAAATCTTATTTGGAATTTTTGGAGCACCATAATAGAATTTATGGTGCAATGTGAAAGAGTACGTGTTTCCTATCTCTTTTTATCATTGGATGTTTCTTAATCAACGGCCAAGATTTAAGGAAGACATCTTCTTCGGAAGTATAATATCAAATTCATGAAAATGGTGCCATTTTATGTACGTATTAGTAAGTTTGAAATCAAATTTTTACTGATTTTTTAAAAAATGTTGGACGAAAAATTCAAGATTCACCAATCAAGAATTAAAAATAAAAATCCATGACTTTCATAAAAATAAAAGCTTTTTGGAACAATTAACCTCCATTATATACAAAATATAACCAGTTATATGGATGATTATGTTCCTCTTTATCCTTAAAACCCAAATTTTTAAGGATAAAAAAAAAAAAAAACCTAATGAAAATAGGCACTTTTAACTAAATTTTTATGTTATTTTTTGTTTGATGTTATAATTTAGTTAATAATCCCTCGTAAAAAAATCATTTTATAGTGTGTTTGGATGTAGAATTCATGTTTCCCACGAAAAATATTAGTCTTTGGAAACATAAATCCTTTGGTTTGTTTGGCAACCATAAAAGAATCCATGGATTCATTAATCATTGGAAGCTTGAATCCTTTAGTTTGTTTGGCTGCCATTTAAAATCTAAAGAAAATCTCTATTTTGTTGTTTTAATTTTGTGGAGTGTAATCTGCATTGAGTTGGTTAAATATATAGTAAATCCTTAGTTTAGAATTCCGACAAATTCTAAGGGGGAGGTGGGATTCCAAACAGGGATTTGCTGGAAAAATATGTTTCTGTGGGAAACAAGTTTTTAGGGATTCTTGGCAGTCAAACAGACTAATAAAATATGAATCACTGACCCCCACTAAATCCCTATCTAGAATCCCCCTTCCAAACAAACCATTAAATTTTGTTATGACCATTGTTGATATAAATCCATCATACTTAACAAGGCTCACATCCACTCATTTTTTTTCCTATGCAACCAACGATTTATGTATTTATGTCACGCACAAAAAAGATATGATATTTTCACCTCGTCTTTTATATGTCTCACACACCTCATTCGTACATAGATGTTCTACGTACTTTATTTACATTTATTTGTGGGCTCTACATGAGGTGATATTTTTTTCGGACGATCTCTTCGGCTTGTTGATCAATATCAGTACTTGAATAATCTCTATGTGAGGACCACTGACCAATACAAACAAATTATAAAGAATTAAAATAATGTTTCTCAAATACATCTACTTCTTCGATACGTACCTAGCATAAATAACATATTCAGCGTAAAAAATATGTGCAATACATATTGTATAAGAGGGTTCATCAGCTTGAAAACAATACAAAATGAGCCATCAATACAGGTTTTGGCCATCTCGTTAGTCTTCTGAAAATTGCTCCTAAAAGTGGAACTACTCAGTGATCGTGGGCTTGCCTGGCTCACATTCTACCAGTCTTCCATGGTTCAAGCTGGCGTAGTAGGCTTTTAGACATGGTTAAATTATATGGCCGCATTTAGAGGCCTAGTAGGTCCAACCCTTGGCTTCATTTAAGAGAAATTATAAAAGCTTGATGGCGGGCTTCGGATTTAGCTTAGACTTAGGGCTTAGGCTAAATCTAATGGCCCATCTGGTTAGGGACACTAACAAGCCTCATTTATATTTATTCTTAAACTGTTAGGCCCATTTATAGCGGGGAATTGATACATATCCACGATCTGGTTCAAGCCCTCTTACATACATATCATCCACTAATAAAAAAAAAAAGAAAAAAGATTCAAGGTTTAAACTTTTGAAAAAACTGTCGCACTGTTGCCGAGAGGTCCATCATATGTTTTTTTTTTTGCAAGACTAACATTGGATAAATGACGAGCTAATACCTATCTTAGGTTGTGTTTGTATGGTGGAAATGAGAATTTAATTCTTAAAAATGCAATTTTATTTTCATGTTCGCGTAAAGTGAGTCGTAATATCGTAGTAGTAAAAATGGTTTTTCACCACACCGTACATTGCAAATGAAGGAAACTGGCTTTCCATATTCTTAAAAGTAAGTTTTAAAAACTTCCAAACGCACTAATTAAAGTAAAGTAATTGAAATTTATTAATTAAAATATTAAGTCGTTAACTAAAATTTAAAATATTAAATTTAACAGGGTTTTGGGCTAAGGCCCCTCCATGTGAAAAACGTTAGGATGCAGGACATCCAACGTTTTGTTTTTGTTTAAGGCCCCTTGGGTTAAAAACCAAACATGTGACATGTAAAATGACCAAAAAGTCCATTCAAACAAAAAAAACAGCACACGCTCTTTCTCTCTCTCTCTCTCTCTCCATTTGAAGATCTCGTACCCAAACAAAAAAACAGCACCGTCGCCGTCGACGGTGCCATCACCATTACTGTTCTACAGTAACATACTCTCTCTCTCTC
>MVGT01001025.1:186226-239434 GCA_002174775.1 Macleaya cordata
TCATTCAAGCGCGCCAAAATCCGTTACGAACATCCTGTCTGTCAAGGAGTCGTTTCACCGACAGGGATTTAAAATCCACTCATCCGTGTGTCCACAAAAAAGGTCGTTCCTGGATTTCTAGGGTTTCGATACTAGATTCGAAGTGAAGAAGGTCGACTCGTGTCTCCTTTCACCTTGATTCGGTTTTAGGGTTTTATGCTTTCTCTATTGGTTATGTAAGTATTCAACATAAGACTTTTTTTATTTTCTTTTTTATCTTTGTTTCACAATTTATCTGTTTAATTTCTTAATCTTTCCGATTTTTATTTCAGGGTAAAGATTTGGTTTCTTTACTTTTTAATCTGTATTTTGTTCAACGCTTTTTCTTTTTTTTTTTTTATTAATTGATTGGGTTTATTTTGGTGCCATTAATTTTTTTTTTCAATATATATTTTGGTAAGAATCGATTGATCATCATGTGTAACGGTATTCTCTTCATCTCTAAGAATCAATTTAGGGTTTTTGAACTTCATCAATTTAGGGTTTTTGGGTTTTTGAACGTGGTTTGGGTTTAAAATTTTGCCATTCAAGTTTTTTGGTTTTTGAATTTAGGTTAGTTTTGCATGGTTTTGGGCTTTCCAATCAGTACATTGATTTGGGTTTTCTAGTTTTGGGATTTTTGAACAACTCTCCCATCTGTCTTCTCTTGTGCGATTTTCTCATCTCTAATCTTTCACATCTATGAACAGTTTCCGGTATTTGGTTTTATCCCCTCCATGATTATTGAATTTCACTTATTCTCTGATAATTATTAAATCCATTTGCTTAGGGTTGGCTTTTGGGGTACATAAAAAAAATAAAGGTAGGTAAGATGGTGAAGGAGAAGACCTTCGCCTTGTTCTTTCCCCGTTTCGTGAAAGCAAACTTTATTGGTGAAGCCTTGAAGGAATTTGAGAAGAAGCATTTAACCGTGATAGGTAACAAGCACCCCACCCCCAAGATCTTTTTTTGGTTGTTTTTGCTTCTAATCTTGATTTTGAATTCTAGTTAGTTCGCAATATGTTTAAACTTTGATCTTTTTTTAAGGGTTGAATTATATGGACGTGAATCACAGTTTTGCTACAACCCACTTATCAAGGGCTGGGAGGATCCCTAGAGGAAGCGATTACCCCCTAGACCTTCAATATTGGGTTAATTGCTTAAGTGAAGGTCTTATTGTTGCTCTGCTTTTGGAGGGTGAGGAGGCTATTAAACGAGCTCGCACGCTTACGTTGAAAGGATGGACAATCTATTTCAGTCAAGGCCCCCCTTTGAAGTTGGCTGGTAACAACCATATAACCTTTTTGATCAGTTTACATATAATTGATTTCAGTTTTAATACTAATTGAATCATCCGTGATAATAGTATTAAACAAACTTGGATGTTTAGTTTTACTTTTACGATTTTACCCAATTACTTACTGGGTTAGCAGAAGCTGTTGTTCTTTTTTTTTAGCAAGTCACGATATACCAGTGCTATGTTCGCCGACATCTTGCCAGATTTCTTAGTACCTCACCTTATTTTTATGATTACTTAATTATTAGCATCGTGTCTGTAGTTGTTGATTGTTTGCATTTGGAATTGATCCTATTGATCCAAACTTCTCTTTTTATAAAAATATACATGATTAATGATTGGAATAAATAATTGTTTGAAAAAAACCCGACAAATATTCCTTAGGCAGAAACCTCAAATGAAGAAAAGATACATAGATCCCTTTTGAACATGTAAATCCCAAGTGCTGAAGCCTTAAAGGATAGATTCTAACATTTAAATCTTAGTTGTTAACCCCTGTAGGATGGATTCAAAGAAGTAAAATTGTTTTTCTTTTCATGATTTGATTGTTTTTAAGAGAACGCTCGTTGACTGCTTAACAATAGTAACATAGTTTATACAGATTACAGATGCACTGGAGAAACAAGAAAAGTTTATTTATTTTCTATGACTTAAATGTTACATTCATATGCTTCAGAAATCTATTTCTTCTATGACTTAAATGTTACATTGACTTAAATTGGATGGTGAAGCTGTCCTGTTCACCTGATTTTCTTAAGAGAATTTGTTGATCTATATACTATTTTGAGTTCTCTCTTCTTCTTCTCTTCCTTTTCTCCTGCACCTTGTCAGTTATGTTTATGGTTTCTCTCTTCTTTGTTTTTGGTATTGTTTCTTGTTTCTCTCTGTTTTTCTTCTCTTACTGTAAAACAAATACCCAACAAACAATTACATGTACAACAAATGCATCCGATTTAGTGTACATGCCGCCACGCACGTAAAACACTCAACATGTACTACATAGATCACGCATTTAAGACAGCTGCTATGCATATAGTTTCATTGTTATTTATTTATTTGTACTTTTACATTTGAGAGATATGGGTGTATTATTGTTTTTTTGTCCCATTTGTTTGGTGTTTAAATTATTTATAAATTTTTATTATTTATTGTCCTTTGCTTAACTTATGTGTGCGCCTCGGGTTCCACGTTAAATCTCAGGCGATAGAGGCCCCCTTTAGGCTCTTAAAACACTAGTTTTACACTATGGATCTCCATCTTTGTGTGACAGGGGCATGGTTTACAGTAGTGATTCAGTTGAAAGTGCGAGGGAAGATACTGAATTGTGGTTTCCTGCTGACCACGACAAGTGGTCAAAAGATTGTGAGAAGAAGGATCTAGTATTCATGTTCCCTAATGGTGAAGTAGTCGGCCAAGAGGACAGCCTTACGTCTGGCTATTCTTACCTCAGACTCAAGTAAAGTTACTGATTTAGGATTTGAGTATAAGTAAAAATATTATTAAGGCGAAATGGGTGATAAGAGAAGTAATATTTTATAGATAACCACCCAAGGTGCTCAAAGGTTACTACTAATCATTCCCGTCCTAAAATGTGTGAAGAATGTTGTGATGCCTTAGTCTGATATTCTTGCCTTGCTAGATGTTGTAACGCCCTAGTTTGCTCGGCTTCTTCAATGCCCACATACTCAAGGACTCACAATCTCTGAACTTTATTATGACCATGACGACTCTGCCACGTCACAACTGTCACTAGAACTTGACATTCTATTTTACACTGGTCCATTCCCAAAGATGGATGTAACAAAAGCGGTGAAACTTATCTTGGAAATTGACTTAATGAAAACCATTGATTTTAAGTGTTTTTTCGCTTTTAAGTGGTTTTACCAAACGGTCTTAATGACCCACTTAAATCTGAAAATCCAAATTTCAGATTTAAGGTTGGGGTCAGATCAGAACAGACGTGTATGGCCAAATTAGATCCTTTATCATTGAAATAGGGTTAGGTCTTGCAATCATCCTCATATCTATAAATATTAAATAGCCTTTTTTAATACTCTTTTGGTCATTCACCTTTTTTAATACTCTTCATTCTCTCTTTTAGGTCTTTTAAAGAACTTTATTTTGTGGACAATCAGTTCTTCATCCTAATCAAGCTGATGCTGTCCGAGAGCGCCGTGTTGGTGAAATCTTATCTGCGTTCGAGTTTAATTCTTTTTTCTTGAGAGGTGCCAAAATTCTGCATCTTGGATTTCATCTTAATGTATTGGTGCCAAAAATCTTATCCGCGTTCGAGTTGAAGCTCGTGAACATGAACGACGTTCCTGCGAGCGTTGCATGGCCTGCTGATTCTTCCTCAAGTTTTCCCTTCGGCATTGCTTTGGTTTTGGAGATTCTTTTGCCTGGAAAGATAAGAGTGACAAACAAGGGAGACAATTACTGCCATTTCAACCGCAAAACAAACATCATGGATATTGACAGGTAAATATGAATATGTTCTGCCTTATCTTCAATACAGATCAATTTATTACACTAACCAAGCAATATGCTCAACTTAAATGAAGATATCAAAAGAAAGAAAGAAAGAAGTAGCGTAGTTTAAATGAACACAGCTAGCCTCAGTGTAGATCACTTTTATATGCAGTTTTAGTCTGACTCTAGTCTGCCAATGGGCAGCTAGTTCTTGTGCTCCTGGTCTTACTGTGTTACTTTTTTGGCAGCAACCTCATTTACATTAGCGATGCAAGTGAAAGTGCGTGGGAGCTTATTGGTCAGTTTTTCCATTTTGGTGTTGTTCTTTGGCCGGTGGTATGTTACAGGCAAGCGTGGTAGGCCTGTAGTTGGATCTATGTTGTTAATATCCGCCCATCTTTAAGAGTCTGGCATTTCCTTCAATAACCACTTTTGTAAGCCTTATCCTTTGCCTAGTCTGGTGCTGCGATCAGTCCTTGGAGCTGTCCTTCCTCACTTGATCCACAGTTGATGGCGAAAGCTCAGCTTTTGTGTCCCGGCATATTCCTGTTGCATTGTATAACATGATGCCTATACCTGTTAGATCATTTGCAGTTTTGAAGCAGATGCCAACATTAATCTTGATATGATCCTTAAGAGGTGGTCTCCAGAGAGACTCATGTTTAAAGAGCAGGCATTCCTATCAAAAGGAGTAGACTCTTTTTTCCTTCAGATGATCAGCAGAGTTCAAGAAAATCCCTATCTTATTTGCAGTTTCCAAATAAGGACTTAGTTTTTTTTTTTTGCCTTGAAAGATAGCTTCACACCTTTCCATATAAACCAGTTTATAGTGGCACATAAACCAGCCCAGCCGAGACCATATTTGGGTTCCAATTTAAATGTGTTTCAGACCAGTTTTCGATCCATCCTGTAATAAGACTAGTAAAGCACACACTATGGAGATTGAAAGTTTGGGGGAAAGTGAACAAGACAGCACGAGCAAAATCACAGTCAAGAAAAGGTGTTTACTTGTTTAATCAACGGCCAAGGCTTGATTACGTTCAATCAAAGAATAAAAATCCATGATATTCAATTGTTGTAAAATAAATAACGTTTAAAAGCTTTTTTGAACAATTATTCTCTTCTTCTGTTTTTTTTTTTTTCTTTTTATTTTTTTATGGATGATTATGTTCCTTTTTTTATCCTTAAAACCCTAATGAAAATAGGTACTTTTAACTTAATTTTTGTCATTTTAAATCTTCTTAGTTTTTACAATTTTTTATTTTATTTTATTTTATTACCTCTATCTCTAATACTGTAGCAAGGCTCACAACGGCTCATTTTTATCCTATGCAGCCAACTATTTATGTCTTTACGTGACTCACAAAAAGGACATGATATTTTCACCTCGTCTTTTACACGATTCACTCACCTCATTGGTACATAGTCATGTTGATCAAAATCAGCATTTGGATAATTTGTATGTGAGTTCCATTGACCAATATAAACAAGAGAGCTGTTGTTTGGCCCGACAAAATGACCGACCAAATGCCAGATTCTTATGTGGCATGGTGGGTCCCACTGCCACATAAGTTAGAAACTCCCTCATAACACTTTTAGGAGGGGAAAGGTGGTGGGTCCCACCCTGCCACATAAGGATCTGGCATTTGGTCGGTCATTTGGTCGGGCCAAAAAGCTTTATTGTATAAACAAAGTATAGAAATAAGCTTTAGAGAATTATAATAGTGTTCCTCAAATATATCCGCTTCTTAGGTTTGCTATTTTCCGGAATGTAATTCTTAAGGAGGAGGAATCGCAAACCCACCTCTTTTATTAGGTTTGCTATTTTCCCTTTTTAGCTATTTTTAATAATTTTTTTTAAAAAAAACAATCAAACACTAAAAAAAATCGCATTCTTAGAATGATATTTTATTCACGTCATCCAAACATTACCTAAAGTAAATCGCAATAGAAAAACATACCCGAACTGCAAAACATGTCTTATTTAGATAGGCAAGATTATATACAGATAGGATCACTCAACACTCTGTGTGACACCAAAAAAAAAAAAAAAAAAGCAAACAAAAAACAGAACCATGGGGGCTAGATTTTGGTTCATCAAGATCTAACAGAAGTGGGGGGGAAAAAAACGAAAAAAAATTCAGAAAATAACTTTTACAGATCTTCATGACTCAAAACTTGTTTTACTTTGCAATCAGCAGCAGGAGATACCTTAAATACACTAGAGAAACTTGGCCTCCAACTTCTTCTAGGTGTACTAGAAGTACTACTACTTGAGCTTGCAACTTCTCTCATCTTCTCAATCAATTCTCCTATATTTACCTGTTCTGATAATATTTCCTCCAATTGTTTTGTATCAATCACCATCTTCACTCTCCACACTCCATTCCCTAACGACGGCAAAACTTCAAGCGCCGGCTCCACAATTAAATTCTTCCCACCAAGATCCGATTCCTTCGCCGACGAAACCCTGGTGCTGAATGAATTCGATCTCACTGCTTGGTTCCCAAATTCTAAATCTGATTTCCTTTTAACTACTACCACCTCTTCAGTTTTTTTAACCAAAGTCTCCTTCTTTGGTACAGGAAGAAGATAGTACAAATGACTACTAAAAAGTTGTTCATGGTGGAACAACGGTGACGATAACTGACCTTCGCGAAAAATACCATAACCTGGGTAATTGTTAATAACGTTTCGAACTTGAATCGGACCCCTAAACTCCACAGTTCCGCCGGAATCCGTCATTATACGGATTGGATCACTAATGGTTCCGGCAATTCCTTTAAGAGAGCAGTTCCCCATCACAGCTAGGGTTTGATCTAAATAGGGGAATGGGGAAATGAGTCACATATATATAACAAGGAATCCCGAGGTGGCAATGTTTTTAGGGTGGGGAGAATAATGAGACAAAAATTGGTGTCCAAAATTTTGAAATTTTTTGAAGGGGGGGTTTCATTTGATTCAATTAGACCGTTGGAAGGAATCAAATTAAATTTTTTTTTAAATATATATCTGATCCGAGGCAATAGAATAGAATTAACTGACATAACTAACTTAAAATATTAGCGGGAAACCGACGATTTAAACATTGTCCAATGCATATCCATTTGGCTTTCTCTGCAGATTCCTGCCATGGCTAATTTTTAAAAACATAATATGTTAAATTTTAAGATTACATACAAGTTCATTGCATCATCATTGTCAAATTAATTAGTTTCTTTTTTTTTAAAAAAAAAATGGATCTAAGTAATTATTAAATTTGTAGGTATTCAATTCAAAATTAATTGGTAATTAATTGGTAATGAGTGGAGACGTTCGATATCTAAGAACTGATTTTTATTGTGAATAATGTTTTCACTATGAATATCATTTTTACAAAAAAATAATTTTTAGATCATTTCTATGTGAATCTTCCACGTTTATGTGTTAAAAAAAATGTGTCACCCTAACATAACCCTGGAGAAAATAAAAGAATAGATCATAGATGGACCATGTAAGAGAAGAATGGGGACCCCATTGCCGCATCCCACCATCCACGTAACACCTGAACCTCCCAATAATTGGCCACTGGATGGTCATGGGCTCATTGAATTTGCTGCGAAAATCGATATTTGGACAGATCAAACGTCAGAATTGGCGCGAGAAGTTGATGTGGCAGGTGGGAGACCCACATTATTTTCTCTTCCAAAAATGATTTGGGAGGTTTTTCCAACTGATCTGGCAGTGGGATCGATCAGGCCACCTATACTTCTGACATCAATTTTGGTATTTGGTCGGTCTAAATAGCACTAATCAGGTTCACCCACTTTAACGTGACCAACCCCACCATCTTGTTGGCAACGTCTAAACGGTCACTAACAGTCAACCCCTCTCTCCAATTGGATGACGGAGGGTTTGTTATATTGGGTGAACAAAATTTTGACTTGGCCGTGGGTATCCTTGGGGATGTAGGTTCGGACCTCACAACAGTGGTATATATTATGTGTAGGTTTGCTACAACTTTTACTATTAAAGAGGCTCGATTTCGGCTCCCTACGGCTCCTACTTAGTCTTAGGAGCATCTTCACATATTTTTTAATATTTCCAAATTACCCTTCTCATCAACAAATAAGTATATTTCAGTTAACAGTTTCAACACTCTCTTTTAATTAAATACCGGTTATGTCCTCTAAGAATATATTTTAGTTACACTTGGTTTACACTTTTCATTGGGGTCGTATGGAGTCGATCCAAGGGCTGATTTGTTTAGACAATAATCTCCTTGATGTCTAGATCACATATGACTATACATCATTACCAGTAGACCCACACAATATCTATTTTATTTACATTTAGTTTATTCTCTACTTATACCAATTTTAGAGCTCACTCAAATTTGATTCAAGGGCTAAATTTGTGTATAGAAGATCTCCTCAATGTTCAGATCATATTTATCTAGGATTCATCTACAAGTGGCACCACGCGAAGCGCGCGTGGGTGGTAACACGCGTTTAGACATCCAAACCATATGCACGAAGCGCGTGTGGAGATGATGGACAACCAACTCACACGCGCGAAGCACGTGTGGGGGCTCGTATAAATAAGTTGGGGGGTTTGTCTTTGGTGATGACTTTTCTACATTCGTTTATGGGGACTTCAATATGTTGTGCCTAGCATTTTTTATTTGATGAGATGTTGTGCCTAGCATTTCTCCCTTGAAACGGTCGGTCCAAGAGGTATTATTGCATGTATACATGGTAGTACCAAATTAGATGTACTCTTTAATTACCCATGTCTCCGTCCTTGGGTACCGAGAACAGTCCTCTGCATATGGGAAGATAAAACGACTTGCAACCCAATATATAAAGATTTTTTACCATTCCATTCATTGTCAATTAGTTTTGACTTTTGAGTTTGATGCCCACAAACTTAACGTCAGTACTAGGATTACAGAAAAAGTCATAGAATTTGATACAGAAGGTACAATTTACGGTGAGATTCATAACACTTTGGGATGAGATGCGAATCACGAGAGTATGTGAAATATATTAACCGTCGGATTAGCCTTCTGTAGCAAATTCTGTAACTCTAGCATTACTGCAAACTTAATACTCTTAGTAGGAGCCAAAGAAAACTTTGGAGTTGACTGGCACGTGTCAACAATCAATTTGTTGTCCAAGCAAGCAAGCGTACGTAAGTATTATTGATTGTGGTGTAAAAAGTAGCTAGACAAGTCCAAATTAAAGAGGCTACAAGTAGTAGTTAAATCGATCCCGTGAAGAACCATAAATAATAAGAACGGGCAATTGTAATTAATAAGTCCCTCTCTCTCTCTCTCTCTAGATCTCTCTCTCTCTAGTTCTCTGCAGCTAGCTCCAAGTTATTCAGTTCTATTCCGAATTATTCCAATTACTTCCCCGGCCATTCCTGCACTTAAAATTTCCAAAATTAAGGATATGGATGGCGTTTAATTAGCTAGATTGATTGATGAGAAAGTACTAATTAATAATCAATTAGCTAGGGCATATATTTGCTTCAATCATGGGGAAGATGAAGAGGAACTGGTTCACTACATCTGTGAAGAGAGTTTTCAAGTCATCGTCATCCTCCTCCTCCTCCTCAAAGCAGCAGCAGCAGCAGCAGCAGGTGGTGGACAATAAGCAGCAGCTCATCATGCAGGTAATTAATTATTAATTTTAATGATCAAATTAAATTAAGATCATCATAAACTAGCTCGCTAGCTAGCTAGCTTAATTATATAGCTTAAATGTTTAACTAATTTAGACTTAATTCTTCGATCTATATACTGTTCTATTCATTAGCTAGGGAGAATAATCTGGCGGGGATTAATATTATATATGACAACTAATCATCTATATATATGTTCTCTTAAAAAGAAATCATATATAAAAATTAAAATTAATTAAGAAAACCACAAATTAATATTCTACAACCAAATATTGATTGGTTCACAGCTTTTAATTTGCCAAGCCTACCCACTAAAAATCAACACAATGTAGATCTCCATTATTGTTTTTTTTTTTTTTAAAAAGAAGAAAAAACTTCTAATTTTTTTTTTAGGGTACTTTATCACTCTAGCTGTTTGATTGATCAAAGATATTTCATGCATGCCACCTTTGATAGATAATTTGCATTTTTTATTTTGATTTTCTATTTTTTTGGAACCTCGGCGAAGAGATAACGAAAAACTTTATTTATTGAGTACTTCTACGGTGGATTTTTTACCCACTAAACTCATCCGCTGACGTATCACCGATTCAATCTATTCAAACTAATACATACCATCATGACAATTAAGTGATATATATATATATATATTAACACAAAGAGTATAGATCTTTGAAGCACGGACACAATGAGGGGACACGAATACGACATAAATTTTATTTTTTTAATTTTTCAAATAAAAACAGAACACGACAAGACACGCAAACACGACATAAACACGTTTGTCTTAAAGAAGTGTCCATGCTTCATAGGTAGAAATGAATAGACAGAACGTCGTCGGGGACCATATATATATATATATATATATATGGCATTAATGTTGTTAAGTTACAGTTAGGTTTCGATGGGGACTAGACGTCGATTTTGTAATATATAAAACATCACGGGAAAAGTGAATGGCCGGGTTTCCCTCTACAAGAGGATATATAACCACATCATCACCATTAACTAACTGCACCCACTTTAATTTCAGCCAACAAACTAACTAGCTAGTCAATCTATACAGTAGATCAAGTACTTCATTCAACTAACATAGTTATTCACAAGTAAAAAATTAAAAATAAAAGAAAAAAAAATAAAAATTGGAAGGTACACGTCTCTCATTGAGATGATAAAATCGCTGAGAATTGAACCCATGACTTAAGTGTTCGAAACCCATTTATAATACTTAACATGCTAATAGTTAACCCCTTTTCGTATCCATAAAAAATGAAAAAAATAAAACAAAACACAAAAAATAAAAATAAAAAACAAAAATAAAAATAGTGAAATAGATATATAATGGTCCCAGACCGATAAAATGATCCGAAGTGTTGGAGAGTTAGGTTGCATCTTTCATATAATGGACTATGAATTATCACATCATTGGTCCCAATCACCATGTGCTACTCTCAAATTGATATACATATATATACCAAAATGACTTTTATTTATCTTCTTGTTTTTTTGCTAGCTTTAATATTTATTTTGTTTGTTAATGAAAAATCATGTTTGCTAAAATGATGGAATTTTTTTTTGCTATTGATCTGGTAATAGACAGAAAGCATACAAAAACCGCGGGGGCAACATGACACACCGGAAATTGTGTCGTTCGAGCATTTTCCGGCATGCGATACTTCTCCGGAACATGAGATTGCTAATACAGATTATAATGATGTTGATGATGAAGACGAAGATGGTGACAATGATGAGGTAATATTGGTAACGGAAGAAGAAGGTCATAGAAGACACGCAATTGCCGTGGCGGTGATAGCAGCAGAAGCTGCGGTTGCAGCTGCTCACGCCGCCACAAAAGTTGTACGACCTTCCGGAGGCTATCAACGTCACTACTATTCTAAAGAGGAAAGGGCTGCCACCTTTATACAATCCTATTACAGAGGATACTTAGTAAGTACACTTGTCTAACTTAACGTCTTAAACCCTAGCATCGAGTTGCTGATCTCATAAAAAATAGATTAATTCGCCTTTTCACAAGGTTTATAGACTTGGCCCAGTTAGTATAACCTGAAGCCTGGGCTTGAGGCCCAAACCCTTAGGCCTTAACTCGGGGAAAGTCCCAAGTCTGGCTTGTTGCCACAAGCAATTATATTGTTTTGAGAGACCAAATAAGTACGTACTGATTGCATGAGCCTATGCGTGGTTTTGTAGGCACGGAGAGCTTTGCGCGCTTTGAAAGGCCTGGTGAAACTACAGGCACTTGTGAGGGGACATAGCGTGCGCAAGCAAGCCCAAGTAACTATGCGGTGTATGCAAGCACTAGTCCGTGTGCAGGCAAAAATGAAAGCCCATCGGCTTCAACGAGCCCAGAAAAAACCACAGTCGGACAGCGAACAACACCATCAAGAAAGAGGTGGTGGTGGTGGTGGGGGTAGTGGTAGTGGCGGAGGGAGAGATAGACCGTGCTCCATGGAGAGAGTGGAGGGGAGGCACAAGGCGGGCATTGACACCATCAAGGAAAACCCACAAAAGAATAAACATGATTCCATGATTAAACAAGAGCGAGCCCTTGCCTATGCTTATGCACCCAAGGTTAGTTACTTATTGTAGTTTAATTTTAGGTTAATTGTTCTATGATTTATAAAAGTTTGTGTTAAAAAGCGGAAAATACTAAACTTACTGCATTTTTCTATTGCAAACCTTACTTCAAAACCATTTCACGATTCTCAAATAATCTCACACTCCTCGTGATTTGTTTCATTCTTAAATTGACGCAAATACCCTCATAAATAACCTTTGCAGTAAGGTTGGCAGTACACTTTTGTAGTAAGTGTAGCATCACCGTTAAAAAACACACCCAAAATAGTTAAAGGGGAGGATCAAATTCTTGACCTTAAAAATGTTATATTTACCATCCGTAAAATCAAGACCCCCACCCCCCATAACCATTTTGGATATTTTGAACTGGCCCTTAACGGGGGAGCCTTCCATTCAAAATGAGGAGTCCCTTCAATAATGACTTTGATATGTAAATGGTAATGGAATAAGTAAATGGTATATGGACCACAATATCTGTCCAATTTAGTTGATCATATGACATACTTGTTGATAAATATATGTCACTTTAGCTAATGTGACTAATTTTAATCCATTATACATCAGTTGGGACGTCATGTGACTAACAAATTAATGTGGTTCATATAGCTTCACTCAAACTGGCATAGTTGATCTTATTTTTTGATACTATGTATAACATATAGCAACAACTCTTGCAATCGGTTCCAAAGCGTCGCAAGAACCCAGCCGATTTCTACTCATCCAATAAGGAACTTACCCAAAAACCACAAAAAGGATGGAACTTACTGGATCGTTGGATGGAATCGCAGCCATGGCATGACCAACACGCGGCAGAACCAGAGAGCTCCTACACCACCCTCAGCAATTGCACAGATGATACGTCTGAGAAGACGGTGGAGATGGATATGGTATCACCACAACCGTTCTTTGATCCATTCAACATGGGCCGAGTCAATAAAAACCCAGTCGACTCAGTTCCATTCAAGACTCATCGGCGGCGGCAGCAGCGAGTTACAGGGTCATCAGAAAATGTTATGATCCCGAGTTACATGGCCACGACTCAGTCTGCAAAAGCAAAGGCAAAACCAGTATTGCAGCAGCATTGGAATAACAACAATATTAATAGCCCTAGCCCTTATTCATCATCAACAAGGAGGAATTTTGTAACCGAGACGTCGAGTTCGAGTACAGGAGGAACAGCCCTAATGAATAACCAGCAGGCCCATTGGTGCCCAAGCCCAGTAAGTAAAGGGAACTTACGCATAATGCAGATGGGGAAGTTGACCGGCTATAGCCCGGATTCAAGTGGTGGAGATGATTATCACCACCGGACACCCCCGTTAATCTTGGGTCATGCATGGAGGAAATAATTTAATTTGGGAATCCAACTAGAAGATATATATGTTCTATCAAAAAAAAAAAAAAATCTAGAATTATGATTGTGTGTTGATCTTGGTTATTTGAGTATTTATTGCTTACTAATGACTCAATAATCTTTTAAATATTTTTAATTTATTTTCATGGAGTTGTAAATCAACCAATTTAAATTCTACTTTGATCCTATATAATTATTTTTTAATCTATACTATTAATTAAATAAAATTATTTTTTATTAATTTTTTCAACTTTAACATCTTTATTCGAGGGACTTGCCATGTTGATGCACGTGTGTTGAATTAGAGGCATGGACATATAGTTAGAAGGAATTTGACTTAAAAAAGATTTTCAAATAAGTAGCATGTTCGTTTTTAAGCATAGTTGGCATAAGCAACGACTTTAAAACTATTATGTGCACCGACTCTACGGATGAGTGGAAACAATAAAACTTTTTGGCCCGACCAAATGACAAAACAAATGCCAGATCCTTATGTGGTAGGGTGGGACCCGTCACTTTTCTCCTCCTAAAAGTGTTATGAGGGGTTTTCCAACTTATGTGGCAGTGGGACCCAACATACCACATAAGAATCTGGCATTTGTTTTGTCATTTGGTCGAGCCAAACAGCAGCTCTCGAGTGGAAAATAGTCGGAGGGTGTGGAGTTTCGGTCGTTATTCCCATATGACCACCCAGTCGGGACGAGACCTACCGCAACCACGGGTTTTGTTTCCTATAGGATCATAAAGAATATGAGATGCAAATGCAAATGCAAATGCAAATGAATGGGTGCGTGCAGTGTGTGTGTGTGTGTGTGTGTGTGTGTGCAAGCCCGAGAATTGTATGATCATATATTCCCTAAAATTCTTTAGTTGCTTTTCAAGTTAGATCCCTAAAGTCCCCAGTGGAGTCGCCAGTCTGTGGAGCCAGAATCCGGCGCGCACCACGCTAGAGAGAGAAACTCGCCCTAAATCTTGAGGGCTCCAATTTTGATATTTTTACTCAATATATAAGGTCTTCTAAGAATTTGTAGCTAACAATTTTTCAAGGCTATTTGATTTTGTGTATTTAACAAATATGAAGTATGCTACCATGAAAACTGTCTTTGAACTTTATGATACATATTTCATATAGGCTTGGCAAAATGCCTCGTGACTCGCCAACCCTACTCTAACTTGATCAGCCAAATTCTACCTTAACTCGATCTATTATCTAACACAAGTTAGGGTTAGGGTTGAGCATTTTTGACTTGTTACTCACCCCTTCAACCATGTTGGGGTTAAGATTGACCCTGATTCATTTACTTGTTTGTTTTACATAGGAAAATGTCAAAATAGTCAGGGTTGATAATTTTGACCCTTTCGACCCGTTGCCAAATTTTATACACGTAAGGCCTCCATTTCACGAATTTGCTTTGGGCCTCCAAAATTTTAGAATCACTCCTAATCGGTAGGGTGCCCAAGTGATTTGAGCGATTGCCCATACTCTTGCAAAACAGTGGCCTTAAACCAAAATAATGGTGCCCAAAACAAAACGCAGTTCTATTCGAGGCTCGTCAAACCCGAATGAACCCGCCCGAGTAGTAGCGATATCCAAAACAGGGTCTCAACCAAAGACTTCGCTCTCGCTGGCTTGTGGAGCCAGCCAAATTTCTGTCCACCCGGCTCCAAAATCTTAACCGTTTTATAGAAAAAATCAGCCATTAAAGAGATTTTTTTTGCTCTCTCTCCCTCTTCGATTGGTGTCTCTCATGGAAGCTCTACAAATCTCTTGCACTATCACCTGTAAATCATCACCAAGTCTATCGAAATCCTTACTCAAAGCGAGGAGCTTGGGATCATCCTTGAGGAGGCACAGATGTGGTGGGTTTGGGTTTCTCTCGCTAAGGAGTTCATTTTCAGATTGTGACAGAAATGGGTTTCGTTGTTTTCAAGATGGGATTTCTACTATTGAAGAAGGAGATGTGATTTTGAAGACGAAAGAGATGAAAAAATCTGAAACTGGGGTTCACTTGGTTTCTCAAAGTGGTTCGTCTCCTACTTCCAGTATTTCTTATAATCTCATTTTATTGGCTGAATTCTGTACTTTTGGAATCTGGGTTTGTCTTATTTCACTAAATTAGTGTAGTTCTTGTTCATTTCTCAGTTTCTCTCTCGTATTGTTTGTTCGTTTTTTATTTTTTTGATGAAGACTGTTTGTTTGTTTCTGTTTATTGTTATTGCTATTCCCTTTTATTTCCCTTCTGTTCTTCTAGAAGTTGTTGTGGACTAAATGGGTGAAAACCAGTACTATCAGAAATGGAAAATAAAGAAAGAGAAAGCAAATGAGTTAAAATCATAGATGCTTAATTGCTTATGTTTATTAGAGACAAAGGATGTACGATTACTATTAAGTGGTTTGTCATCAGAAGAGCTGGAAAAGATTGATCCAAGTTTGACAAGTTTAGGGCAGCAAGCATCAAAGGACTAGAATGTATGCAGAAGAAGGTGGTTAGGATATTCGAGAGCAATGTCAAGGAAAAGTTTTTTGGAGTTAAACCAACTTATGAGGATTAGAAGACTAGTTTAATTTAATTTAATTTTTTTTTTTCAGTTTTCAATCAAGTGTTCCCTTATTTTCTCCATGTTGTATTATTTCTGGAATTGTGATTGTGGTTGGGGTTACACTTCTTACTTTGATTGGAATACTTGTGAGGTTGTGGGTTTATAATGTGCTCAATACTGAAATATAATATGGGGAGGTCTCCTGAAGAAAAGAAAAAGAAAAAAAAGAAGAAAATATAATAAGGGGATGCGGGTAAACTTTTTGAGTGTTGATACCACAAACCTGGGCTTAAAGCCTGCCATCAGCTTTGAGTTACTGATCAAGAGAAAAACCAATTGATTTATCTTGCTGAAAAGAAGACTACCGTTGCATTTTTCGCCTTCACCCGCATAACAAGAAAAGAAAAGAAATATAATATTGGCCTTCATGATTGTCATGTTAGCAAGGTTTAGGTATAACCCTCGGGTGATTCTAGTGCTTTTGGTCATTTTTAAATTCTTATGACTGTTAGGCTATAGTTCGTCCTAGTGGTGACCTATATTCTGGACGGCCCTGACCAATGAAGATTGAAATTGGAAGTCTACAAATTGTTCATGCTTATTCAGAATACTTGCTTTATTGCAACGGGTGGCCAATGCTCTGAATCTTGTAGACAGTCAGTAAGCTAGGTTGTTTACACCCAACTTTTCTGTAGATTTCTTTCCTTATGTCTCGGATTCTTATGTCATTCTATCTTATTGCTGTTCTTTTTATTGTGATTTTCTGATTGGAAGTACTATATCTTGGAATGCAGAGGAGGAAGTTGCTGACTCTAGTACCAATTTAGTTAGTGAAACAGAAGAAACTGTTGAAGGAGAGGAGAAATCTAAAACCAAAGTGACCCATAACATCGTTGTTGTTTCTTCGGAGGCAGTGCCGTATTCAAAGACAGGAGGTTTAGGAGATGTTTGCGGTTCATTGCCTATTGCATTTGCCGCCCGTGGGCATCGTGTAATGGTAGTCTCTCCAAGATATGTGAGTGGTAGTCCTTCGGATAAGATTTATGCTGGTGCAATTGATGTTCAATGCCGCATCAAGATCTCATGCTTTGAAGCACAGCATGAAGTTGCATTCTTCCACGAGTATAGGGCAGGTGTTGACTGGGTATGCAAATTCTACCTTCTTCACTTTCATTGGTATGCTATAATAGTTTACCTATTTGATGTTTATATACAACTTCGAGTAACTAAGTGGAGAAGAGTGAGCCTTAATGTCTAAATAACGATTACTCTATAAAATTAAATTTTATAGCTCTATTGATAGCCTGTGGCAGTGAGCCTCAAATAGATAAGGTGAACTCTCTTTCCTACACAGGTGTTCGTGGATCATCCTTCTTATCACAGACCTGGAAATCCATATGGTGATAAATATGGTGCTTATGGTGATAATCAGGTACTGGCTATACTTCTGCGGGTGGTGAATTTGAGTTTAATGAGATGTGTCATGAAATTCTACATTTTTTCTCAACAGTTCAGGTTCACCCTACTGAGCCACGCAGCATGTGAGGCCCCGTTGGTACTTCCACTGGGAGGGTTCACGTATGGCGAGAAGTGTATGTTCCTTGTTAATGACTGGCATGCAAGCCTCGTACCAGTGTACGTGATTTGGTTTCTTTTCTTCTTTTTCTTCCCTTCTTTTTTGGATTTCTTGTTCTGTTAGCAACCACTACTTGAATTCTTCTCCTTGACGAGGCTGTTGCTTACCTGTCAAACTCTATAGTATCACTACTAAGTTATTTAAAGGTCATTCTTAGTTATTTGATGCTCTATTATTATTATTATTATTATTATTATTATTATTATTATTATTATTATTATTATTATTTCTACTTTTTCTTTTCGCAAGCTTACAATTGTTGCAACTCTTATTTGTAAAGTCTACCTAGGTATTTATAACTTCTATTTCACTTGAATGAACAGTGTTCATAACACTTGGTAATTGATGGAGTATTGACCGTCTCTAATTCACGTAATGTGTTTCAGCCTTTTGGCAGCCAAGTATCGCCCATATGGAGTTTATAAGCATGCTCGCAGTATTCTTGCTATTCATAACCTTGCACATCAGGTGAACACTCTTTTACTGATTGCTTGTCTTGTACGATGTAATGTACTCTTTTTCTGGCATACAATAAAAACTGAAAAAGGAACAGGAAATCCTTTATGAACTGCAGTCTAAAGAGGCTAATACACTACTACTTCTAAGATGCTTGTGAAGATTGAACTGGGCATGTTGGAAGAACTTGTTGCCATTTTACTATCTACTAGCATTTCAAATGCTTCAAGATTGAACTGGGTCTCAAAAAATAATACTAATTGTCGAAAAGGGAGGGACTGGATATGGTGAACTTTTAGCCTATAAGTCTACTCGATGGATCGAATCATATGCGGGTCCTTCCTCGTACGTTCACTACATGAAGCATTTTTTGCGCTTTGTAGGCTGTGCTTAAGACCGATAAAAGTGATTCAATAGAACTCGCAGTAAGTTTTGTAGGGAGTATTAATCTTTTAAATTTAGTTTCTAAAATTTGTTCATAAGTATTGTTATTTTTATGCAAGGGTGTGGATCCAGCAGCAACTTTCAAGAATTTTGGGTTGCCACCCCAGTGGCATGGGGCTCTGGAATGGGTATTTCCCACCTGGGCAAGGACACACGCTCTTGACACAGGGGAAGCCGTCAATGTTATGAAGGGTGCAATTGTTACAGCCGACCGAATTCTGACAGTTAGCAAGGTCATAAACATTTATAGCATCTTTAGCACCTTGTACTTTTTCTTGGATGAAATATCATATACTGTTAAGCACTCAGATGCATCAACTCTTTTAACGGATGATTCAACGTTTTCTTTTATGATTTAAAAGAATGTGATAGATTCAGAATATTAGAGTTAATTAGGTGATTTTTTTACCTAGAACACGTTGAAAAAGTATCCGGCTGCATGTGTGTAGGGTTACATATATTTCCTCTTTCTATGGAGCTGTTTGTTTTGAACTCTACCTTCTCATGGCAGGGTTATGCTTGGGAAATAACAACTGTTGAAGGTGGATACGGTCTCAATGAGCTCTTAAGCAGTCGAGAGAGTGTCTTGGATGGTATATATTTTGTATTATATAATGGTTTTTTTTACTTTTATTTTATATTTGAAAAATCAGCTTCTTATGAAACTGTAGGATGGTTTCGATTTCGCTAGATATTTGAATTGATTTCTCTTACAACCAGGAATCACTAATGGAATTGATGTTTCTGAGTGGAACCCGGCTTCAGATGAACATCTTCCTTTCCATTACTCAATGAATGACCTCTCTGGGAAGGTACAGAGTTTTTCTTAATATCATCAAACTATCCACCTAAAAGTATAGCTCCCTTACCCCCCAAGTGGCTTTAATACACAGTTACAGTGCAAGACAGCTTTACAGAAGGAGCTAGGTCTGCCCATCAGGCCTGATTGTCCTGTGGTAAGAATTAAATGCCTTCATATGCTCCAGTTAAAATCGAAATAGATTATCTTGTCTTTTGTAATTTGTTTGATGTCTTGACTTCACAGATTGGGTTCATCGGGAGACTGGACTACCAGAAGGGTATTGATCTGATTGAAGCAGCGATGCCAGAGCTTATGCAACTTGACGTTCAGTTTGTAAGCTTGATCTTTTGTTTTTCATTCTTCTTAAAGCTACAGAAGGCAGCTTAATTAAATAAGCTAATATTTCTAGAACCTTGGAATATAGAAATAAGTAAACACTATTTATGACTATTCACACACTCCCCTGCACATCTTATGATAATATAGATGCAGCGTGTTTATCTTTAGCTTGGAGATTACTAATTGCAACAATCCTCTCTGTTAAAGATTATGCTTGGGTCGGGGAACTCACGTATGGAAGACTGGATGAGAGCAACAGAATCTGCTTATAAAGATAAGTTCCGGGGTTGGGTTGGATTTAATGTTCCTATTTCTCACAGAATAACTGCAGGGTGAGTATACACTTGAGCTTCAATATCAAATAGTTCCTATAAATTATCAATGTCATTGGCTTATTTACCTTTTGAATCTGAACAGAGCTGACATACTTTTGATGCCATCGAGATTTGAACCTTGTGGTCTAAACCAGTTGTACGCTATGAGATATGGAACTGTTCCCGTAGTGCATTGCACTGGGGGACTAAGAGTGAGTTAAAGAAACTACAGTGGCTTCGTATTTTAAATTTGTCACTTACTTAACATCTCTTTACACGACCTTTCACCTTATTGCAGGACACGGTGGAGAATTTCGACCCTTTTGCTCAAGAAGGCAGGGCTCAGGGGACAGGGTAATCAATCAAACTCTCATCTATTGTAGACTCTTCAGTAATTCATAATTGAAAATACCCTAAAACTTATTAGAGAAACTGCAATGACTGTTTTTTCTTTCTTTCTTTTCTTTTCTTTTGTTGTTGTTGTTGAATAAGATATAAAATCTATTAGTTTGCACTAAGACATGATAATATTATGATAATATACTTTTAATCTGTGATCACGGCTGCTCCTAGAATCATGCTTGGAGTATCCAAGGAAATATCTCATGATAATATTATGTCTTCTGTCACTCTGCATGTCTGGAACATATTTTAATATACCAATTGGATGTTCATGTAAGTTCTATAAGATTCTGGTCTTAGATTTCCTGTATTTGAAATATTTACACATTTTCATATCTGTTTTGTTAAAACTAATAAACCAGCCTCACAAGCCATATGTTGTGGAATATTTGACAGGTGGACCTTTTCTCCATTAGCAAAGGACAGCATGTTGGGGGTAAGTTCTTCTCGTCGATCTACGTTACTACTCCTACAATCTTTTTGTTGACACAAAAACCTCTTATTTTTTTGTATATCCAATTTGAAAGCTACAGAACAAATCGTAACTGTTGATATACACAACCACATGCAAATCGAATTTCAGAACTCAGTTAGTGTGACGGCGAACCATCACTCTCATCAACAACTTTGGTTCCTAGTACTTTGTAGAACATTATGCTTTTGACCTGTTGTTCCCCCTTGAAGGAAGGAAGCTACAGTTTCCTCATTGGTATGAGCTTTTGGGTTTAGATCATAATCATACCAGTGGAGAAATTAGTGATTTAACTTTAATTTAGTGGTTGAGCTACCCAAAAATTTATTCAACTGAAATATGGATCAGTTGGTCAGTCTACAAACAAGGGTCTGTTGGTCAGTCTAGAATTTTATAAGATATGATCAAAGGAAAAGTCGTATTGTAGGATTTTTCTCCTTTGCATCAGCCTGAAAATCAACGATGGAATAAGGACTCCGAGCTTCTGACCACTGACTGGCTCCTTGCAAAATCCATAAAGTCGTTTGAGGGACCATTTCCATCTTGTGGGTGGACCATGACTCAAGTTATGATCAATTTCAACCTATGAAGCATGTGTCCGTGTCGTGTCCTATTTTTAGTTGAAAAATTAAGAAAATAAATAAGAAAATAAAACAAACTCGTGCCGTATCTGTGTCTGTGTTTCATAGATTTCAACCATATGATCTATCTAGTTCCTTTTCTGTTACTCTACTTTAAAAAAAATTTCTGTTACTTTATCAGTATCTTACCTTGTTTTCTTTTATCATGATTGAAAGGTGTTGAGAATTGCAATTGAAACATATAGAGAACACAAGTCTTCATGGGAGGGATTGATGAAGAGAGGAATGGAGAAAGACTACACCTGGGACAAAGCTGCAGCTCAGTACGAGCAGGTCTTCGAATGGGCTTTCTTGGATCTACCGTACGTTAAATGAGGTACTAACATCATAGGCAATCTAATATCTAATTTTGCTAGACCTGTTCATAGCACGTAAGCTGGAGCAGTTTTTTTTTTTCCTTATCGGGTAGAAGATAAGATTTATTGAGAAGAATAAAAAAAATGGATCTGGAAGTGTTCTTATTTTTTTATTTAAAATTTTGTTTTGGTGATTGAGTATTTTTTTTTTATATTGCTTGTCTGATTTGTTTGTTGAAATAAGTAGAAGAAATATCATGTTCAGTTTTTTTTTTTTTCTGTTTCAGTGATGAAATATTAATTCATCAGACAACACCAAATGAATGTAATCAATTTGAGAGTTAAAATTTTTGTATTTTCAGACACACTTCACTAAAATACCTGGATGTATTCAAAACTCTAGTAAACCATACAAATAATTTACATATGGAGATTTTCATCATAATGGAGGTTTTAGCTTTACCCATTTCACATAAAAAAAGAGGGGAGGGAAAGAAGAAGAAGAAAAAAAAAAAAGAGCAGACTCCATTCAAAAGATCATACACAGTCTCCATTCAAACAAAAAAAAAGAAAGAAAGAAAGAAAATATGTATATATAATCTCTATAGTTCATCTTCTAATCATGTGTTGCTACTATGGAATCTCCTGTCTAAGGATTTTGCTCTGCAAATATGTCCAAGAGTGCTAGTGCCTGTAGAGTAAAGCAAACAACAACCATAAGCAGGTTGTTAGTTACTTAGTTTATAAATTTAAATTGTTCTTAGTTATCCATGAAAGGTTATATTTACAAAGTGAAAATACCTCTGGTATGTTGAGTTCCAGTCGGAATTTTGGGCCGTCGTAATGGTGAAGAACCGGCCTGAACGAGTCTTCCTCCAATGGCTCACATAGTTTTCTCAAAAGAACTCGTACCTACAATAACAGTAGATCAAATTTAAGTTTAAAATTCATTTAAGGAGTGTGTAATAACTCATAAACTTATTATTTGGAGAGGAAGCAATTGTTGAACTTGAATTGATTGAACATCATGTTTAATTTACCTGAGCAGGGAAACGAGATTCTCCAGCACATTTTTTGTCTTCCCAAGCTGTTGGATCAATGTTTGTGCCACCAAAACTTGAAGCCTGAACAAAATTTTAGATGTTTGGTTGAATATAAAGTGAAAAAGAACACAAAAAAGAAACCTAAAATCTCTATACTTTAAGACCCTAGTAAGATTTTATTTTTTTACTAAGTAAATGTGTGTCCATTTACCCAAGACCAAATCAAACTGGAACCAGTTTTCTCAGTACTAGTTCCACCTATCCGAGTACCGGAAACTGGAATTAACCAGAAAGAGAACCGAGAAAACCAACCAATTCATAGGTTGAATTGTTGAACTAGTCTATTTTGTTTATTAATATTGTTGTCAAAGATTCTTAACCAAGGAGAAAAAGTAAGACCTCAAAAATTCCATGGAGTTGGTGGGTAGAATAGTTGTAGAGGAAAAGAGGCAATCCTGGTGTGATGGCTCTGACTGAATCTCTGTATCTTGGAGGAAGACCTGAAAAATCAAAATTGAAAAGGTCAAAACTTTACAAAATCAAAACCCTTCTCCATTTCTTTCTCTTCCATCATTTATCATCTTAGACCATTTTTTTTCAATTAAATGAAGCATTGAACAAGAAAATCCAAGTTACCTAATAAAACCCTCAATTTAAAAAAAAAAAAAAAAAAAAGTTGTAGAATTGATCACCATAGTAAGAGGACATACCAAAGAGTTGCCTTCTCAAATTCTCTTGCATAGTATCGTTGTTGCAGACAAAGATATACCCACCAACTGTTTCATTTCGAGGAAGAGATTCTGATGGAGGAAGAGTCTTGAATCTCTTATTATCACCACTGCTTTTGCTATTAGTATTGTTATTGTTGTTGTTGTTGTTGTTGTTGCTTTTCTTTCCAACTTTCCCTTCATAGATTTCTTCATTCTTCTTGTTGTTATTGTTGATGATGTTGTTGTTGTTGTTGATCTTACTGATCTTGTTGTTTTCAAACTTGGAATAAACTCCTTTGTTGAATCCTCCATTAATATTAACATTAAAGTTCTTCTGCGCCAACGATCCTCCACCGAGTCCTCCGAAACCACTCGCAATCTTCCACCCATCGTTGAATCCATTAAGATAATCCGACCCATTCTGTTTACCATTGCTATTGCTATTGATATTGTTGTTACTACTAGTATTAGTATTAGTAACAGTAGTGATAGAAGAAGAAGAAGAAGTTCTGTCACCACCAACTCTGATATCAAAATTCCTCCTTTCCTCAGGCTTTTTTGCAGTGAAAGAATTCCCCCAGATTGTGTCATTGATGGAGAGATTAGCAAAAGTTGAAGACTGAACCCTAAGCTGGTCACTGAATTGCCAGAAGGATGTCTGTTGATTGTTTTCCATTTTTTTTTTTAGTTTTAGGTTTGTTTGTTTTACTACTTTCTCAACTTCTAGAGAGAGAAAGAAGAGAGAGAGAGAGATGGGTAGAAATTCAAGTTGGTAGATAGAAGATAAATAATCAAAGTGATGGATGGATAGAAGAGGGATGGGGGTAGTTGGTTCTAAATAAGTGAGGATTTTATAAAAGATTTGTGAGAAGAAGCAAATGAAGGAAATTTCATGGAAAGTCTTGTAGGAACAAAGCGTGTGCATTTGTCAAAGTCACAGGATTAGAATAAGTGGAAAAAAACTATTGGTCCTTTTTTTTTTTCTCTTTAAAGCTTAGCTCCCTCATAATCTAGCATTTTAGTAACGGCTCCTTTGATTTTTTCTCAAGTTTAGCTATTAAAGAAAAAAAAAAATGTTAGCTGGGGTGGTTGGCATCCTCGCCCTTCCCCCGAAAAGTGGAAGTGTCTTGGAATGGAGTCTCTCTACTCTAATACCATGTTTGGATTGCAGGAATGGAATCACATTCCCAGGAATGTGATTCCAAGCTTGTGTTTGGTTCGCAGAATCAGGCTGGAATCACATTCCCGGGAATGTGAGATTCCCTCATTTAGGGGGAATAACAATCCCGTGGGGGGAGGTGGGATTGCCATTCCCATTCCCCTGGAATCAATTATGATATTTTTTTAAGACAATCTTACCCTTACATATTTTCACTATTTACAAATACAATCCCAAACCATGTTTAGACACTTCAACCTCTTTTTTTTTTCTTTTTCTTTTTCCTAATCGTGACTTCTTTATAGAAAAGAAAAATAAATAAAAGAAGAGAATAAGATCGACGGATTTCCATTTGAAACATTCATCGAGTATGAGTTTCAATCTAACTCCATGATTAAAATGGTAAATAAGCCAATATATATATGAGATATGAAAAATATGAATTGATTTTTATTTGTTGATAAAGAATTGATTTTTTGTTTCAATGCTTGTTATGAAAAATATGAATAATTTTTTATTTCCATGCTTATTTTTAATAATATATATTTGGATGGGGTATATGGGGAAATTTAGCCTTTTTTCGGATTCCTATTCCTGCATGAACCAAACACTGGAATAGGAATGTAGCAAGAATCATATTCCTATTCCTGGTTAAACCAAACATAAAATAAGGGAATGTCATTCCCAGGAATAGCATTCTAGGAATGTGATTCCTGGGAATGTGATTCCATTCCCGCGATCCAAACATGGCATAAGGGTATTAGTTAGATTTATCTTATATAATGTTCTAGCTACTTTGTCTTCACATGCTAGTGTGGTGTTTCCGTTCTTTAAACCGAGAGCTAGATTTTATGTCTCCATTTTATCTGTTCCTTTGCTTATAGCTAAGTAACTAGAGCGCAGGTGGGAGCGGGAACGAAAGTGAGAACGGGAGTATTGGAACGGTTGATTAAAAAATATTTTTAGTTTTAAAATATATTCAGAGCGGGAACGTAGAGCGTCACCCTTATACCAAAGTTTCGGTTACTAAGGCTTATTGTAGCTTGTAGAGCGCATATTGTGAAAATGATCTATATGTTGAGTGATAGGAAGGGAACAGGCAAATGGGAATAGATGATCTGCTCTCAACCAAACCTGCGAGATGTTAGGTAAAGAAGGTATTCCATGGAGTTAGGTTGAAAAATGCTTTTAAGGGTTTTGAAAAAAAAGTCTCTGTAAAAAAAGTCATTATGATTTTAGTCCTTGTTTTATAAATTTAGTCCCTACTTTTAGACATAAAAGTCATAAAAGTAGGGACTAAATTTATAAAATCATAGTGACTTTTTTTTACATTTTTCATTTTATTTATTTATTTATTAATCATGGTGTAAATTGTAAAATAAATAAATAAATAATCAAGGCCCAAGGGGGTAACTTTTAAATTCTTATTTTGTTTTTGAGTGAAGAGAGAAAAGTTAAATTAAGTAGGGAGACATGAGACAAAGGGGAGGGGGGAGCTAGGGCAAGGGCAAGGACAAGGGGTGAGATGTCACGAGTCAATGACGCCAAAAACCGCGTTTTTCTAGAAGGGAAAAATCACTCTCAAACTTGGATCGTTATCAATGTGACATTATCGAGAAAGATTTTTATTGGAGGGTTGAACTTGTGCTTTCATCACTGTTTCCTTCCTTTACTTGGGTGCTAAGTTAAAACCTTTGATACCTCATCACCACCACCACCACCACCACCACCACCGACGTTTTCATTTTTATTTCTCATCAGCCTCACCAAACTCACCCTAAGTGTTGCTCACACGTATTATTTTCACACGTGTTTCAAATAGTTCTTACTCGTGCTGGGTCAAACATATTGTTCCTAGGACATATTGGTTGGTATCCCTCCTCCTCCTTTCAAGGAGTTTGTCAATTCTTCAAAATTTACAATTGTAGTATTATTGTATACGTAGAGGTCGCAAAATATGATCCGACTAACTAAACAAATTAGGGTTCAAGATTGAACATTTTTACTCATTATCAACTTTGTTAGGATAATGATCGACATTGACTGTTCCCTTATTTATATAGAAAAATATCAAACTAGTAAGTTATAGAATTTTTTAAAAAAAAAATTGACATGTTTCATAAACTAGTCAAGCTTAAAATTTGATAATATTTACATGCTAACACGCTAACTCGTCTCGGGTCGTCGATCCTAATCCTGACTCGTTGCCAAGTCTGTGTGTAGGTTTGCCTCTGCGTTGTGTCTGACCTCTGGTCTTTGTATGGTTGAGTTGGAAGAATAGTGAAACCATCAGGGATGCTGTATGAGATTTTAGTGTGGTAAAGTTGTAGGGCCAACAACCTAGGTTCAAACTCTCTTACATACAAATCTTTTTGGATAGGACTCTTACATACAAATCCACTATCAAAAAAAAAAAATGGGATTTTCTTGTGCAGTATACTACTTTACTAATAAGCAGCCTAGCTACTAACCAAAGCGAGAAAGAAAAAAGAAGTATGCAGCATGACGCATCCAGGCCCATCTAGCAGTCTGAAAAAAGACTCTTGTTATTAGGGCTCCCAAAATGGTGAGGGGGCACGTTCAAATTTTGGGCCCAAAGGTCCAAACAATAACCTTTCTCTCATTTTATGATTTTTGTAGGGGGACGCCCTTTCTAAAACTACTAAATACACCCACCACGAAAAACAACTACACCCCACGACCGCCATCTCACCACCATCACCACCACGCCATCACCGCCACCTCATCGTCTCCGCCATCACCGCCACCTTAGATCGTGAATCTCAGATCTAAGGTTTTTTTTTTTTTGTTTAAAAAAAAAATTTGAAAGGAGAACGGAGAAGAAGAGTTGACGGCGTGAATCTCAGATCTGAGATTCACGGTTCTCTCCTCTTTCTCTCACTTCTCCCTCCTCTCTCTCTTACTTCTCTCTCTTCTTTCCCTCACTCACTTCTCTTTCTCTGTCCCTATCTC
The DNA here is from genome assembly GCA_002174775.1 of Macleaya cordata. NCBI lineage: Eukaryota > Viridiplantae > Streptophyta > Magnoliopsida > Ranunculales > Papaveraceae > Macleaya > Macleaya cordata. Next base: position 213,855 of record MVGT01001025.1, read on the forward strand.
TCTCCGGTTCTCTCTCCTCTTTCCCTCTCCCACTTCTCTCTCCTCTCTCTCCCTTCTTTCTCTGCCGTATCTCTCTCCTGCTACTCTCTGTCCATCTCTCTGCCTTTCTCAATCCGTCCCTCTTTCTCTATCCGTCTCTTTGTGGTTATGGTGGTGGAGGCGCTGAGGTGGCAGAGGCTGTGGCGGTGGTGAGGTTTGGAGTGGGGGTGGAGGTGGTTGTGTGGGTGTGGTGGTAGTGGTGGGGTATAAAAGAAAAAGTTTTTAGTAGGATGTAAAAGCAAAAAAAAATGAGAATTTCCCCTCAGTAAAATTGGTCTTGTGCCCTGAGAGCAGTGCCAGGCATGTGCCTCAAACCCACCAAAATTTGATTTGGGTTTGAGGTTTAGGGGTAGGACATGGTCGGGTTGCTGGACATTCTCGCGGAAATGTTCCGCGGTCCACTAAAGCCACAACCGACGTGTGGTTCATCTCTCTTTCTTCCTCTCTTCTTCTTGGTTTTTGTTGTATGAAACACCAGATACACAACACGTGTCTCACTCTTCAAAGAACCCAAGACGTGTACATTTCATCAACCTCTCAATCGACCCACAAACCAAACAAACATGGTCCCACATATACGAAGAAAACATAAAAAAGACCAGTTTCTGTGAAAGAATTTTGGGGTTTGAATTTGGCGCATAACATTTAGGCGATTTGTCGCAGAACCTTTTTTCGTCGTGAAAATGTTACGCGACAGGTCATAACATCTACGCGGAGTGGGGCTTGTCACGTTAAAGTTACGTGTCACTTGAATCTTCTGCGAGTGCCCTTAACTCCTAAACCCCACCCCAAACTAGTGGTTCAGGTGAAGGGTCTGAGGTTTTGATGCGCCCACTGACCATGACATGTACATGGCTTTGAGGTTTTGATGCGCCCACTAGCCGTGCTCAATGTTTTGGTGAACCCCTTAACTGGGTGAGCCTCTCATCCAAAAGTGGGAACAACCTGCAAAAATCATGGAGGACAGGAGTACATCAGTCTTCTTTGGATTTGCATTGCTTGATCCATCTCATCCCCATTAAAGTCCAATCAATCCAGTATTGATGGGCTTCATTACATGTAATAACTATACGGCTTCCAAAAATTCTATGCTCACTAATAATGAAGGACCCACGTAGAGATAATTTAAAAGTGCAGGTTTTGCGAGGTAGAACTACAAGTCAATGTAGAAGTACTTGCTTGTTAGGCGAACATAATGAGTAGACAAAATGAAGTGGGGCGATTTGCTTGACTGTGCCCCCATTGACACCAATCATTAACAAGCCCCAATAGAAGCGCAAATCCGAGGTAACAAATCATTATGTAGCACCCCAATTACAACTAACATGATTGATTCCTAAATCATTTATGATTTGAAGGATCACAATTACAATACCAAAACACAACCAGAAAAAAAAAAAAAAATAGTAGTAGTAGTAGTAGTTGTAGTACATCATACTATAATCCCTTACTAAAAGTTATTACAACGACTCTTGACTAGTAGTAGTAGTAGTAGTAGTAGTAGTAGTAGTAGGACACTGTGCAAACCGAAAAACAGAGATAGATAGATAGTTCTCTAAACATCGAAACATCGATTATGGATTATGAAGCTTGTGGGATTGAGAGGCGAGGTTTGAGCAACACTTCCAGAGGTGTCACCTTGTGGCTAATTAGCCCTGCACTCTCTGTCATGTCCACTTTTGCACCTGCAGGTAGCGTTGTTATTTCGAAGTCGTGAATGAGACGAGCCAGCACCAAATGCATTAACTGCACTGCGAACGACACACCGGGGCATATCCTCCTACCCGCCCCGAATGGTATCAGCTCATAATTCTGTCCCTTTAGATCCACCTCCGCGTTGGTTGTCAAGAACCTCTCCGGTCTAAACTCCAATGGATCATCCTTATACACACTCCCGTCTCTTTGCATCTTCCATAAGTTCACCAATAAACGCGTGCCAGCTGGTACGTGGAACCCGCCTACTTCACAATCCTCCTTTGTCCTTCGCTCGATCAGGGGTCCAGCTGGGTACAATCTCATCGTCTCTTTGATGATCGCTTGGATGTACACGAGATTAGGGATATCTGAGTCGTCCACCTGTCGATCCTTTCCCACATGTGTATCCAATTCCTCCTTGGCCCTTTTCAGCACGTGAGGATGGTTCAATAATAAGGAGAGGGCCCATGTTAAGGTCACTGTTGTGGTGTCACTCCCACCCAATATCATGTCCTGCATCATCCATAGTACACAAAACACCGGTTTACATCACAATGGTAAATTGTGAGGGCAAAGAACCTTATATCATCTTTTCCATAGTTAGAAATAAAAAAGTTTGAGGTTTGTTTGGATTGAAGATTTTAAGTAGAAAATTGATTAGAAATCATGTTATAAATTTAATTAGTTTTTTATCAAATTTCTCGTCCCAACAAAATTCCTACTTAAAAACCATTTATCAATTCGGTTTTTTCTCAAAAACATATAGAGTGGGAATACTTGACCTCGCCTTTAAAAATCCCGGAAAAAAAAACGCTTAAAAAACTCCGGTCTTTTAAGGTTTACATGGGATGAATCCTTTTATGGTTTGTTTGGATAGGAGATTCTAAGATAGGGATTCAGTGGGGACTAGGGATTCATGTTTCTCTGGTTTGTTTGGCTGCCAAGAATCCCTGGAAACTTGTTTCCTAGGGAAACATATTTTCCAGCAAATCCCTGTTTTGGAGTCCCACCTCCCCCTTAGAATTTACTAGATTCTAAACTAAGGATTCACTATTTATTCACCCAACTCAATGTAGATTACACCCCATAAAATTAAAACAAAAAAAAAGATATTTTCTTTGGATTTTAAATGGCAGCCAAACAAACCAAAGGATTCAAGCTTCCAAGGATTCATGAATCCATGGATTCTTTTATGGTTGTCAAACAAACCAAAAGATTCATGTTTCTAGAGATTCATGTTTCCAATGACTCATGTTTCCCTTGAAAAATATGAATTCTACATCCAAACACACTATTAAAAAAAAGTAGACAAGGGGTTATATATTATGAAAACCATTAAAAAAAATAACAAGAAAAATACAAATCCACCCAATAATTTATTAGTCTGGTTGGACAAGGGATTTGAGGAGAGGGATTTTGTGGAGACAAGGGATTTGGTGGAAAAATCATGTTATATTTTTCATCAAAATCTCTGGTTCCCACAAAATCCCTCCCTAAAATTCCTTGTCCAATAGACTACATAAATTATTTTTCTATTAAATAATTGTTTTAAAATATAAAAGATATTAAATTATAGACACCAAACAACTTTGAAGATAAAAAGATTACATATACAATGTCCCTGACCTCACCACCTTAACTTTTTCAAAAAAAGTCATAATAAACTAATTAGTATTTTAAAGGACAATAAAAATATCTAATAATACAAGTAAAATGTTTAATTTGTACCCACTACCACAATTATATCCTCTATATTAAGCCAATATATTGAAACGTGGCCTTTTATTTTTTATTATTTTATTGTTATTTTCAATATACATTTGTTTTTTTTTGTTTTTTTTAAGTGGTTTTATGAGATTAGTAACTAAATTAAATAAAACAAGATTAAAGAACATACCAGGCAAGTAGATTTGATGACAATTTCAGGATCATCACCAGGTAAAGTAGAATGCTCCATAATCTCTAAGCAAACATCAATGAAATCCTGTTCAAGATCTCCATCTCCTCCTTTCCCAGACATTCTCTTCAAACGATGTTCATCCACCCAACTCGCAACAATCGAATCAATTTCTGATCCACAACGCTTCATCCCTCCAACAAGACCTCTCAATTTATCCAACCATCCCAACGATGGAACCACATCTGAGAACGCAAAAATCGTCATCAAACGAAAAGCTTCATCCATGGCTTCCTTATATCTCTGAGCTCCCGCATCACCACTCGCCGCACCTCCAGCAAAATTCTTTTTTCCAGCGACAATTCTCGCCACAACATTAAAGGTTAAATCTCCGAACCAATTATCCATCCTCACCGGAGCAAAATCTCCACCATCGCTGCCGCCCCCAATTTTGTTGTTCTTCCATGAATTATAAAGCTGTTTAAAACAGGATTCAACTTCAGATGTTCTCAAATGTTTAAGCGTTTCCAATCGGTGATTAGAGAGAAGTTTTAGGGTTGAAATCTTTCTCAATTCTCTCCAGTAAGTTCCGTATGGTGCATAACCAACTGAATCGGCATCGTAGAACATGAGTTTAATCGCTAAAGATCCGGGTCGATTTGAGAAGAATCGGTCGTTTGTGGTGAAACACTCCTTCACGATCTCCCAACTACTCACAACGAGTGTTTGATGGGAACCGAATCGGATATTGAAAGCTGGACCGTATTTGTCGGCCATGGAACCGAGAGTTCTGTGAGTTAACTCGTTTCCATTAAAGAGATGGAGATGACCCATGATTGGCCATCCACCTGAGGCTTCAGGTGCTGGTGGGTTTCTGTTCTTGTTGATTTTTCTTCCATGATTCAAGAGCTTGTAGAGAAAAATGGAGGCAAGAAGAAGAGCAAAAATGGAAATCGGTTGGAATTGTAGAGAGAGAAACTCCATTTTTTTAGGTCAGTTTGGTGAAACTGTATTATACCTGTGTGCTTTATAGACTTAAAACATCAAATAAAGTGGGACAGAATCAAATTTTGCTGGTACCATACATTTGAAAATATTGGTATACCAGCTCCATAAGTTGACACGTGTTCCTGTAACTTTATGAGCATTATCCTATTAAATAAAGTGTTTTTTGACCGATGCTTTTACAAAAATCATGCATGGTGGGACCCACTACTCTTCACTTTTCAAAAGTGTTTTGAGGGTATCCAACTTATGTAGCAATGGGCCCACCTTGCCACATAAGTTTCGGGCATCCGTTTTGTAAAACGGTCAGTCCAAATAACAACACTGTATCATATTAGTAACATGGTGATCAATGATTTTCTTTTTTTTGATTTGAACTTAAATTAAAGATTAATTTCTTTTGTGTGATTTAAAAAATTATATTTTTAACCACTCTAATAAATAGTCTTTCACGGAAAAGATTCGATTTTAACTCGACGGATTTGATTGACTCGGATTGATTTGGCAAATTCAATTTGTTTGGCTTCTTGACTCGGTCTAACTCATTTAAGAATCGTCTTAACTCAGAATCTCAGATTGATTAGGTGCTTTTCAATTAAGAAACGAAAGCCATCTACCTTAAATTATTTTTTCAAAGTTAGGTGCGTTGCGTGCGGCCATGCCTTTTGCGTGTTTTCAAAACGTGAAGAAAAAAATTAAAAAATGGGTCGGGGCTGAAATGAGTACAAGAAGTCTAGATTGTCTAGAACTCGGGATACCACAATAAGCACAATTTTGAATTCTTCTGTTAAGCTACCTTTAACGTGGGTTAACAAGACCTCACAATGTTATTATTGGCTTTACTTTCTTCTTTTTGAGTGTCGATTTGGGTGTCAAGGATTTTTTTTTTTTTGATGAAATTTGGGTGTCAAGGATACTCATCAATCGATTTATGGGCACTTAAAACCAGTGACGGATCGACGCGTAGATAGCTCAATTTTTAATGTTAGTTGATGTTGGAGAATGGCTCGTTTGTAAATCAGCTTGTGTGAGTATGTATAGCCAGAAGTGGAGTATGGACACATGCTGAAAAAACACCATCGAGAGGAACGGATGGCAGGAGTATGGATACCGCGCATATGTGTATCGATACCCACTGTAAAGGACACATCAGGGACCATCAGTATCGATACCTATAAAGGTGGTATCGATACCTCCTGTATTTAGAAGTTGCGAAACTTACTATTTTGTGTCCTTTTCGAAGTGTAACTCTTTCTAATTCGTGGGGAACCTTATGAATCTATAAGTAAGGGTTCCCAAAGTGGTTTTTAGTAATCAGACAGTTGTAAGAAAACCCTAGGTATCAAAGAAAGCCCTTAGGAGAGAGATTGCAACCAGGAGCCCTTTTGGGCTACCATTAGGGTTGCTCCATTGCATGGTGTGAGGGAGTAGCCATTTGGTTTCTTTGATGTGAGTTCGTATCTCCCTATTCTAGTAGTAGGTGAGTTGAAGTAGAGAGTATCAAGTTGAGACTCAATTGAATGCTCATCGGAGAGCGGTTGGGAATGGTTTGAATGATGCTCTGGTATGTATTGTGTACTCTGAACATATTGAATAAAATATTGGATCGATTCTGCCCGTGGATGTAGGCAATCTTGTCAAACCACGTAAATCTTTGTGTGTTTTGTTTTGTCTTTTCTTTATTATCGTTTCCGCTGTAATTATATTGCATTAAATTTGTTTGTCGATCTTGAGGGGTGCACAGTTGCATTAGTATAATTTAGGTTGGTGCACTTCAGTTGATATATTTTAAATGGCTCACTCTATTTTTTGTTGATTTATATTGCCCACCCTATTTTTAAAGAAGGGAGATATTGTATCATGCCTTATTGCATTACAATTGCACTATTTTTTATATAGTGTACACAAAGACGATCCATGGGCTAATATCTGATCAGGATGTTCACCTTATTACATACATTATTTTGAAATTAGCTTATTCTAAAATTTCTAATTCTCTCAAATTAGTCCTTAAAATATAGGTAAATTCTTCCAAATGGCTTTTAACGAGGTTAAAAGTTCTATAATGAGCTACTTTCTAGATATAATGATCTGCATAGTGAGATAAACATCTTTATTGAAAAAAATGAAATCGTGCAATAAGACATGGTGCAATCTCTCTCCTCATTTTTAATACATTCAATAAAATAATTGTTTAAGCGTCAAATTTAATGCACAATAGATATTAAAAAGTGTGTGCAATTGATCTTTAATTTAAAGTGTGTGCAATTGATCTTTAATTTAGAATTTTATGCACAAAATAAATTCACACAAAAATACAAAAAAACATAGAGAACAGAGGGTCCATGGAGGGACGGGGGTGCAAAATGGATGGGGGTTTGATCTCTCAGTTAATGACTCGCTCAATTGACCTAGCCAATGTTGACCCGGTCAACGCTACCAGAACAAAATTCCTTGATAAGTAACTAACAGTCAACCGCTCCGTTGGAAGACCGTTTAATTCTCCACCGATGGACCTCATTCCTTTTTGTCTTGTAAAACGGACTACCCTACATGTTTGACCCATGCAGATAATCCATGAGGCCACGAGAAGCGCGTGATCTCTCTATCGAGTCTCGTTTTATTTTTTATTTTTTTTTTCAATTGTTAATAAAGACTTGTAAAATTATATCTCCTTTTCCTTGCATTGCCATTTGTCCACCCACCACCACAATTCACAAATCTTTGTCTCCTCCCACATGCATGCAGCCTTATAAGAGTAACCAATCTTTTTTTTATTTGTTTTTTATTTTATAAGAGTAACATCTCCTCTTTCTCCCCTTTATTTTTTCTTTTTAAGGACTGATTTTGAGCTAATGTTATTAGTTTTAAACCGGCCCGCTTGGTATGCAGAAAAAATTTGCAGAATACAAATTACAATAGTTGTGATAGTGGTAGTTTGTATGAACAAATAAAACCATAAATATCCTAACTAGCAGAGAAATATCATACCAAACAACTAATTTATCAATTTAATTGTGAATAATTACAGATGCTAATTTTTCATGTACCTTGTTTGGCGATCCTAACAAGGAATATATTTTTAACAGAAGTTGGTAAAGGGGCCAACGTGTGTCTTTGCATAAAAGTATTGATGTGTTTTGTTTCTGTCCATGACATAATGGCCTGGCCCATTATAATCACAGTCTCCATCATCCCTTTGAGAATATTATATATTTTAATTTTTTATTAATTCGTTTTTTTTTTGAAAAAAATGATCAAGGACATGTTTTTATTTTTTTTCATGTCACTTACTATAGGTTCAATGCATTACGTTTTAAAGGTGTTTTGTTTTTTATTTAATGGTTTTGTTTGGAATGAAGATTCCAAGGTACGGATTCAGTGGGGACCAGGGATTCATGTTTTCCTGGTCTGTTTGGCTGTCAAGAATCCCTGGAAACTTGTTTCCCAGGGAAACATCTTTTCCAGCAATTCTCTGTTTTGGAGTTCCACCTCTCCCCTTAGAATTTGTTGGAATTCTAAACTAAGGATTCACTATATATTCACCCAACTCAATACAGATTACATCCCATAAAATTAAAACAATAAAATAGAGATTTTCCCTGGACTTTAAATGGCAGGCAAACAAACCAAAGGATTCAAGCTTCTAAGGATTCATGAATCCATAGATTTTTTTCTGGTTGCCAAACAAACCAAATGATTCATGTTTCATGTTTCCAAAGACTCATGTGAATTCTGCATCTAAACACACTATAATTATATTCGTTACTATTTAATGCACAACTACACATCAAATGAGTGTTTTTTACATTCATTTTTGTAAGATGAAACACCTTATTAGAGTATTGAAAATACAAAGAGCTAATTTAAGATCGTGCTTGGTATTCTGCTAATATTTGAAGGATGCAAATATGAAGAGGCATTAAAAAAATGGGATAATGGCTAAAATATCTAATATATAACTTTTTTAATCCATTTAGTACACATAATTTTTAATAAGACTGAAATACCTTTTTAAAGCTTTTTGAATCTATTTAGTCCTTTTTAAACTTTTCTAAATCTATTTAGTCCATTCATTCTTTTTTAATGTTCCTGTTTTACCCTTATTATATTTTTTAATTACTTTTTTGTCTTTTTCAAACTTGTACAGCTGTATGAGAGAGAAATGTAGTTATTTTTTTATTTTTAAACTTTAAAACGTTATATCTCTTCAACTAAAATTCAGATTTTGACAAAATTTATATATTTAGAAAGTACTTTTTGAGATCTTTAAAACTAGACCAATTAAGAATGGTTTTCGAAAAAAAAATCACAAAATTTATGCAAAAATAATTTTGCATGAGTTCATGCAAAAATATTTTTGCATATGCTAAATCATTATGTGAAACATTTTTGCATAGAAATATGCTAAATCATCTGTGAAACATGATTTTGCGTTGTTCCTACAAAAATATTTTTGCATAATTCATGCAAAAAAGTTTTTGCGTAGATCTATGTTGAATTTTTTCTTCGTCTCTCATCATCTTTCTTTCTCATCTTTTCTTCTTCTTTCTCTTTCCTTTCTTTTTCTCTCTCTCCTCTTAGGTCCCTCTCTTCTCTCTTTATCCTCTCTTTTTCTTCTTTTTTCTCTTTCTCCCTTCTCTTTTTTTCCTAATCAGATCTTTCTTCATTTCTCTCTTATTCTCTTCATCAAATTGTAGAATCTGGTGAGCAGAGATATCTTGAAGGATATTGGATTCGAGCTAATGTTTGGCACCATGAACTCTCTTCTTCAACTTAGAGGTTGGAGTACTAGTGTATTCGACTCCCCTTAATTAATTAGCTAGGGTAACTAACTATCATAGATTTATCGCAAGAGAGAGATAGAGAAAGGTAAAGTGGGTTTGTACGTGAGATTAAAAGAAATCAAGAAGGGAAGAACATGTGGAAGGGCATATCTAAAAAATAAATTAGTTAAAAGGCAGATCTGTCTAAATTTTATTTTTGGACTAAATAGACTCATATAAAATTTGGTGGACTAAATAGACTGAAAAAAAAAATCCTTTTGGGTCTTTTGGGCGTTCCCCCTAAAAAAAATTGGCCCTGCTTGGTATGGTATTCCTCTGCTAGTTAGGATACCTATGGCCTTGTTTGTCTATGCAAACTACCACTATCACAACTATTTGCATTCTGTAAATTTTCCATGCATTCCAAGTAGGGCCTTTATCTATTTTTGGAAGTGATTTATTTTAATGATAATTTTTAGTGGGCTTAATGAAATTTCACAGCACTATTAAACTTGCAAAAAATCACTACATATTTAACTCTTATTTATAGCCTCACTACAATTATTATTATTATTATTATTTTAAGTGATAGGCTCCCAACAAATTATCATCAAGATATACCATCAATCTTCTCTAAAAACTTATAAAACTTAGGCCCCGTTTGGTACTGTTTTTTTTAGGGTTAAAAGCACTTTTCCTTTAATTTTGTATGTTGAAAGTGTTTGGTAAAATCGAATAAAACAGCTTATCTTAAAAGCAATGCCGTTTCCATAGCAGATTTCAGAAGTAGCTAAGGGGCTGCTTTAAAAAGCCGCTTAAGAGAGAAGCAATGAGTCCGTCTAAAGTATTTCTAAAAATACTTATTTTACCCCCTCTCTGTTTCTAAAATGACACGACCAATCCTTTGGCATGTGGGATTGATCGATTTCCTCCCACTCTCAAATTCGTCCTCGTCTCTCTTCCTCTTCACCTTCAAACTCTTCCTTGTCTCTCAAACTCTTATTCACTCTCTTTTTCATTTCTCTTGCTTCTTTGCAACAGGAAAGATTCACAACCACTACAACACCACCCAGAAGGAAAGCAAGAGTTCTCTATATATATTAGGGTTTCTTGGATAATTAGATTTAGGTTTCTGAGAAATAATCTTGGTGAATCTTTTCCTTGTCAAGAACCCTAAGCACAGCAATCCAGCCAAGCCACACAATGATTTCGATGGATAGTTTCTAGTTTTGTTTCTAATTTAAAAATCCCTAAAAGAAAGAAGATCATTTCTAAATTGTTGTTAGTTTCTTTATTCGAATAAAATCAATGTAGTCAAAATTAAAGGGTCAGTTATTACTTATGTTGGCGATTTTATTTATGTTGTAGACGATGATCAGAATTAAAAAATTTCGTGAACATTTTTTTCATTTTTAACAGTGACCCATCCTCAGAGTACCCAAGGGTTGCTTGTAATTTGAGTATTTCTTTTTCTTTTCTTTTTTCTTGGACCCAAAGTCCAAACCTTAAAAATTAAATGTATGGAATTATTATATTTTAAATAGTTGAGAAAAAAAATTTACTGCTAAATGTACGTGGAAAGGATATCATAGGTAGCTTTGATTTGGTTTCTATAGTTTTTGGCTTTCAGTATTTTTTTCCCAATTCTAATGTATATGGTTGTTTTTAACAGGACCAACAACAACAATAATAATAATAATAATAATAATAATAATAATGGTAATAATGATTTATAATAGTAGTGGTTTTACAAAATTAGACAATAATAAAAGAATTTTCATCACCATGGCCATTTTAGTCATTATATATAGCCACAACACTTCACATAAGAATTTACCAGACGTTCTAACACTTCTTTTGAAACTCACAATACTTTTAAAAGCAAAATTTATCAAACGCTCAACTACTTTATTCCACAGCTGATTATTCCTACAGCACAGCTGAAAGTACTTTTTTCAAAAGTTGCAGCAATACCAAACTAGGTCTTAAATATATCGAAACTTTTAGTATAGGAAAACGTGTTCTGTATTAACTGTAAGTGGATACAATTTCTGAATTTCGTAGAAAAAATAAAAATAAGTTTTCAAATTTCATAGCAAACACCAGCCTCAAGTTTTATTTCATTCACGGAGAAAGCAAGTTTTTTCGGACTTAATTGGGCCAGCCAGAGTGTGCAGGGTTGGGCTTTAAAAGAAATCGAACGTTAGCCCAAACAGGATTTTTTTTTTTAAAAGGTTAAAAAATGTTTGGTTTGTTTTCCATCCAAAGCAGTGAAACACTTTCATAATGCTTGCTCTTCTTTTTATTGAAAAATGAAAATGTCTATGATTACATTTCAGTATATGGATTTCACACAATTATTGGCCCAGGCCCATTGATTTTAGGTTTTCCATCCAGAGGCCCAGAGGCTTTTGGAATCGATCCTAAAAGCCTGTTTGTTTTTTTGCTACTAATTAGTGGCAGACCTACACAAAATAGCTTTTGTTTTAACCACTAGTTAGTGGTAGTTAGAGGCAAATCTTTAATTTTGGGCCTTAAACCCATTAAGTGATTGAAAACAACTTAACAAGTCAACCAATGAACAAAATTGAACAAAATCCAATTAAATAGAAATAGGATGTCAAATTTTTTTTATTAGTAAAATAAAAATTATTAAATTAGAAATTAGAGACAACTAAAAAAAAATTTACAAAATTTCAGTTGTCCACACACTTCAACTGCTCAATAAACCCAGTAATCCACCCTCTCCCTTCATCATCATCAATTTTTTTTTATCAGTAAGATAAAAATTAACTAGATACTTAGATCTAGTGAAATTTAAAAGAAAAATGAATACTAATTAGTAATTACTAAGAATAATAAGTGAATGTAATGAAAAAATTTCTTACCTTAAGGGTAAGTGATGACTGCGAGGAGATCGAGTAAGCCTCCACCGTGAGTCCATTAGGGCTTTTTCTTATTTTGTTTTCATATTTTCAGCTCTATTGTTCCGATGAAGAAGATCCCATCGATGAGATTGTATTTGCTTTTTTAAGTATCCCCCAACTATGTAACTATTTTATTAAAGGATCCTTATAAATTTGTGTTTTCTATTTAACCCCAACTACTAATATATTGGGCTAGGTGGCCCCTTAATTCTTCTTGGGCCCAAAGGCTTGTCCTGCTTGCCCTTAGAGTCGAGCTGGGTGCTAGTGGAGTGTGGTACGAGTAAGATGGGTAGGAGATGTGTAGAAATGTGAGTGAAAATATTGACATATGAAATTGGATCAGTATCAGCTAAGTTTGTGCCATCAACACTAACCAACTTTAGTAAATTAAACTAATAGAAATAATAATAATAATAATAATAATAATAATAATAATAATAATAATATATAATAATAATTAATAATACTTAATAATAGAAAATATAAAAAAAGTCTCTGTAAAAAAATCATTATAATTTTAGTCTTTGTTTTATAAATTTAGTCCTTATTTTTATCAGGAATTAAATTTATAAAACAAGGATTAAAATTATAATGACTTTTTTTAGAGGGACTTTTTCTCCAAAACCCCATAATAATAATAACAACCAGGTCGGATTTTCCTTAGACGGGATTTTAGAAAAACACCTACTTGTTGGGTTTTCCTTTCACCAATTTTTAAGTAGTTGGAGCACAGGGTAGTTGGAGCACGGATTAGACTTTTCTCCTATTTTTGGTCTAAAACATGGGAAACAGTAAAAAACACTTTTACGTCTCGTCCACGAGAGTCTCCTCTGGATCTTTACTGTCCTTTGAATTCAGAACCCAACATTCCATGAAAAGAAGCACCAGATTTCTTCGATTTTGATTTTAATTTTCAACCCCGACTTCACGGATCTGAAGAATTTGAGAACTCAGAAATCGAATCCAAGCACTTTTCTCTCGTCCCTCGAGTTGATTGATTGCATTAATTCAGATTCTACACAAATTCATAGAAAATCGAATAAAAGTTTGTTTTGAAGCTTTACAACTCTGTTTTTATATAAAGTGATTGCATTTAGATTGAATATCATCATCCAAATCGATTCGATGAGAGACAAATCAATTATGCGGTTTCCCTGTGTTTTATTAATCCATTAATCTCAATTCATCTGTATTTTTCCTACATATCAGATCAATCAATGATTTCGGATCCGAATCTGATTCTTTACGCTTGCGTTTCAAAAGGAACCATGATCCTAGCAGAGCTCACCTTTGGTGATCACGATCTTGAAACCCTAGCTTTACAATGCCTCGAAAAAACTCCAACTCTCCATGTAACATTCTCTCAAACAACTGCAAACAGAACCTATAGCTTCTTGATCGATGATCCTTTCGTCTATTTTGCAATCTTCAAGAAAGATAATTGCGAATCTGATCAAGGCCTTCAATTTCTCGAGCTTGTCAAAGATTCATTCATCAACAAGATCTTGAACAAGAACAAGAATAAGAACAAATCAATCAACGATTTAACTCCTCATTGTTTTCACGAAGAATTCGATCCAATTTTTCGAGGTTTAATATCAACAGAATCAGATGAATTATCACCGATTAATCTTTCTCCATATGCTTTTTCAAGAGATAGTCGAAATGGAAGCCTAGATTCGAGATCGTCTGGAAATAAGGTATCTTCGACTCCATTGCTAGGGAGATCGAGCAGGTGGGGGAAAAATAATAAGAAGAAGAAGAGGAGCGACGAATTTACAGATCATAGCGACGAACAAGTGTTAAATTCATCATCCAGTGGAACTAACTCACGCCGCGAACACTCACAGTCACAGTCACAGTCACAGAGGAATGGTAATTATTATATAGAAGAAATAAGACATCAAGAAGCTCAGAGGAGATGGAGAGAAAATGTTCGGATGGTTTTGTTGATAGATTTGGTGTTCTGCTGTCTTCTGTTCTTGGTTTGGTTATGTATATGCAGAGGATTCCAATGCATTACTAGCTAAAATTCATTGATTCTTCTTCGAAAATCACCGATAGATGATGATGATGATGATGTTGATGATGATGATGATGATGATGATGATGATGATGACGATTTCGATTTCGAATTCGAATTCGATTGAGAATTAACTTTGTGAAGAAATGATATGAAAGAAAAGGTAATTAACTAGATTCTTAAACAGTAATGTAATTTTACAGGTTGTTCTGTTTGTTATGTAGTCCTCCTTGGACAATGGACATACATTTGTTGTATGAATTTCATTGTTTTACTCATAAAAATCTTCTTATACAAATTTTTTTTTTTTGTTAACTGTCCGGGCCAGCTTGCGCGGGACTAATCCAGGGGCCTTGTAGGGAGTCGGCCTTTTAACAATCCCTCAGTGGCCTTGAGGGGATTCGAACGGGTGACCTATGGGGGGCAAACCCACGGTCGAACCACTCGAGCAACCCCTCAAGGTTAAATCTTCTTATACAAAATTACTCATAGATTTCTCTTTATCTTATATAAAGGTGAAATTATGTTTCATTTCTCGAATCCTAATTTACTGGTTTAAACTGTTAATTTGTTGATGGTGAAAAGTAGTTTTATTAATTGTTCATGAACCTTTGTAAGACTTAATTCCATCCAATGTGAAGTGAATATTTTGAATGGAAAAAAAATTATACCCTTTTTCATTTCATTTTTTTTTAGTCATTAGGGTTATTTCCTAATTACAAATATAAATAACATCGTAATAGAGAAGATGGGCTGAGAAGTTTAATGGCAGAGAGAAGGCGCCATAATTAAACAAAAAGAAGAGAGAAACTACCAACTTACAAATCCTAAAAATCAATCATCCACACTAAAAAAAATACTTAGAACGGTCTTGATTTGGCAGTTGGCACAGTCCTCAAACGTTTTCTAGATTTATTCAATGCCAAAATCCAAGTTTACGCTATCAAGTATCAACATCAATAGAATTCATAAATAGAATTCATACTAGCTCACTCTTGTGAATCTTTAATTAGTGTGTGATAGGATTATCAATTTCATATTGGTTGGAAGTTGGAACCAAGTCCTACACATTATAGTCATTTGTCCCAATAGGTGTGGATTTAATTACATAGGGGCAAGTTTAGTGGGATCTAAGAATCCATAGATTTATGGATTTTCAACCTGATAGTGGGATCTAAAAATCTAAGGATCCAAACAATTTTTCATTAAATAGTGGATCGGTAGTGGAACGATGATTTGATCATCGGCAAGTCAAAAACGATCATCAGATGGTCGTTTGAACCATCTGATCATCGTTTTGTTAAAAAAACCTATTAAAAAAATAATAAAAAGTATAAAAAGATTTTAAAAATTAATAAAATAATTTTAAAAAAAATACAAAACGACCATCAAATGCTCCAAACGATCATTTTATGGTCGTTTTGTTCAAAAAAATATTTAAAAAAATAAAAAAAGTTAAAAGTTATTTAAAAAATAAAAATAAAATAAAACGATGATAAGATGGTCGTTTGGACCATCTGATCATCTTCTTGTCCCACGTGGCAAACCCAATTAAAAACCCCACCATTCTTCCTTCATCTAGAAATCTATAGATCCATAGGTTGTTGGATTGGATTCTTGGATTTCCACTACCATTGCCTTAAGTCATATCCAGTTATGCCCACATGACATTAATTTCTATCAAAGAAGTTGCAAACCAACTTCTACTTCCTTCAGATCTTTCGAAACAGCTTATGTCCATGGTGGTCCACTCTTGTTGACATTGGCTTGATAGTAGTATTTGCCGTGCAGGTGATTCCACTCACTATTAGTATTTGATGTGAAAGCACTCCATAGATAACATTAATTAATGGGTCTTGTTAACTTGTGCCCTAAGGGCACACGATAATGTTATTTTTGAAGGAGTTTTTTTTCAAGTTACAGGTCTTCAAATCAGCTGAATTTTTGTAAATATAATATTATCATTACTCATAAGATGTTCACAAAACATTAGCTCAATCAGAGATATCTAACCCTCCAAACAAATCACTTTAAATGTCAGCCGTTCATCATACTATTAAGATCTAAATTAAGTCTTCGTAGTACTAGAGGGTG
Source organism: Macleaya cordata (assembly GCA_002174775.1). NCBI lineage: Eukaryota > Viridiplantae > Streptophyta > Magnoliopsida > Ranunculales > Papaveraceae > Macleaya > Macleaya cordata. Next base: position 230,301 of record MVGT01001025.1, read on the forward strand.
TTAGAGGTCTCCGATTGAGCTGATTTTTTTAGATATGATCCAAATAGTATAAATAATATACATATAAAAAAATCAACTCATTTGGACAACCTTAAGAAACTAAACAAAACACAAAATCAAAAAGCTTATCATGTGCCCTAAGGGCACATGTTAACAAAATCCTTAATGCATATTAGTCTATTGGCCGCCTTTTTTGGTAACTTAGATATGTTACTTAGTGATTCGGATTTTGATACCTATTAATCTGAACCAATACATTGAACCTGATTGCAATCATTGCTTTTGATCATTGACACTTGTAGAGATGGAGCCAGGATCCTATCATCTTCAAGGTTTTAAAAAAATTTGTGCAGGTGTCATCTCTTTCTTTGTTTTCTTCTTTATTGTCTTCTTCTTCATCTTCACCTTCTTCTACATCTTCTTTATCATCATCCTTTCCCTCTTCATCTTTTTTCTGGCGAATCAAATTCTCCATGAAATCAGACAACCATATGCATCGTCATCTTCTTCTTCTTGCCATTTAATTAGTTCTTCCTTTTCTGTATAAAAAAAAAAACACTTAGTATGCAACTGTATATGCAATCTCGTGTTATGCAATTGTTATGCAACTATTACGCAACTCTTATGCAACTGTTATGCAACTAGTATGCAACCGGTATACAACTGTTATGCAACTAGTATACAACTATTATGCAACTGTATATTACGCAACTGTTATGCAACTATTATGCACTTGTTATGCAACTAATGCAATTGTATGTAACCGTTATCTAACTATTATGCAACTGTATATTACGCAAATATTATACAATAGTTATGCAACTTTTATGCAACTAATGCAATTGTTATGCAACCGTTATACAATTAGTATGCAACTGTTACGCAACTATTATACAACAGTAACTGTTATTATGCAACTTTTATGCAATGTTTAATCAATTTCTTAATTCGGTAGCCCCCTTTTGATGATTTCTCATTATGAAAAATGTTATTGTGGGTTTTATTATGCAACTCTTCTCTAACTCTTTCCTTTCTCTCTTTTCTTTCTCCTTTTAATTTTTTTCTTTTAAAGAAGGGTAGCTTTGTCTTTTATTTGATTTTGGATTTTATTTACAAAATTAATTTTGGGTGGGGTAGAACCTAAACGTAGGTCCAATATTGGTTTTTTTTTTTTCATTCTCTCTTATATATAATACTATAAAAAATCAAGAGAGTTAAGAGGTTGGGGGTGCCATGGTCCCCGGGTCTCAAGGTGGCTCCGCCCCGGGGCCGCACTTGAACTTAGTCACAGCACATTTGATGAAGCCCATGTTTTTTTAAAAAGAAAAAAAATCAAAATTCAAAAATATGATTTTTTTTTAAAATAAAAAACTATGAAAATTCATTAAAAGTAAAATATTTCAAATCCAATTGCTCGACAACGGCAACGCGGTTTACAGAGTCCATAAATGTAAGACCAACAAAAGAATAAATTGATCATCAAATGGTAAGTCACCAATATGGTTGGTTGGTTGATTTGGGTTGATCATCAAGTCCATCAAACCATCAGTCAAAGAAAATTAATGGGTGGGCAGGTGACACATGAGAGGGAGAGAGAGAGAGAGATAGAGATAGAGATGATAGTGAGTTTTAATTACATCCCTTATGATCATCAACCAGAGTCTGGTCAGAAACAAGCAGTAATGTTGCACTCACATCACCAAAATCTAAAAGGACTCAGATCCCATCTCATACTTGAAAAAAAAAAAGGAAAAAAAAATTGACAGAAAAAAAAAATTATGTCAAATTTGGCAGAATTGGGCATTTCTTAAATTGTGAAGTCTACCTAAAAACCAGAGTGAACGAGGGAGCTCGGGTTCTAGGTATTCTGGTAACCCAGAGAGCTAAAACCGAACTGAAAGATAAAAAGTTAAAAATCAAATTCTGATTAAAAATATTGATTTTTCATATTTTTTAACATTTTTTTTACTCGTAAGAATTAAAAATTAAAGGATCAAAACTGAAATACCCAAGAATCGAATGACCTCCAAAATGATTATGAATCCACTTATATTTTAAGTGGGTGTCTAGACGGAGTGTAAGAATAAGTGGGGTGTAAGATTTTTTTTTTTTTTTTTTTTTGAAAACAAAAGGTTGGGTTGAAGAAAATTTCATTGGATAATTACCACCCTTTGATCCAATGGTCCAGATTATATATAAGCCCTTGGTATGTAACTTTGTTAATGTAGTATTGAGAGTACACAAGAATCCATTTTGGTAGTTTAGGTTGTTAAACGGTTAAAACTTGAAAAAGAGAACGAGAGAGGTGTGGGAGTTGGGGGATTTTTCTAAATGTAAAACTTGTAAACATCGACATCTTTCGTTCATAACAAGTAGGTGGCGGACTATTCAATGGAATTCAAACCAAAATCATCTCTTCTTCTTCTTCTTCTTCTTCTTCTTTTTCTTCTGTATTCCTTCCCTTTTAAACCATTTTCATTCTCAATCTTATTAATTACCCCCAAAAATTTCTCTCTCAATTCCTCAGATTTTCTAATCCTCTTCAGAGATGGTAGCCATTACTGGTACTTCTTCTAGTTTGCTCTTTAGAACAAGAGAATTGGGTTGCAGTGAAGCTTCTGTTTTTCATTACAATGGTCTCAGACCTGTGGAAACCAAGCAAATAGCTTCAGTCCGGAGTAAACCAAGTGGGTTTTTCCTCTCTCTCTCTCTCTCTCTCTCTCTCTCTCTCTCTCTCTATCTGTTTTTTTTTTCTATGATAGTACACCTAAATTATGAATTTGCTCAATTGTGGTTGTGGGTTCTGATGCCTTACAATTGTTTGTTGTAATTTGGTTTTTTCTGGGTCTCCTTATATTTTAGTTTCTGATGCAAATGATGATGGTTCTGATTTTGACTGTTTCCCGGATAGGTGAATAATTGACAATGCTTGGAAAAAGGTGAAAAGGAAACATAAATTTGAAATTTTGACAAATATAGACTATGAATCTATAATTGTCGATTGAGATGCCAACTAAAAATGTTTGTCAGGAAATGGATCTCTATAATCCTCGGATCATTTATTTTGATGAAAACTATAGTTTGATTTTTAGACTTTTATGTATATGGATAATGGGGTATGTGTTCAGTGATTGATCTGTGTTTGCATCCTTTACTGGTCTTTCTCTAAAAAAGGGAAAGTATGGGCAACTTCATAATTGTCAAAGATTTGGATTTTTTTTTTTTTTTTAAATTGATTGATTGATTTCCCAATTGGGTTTTCTGTCCCCAGCTTCAAAGTCAAGGCCAGTCAGGGCTATGGTTTCCCAAATCCTTTCAGCTCCAAAAAGAGAGAAAGATCCCAAGAAAAGAATTGTCATAACAGGAATGGGCCTTGTTTCAGTGTTTGGCAATGACATTGAAACCTTCTATGATAAACTCCTTGAAGGAGAGAGTGGTATTAGCCTAATCGATAGGTTCGATTCTTCAGCCTTCTCTGTGAGATTTGCTGGTCAAATTCGTAATTTTTCTTCCAAAGGCTACATAGATGGGAAGAATGACCGTCGTCTTGATGACTGTTGGAGGTATTGCTTAGTTGCTGGAAGAAGAGCCCTTGAAGATGCCAATCTTGGAACTGAAGTTCTGGAATCTGTAAGTCCATACCTATTGATTTGAAAATAATTGTAGCTTAATGTGTTGGAGATTTTCAAAATAGTTTTTTGGTGTTTACTTGTTTTGGTCGAAGACTCTCTCATTTGATTAATCGTGTATTGCTTAGCGAAAGTAAGGTGGACGAGTATATCAGTGGAAGTTCATTAATTATACAAGTATCTTATAAAGAAACTTGATAAGAGAAATGATCCTTGGCACCACCACACACATGCGCTCTTTGCGCATGTGCGGAAGTGCATTTGCTCTTGAGTTGTGACCGAACAGTGCAGATGTGGAAGTGCGCCTTGCTCTTGATTTATGACCAAATACAATTTCTCTGTCACCCTTCTGCGTGAAGGGGAGAAATATTCATTGAACCTGCTGATTTCTCCATATTCACTGTTTATACTTCTAACATTCTAATATTTTGAATATTGAATGGTAAGGAATTATGAATGTTTTGATTTGCTTGTTTGAAAGATGGACAGAACTAGAATTGGAGTGCTTGTAGGGTCAGGCATGGGAGGTCTAACAGCTTTCAGCAACGGAGTTGAGTCTCTTATCCAAAAAGGATACAAAAAGATCACTCCTTTCTTCATTCCTTACTCCATCACCAACATGGGATCGGCATTGCTTGCCATCGATACAGGCCTAATGGGGCCCAATTACTCAATTTCTACTGCTTGTGCTACTGCAAATTACTGCTTTTATGCTGCTGCAAATCATATTAGAAGAGGTGAAGCGGACATCATGGTAGTGGGTGGGACTGAGGCTGCAGTTATGGCGACTGGGGTTGGAGGTTTCATAGCTTGCAGGGCTTTGTCACAAAGAAACAGTGAGCCGCAGAAAGCTTCAAGGCCATGGGATAGAGACCGTGATGGATTTGTCATGGGTGAAGGCTCTGGTGTGCTGGTAATAGTCCATTAGAACTCTCTAACCTGTGTCGTGTTGTTTCTCTAGAGTCTAAACGTGTTAGTCAGTTATCTTTGTTGTTCAGTAAACTGCTTTTGTCTAACTAACCCATTTTCTCAAAACCGATAATTTTAACCCATATTTTGACCACATCTCAACAACATCATGACACAGCAAAGTCGACATCTATACCATATAGACCTTATCAGGATAGTCAGTATGGGGGTTAAAATTATCAGTTTTGAGAAATGGTTGGTTTCCAAAACAAGTCCAAAAATGGGTTAGTTACTTAGTTGGATGTAGAACCCTTTACCGTAATTTACCAAAGATGTTATCTAGACTGCAATTTAAATGGATGGTACTCTCTTTAGCAACTGTGAGGTGTGATCACAGGCTTGATCTCTCCTCACAAGAAGGGTTATTGACTAGTGTTGCCCATTTCAGTTACCAGCCAATTGTAAGTTATATAAATTGATCTCGAGATGTGGGTCAGCTACATTTGAAACCACAGAAGTAGAATGCCTTCAACTCTACTTCATTTGATTGAAAGATATTTCTATTTTTATTGGAGTCCAGATTTAGAAACACAAACTTCATTTTTTTCAAGTCCTGTGGGAATTCATGTATTACATTTCACAACTTCACATATAAGAACATATAACAAGACAGGCACATATACGCTGAATTTTGTTTCTTTGTGGACACTGGAAATTGTTAAAACTGACTTTTTGTGGTTCTTTTATTTTCGAGAAGATTATGGAGAGCTTGGAGAGTGCAAGAAAAAGAGGAGCAAATATAATTGCAGAGTATTTAGGAGGCGCCATAACTTGTGATGCCCATCACATGACTGATCCTCGTTCAGACGGCCTTGGAGTCTCTTCTTGCATAACCAAGAGCTTGGAAGATGCTGGAGTTTCTCCAGAAGAGGTGAGATAAAATCAGCAATACTGTATTTTTGTTGCCATAAAATGGTTTTAAGTGTGTATATCTATCTATACTATAGTTAGTAAAGGACATGATGATATTTTTGCTCATGTTTTCGAATCCGATCAGAAGATTGAATGAATTTATGAAACTTATAGGTGAACTATGTCAATGCTCATGCAACATCAACACTTGCGGGAGATTTAGCAGAGGTTAATGCCATCAAGAAGGTCTTCAAGGACACATCTGAGATCAAGATGAACGGGACTAAGGCAAGAGATCTCACTCTCATACACTGTTTCTAGAAACATTAACTCTAGCCGATGATGTTAGAGCAGTAACTTTTGAGAATGCTAACAACAACACCAATGATGCCGTAAAGTATCTGATTTATGTCTACTTTGTTTCTTTAGTTTTAACCATTCAAATTGTAATTTTTGTTGTTCTTCTTCTTTCAGTCAATGATTGGACATGGCCTTGGGGCTGCTGGTGGATTAGAAGCTATAGCAACCATCAAAGCGATCACAACTGGCTGGTTGCATCCAACCATTAACCAAGATGTATAGCTCCACAACCCTGATTTTCTGCAACCCATATATCTCTTTATATTATATAACTAACAATGAATTTTGAGTGCGTGTCATGATTTTTTATTCGTTTATTTTATGTAGAACTTGGAGCCTGAGGTAACAATCGACACTGTTCCAAATGTGAAGAAGAAACATGAAGTTCATGTCGGTAGGTGCACCTGTTTGATACATTAAGGATTTTCTCATATTTCACACACACACACACATACATAAATAGAAATGCTTAAAACATGATAATGAATTTCTGCGAAAAATGGGAAAAGTGTTCTGTTTTTTGTTTTGAGATATCCTTAAACAATTTACATTGGTTATTAACTTGTTTAATTGTACTGTTATAAATTGCAGGTATATCTAACTCGTTTGGCTTTGGAGGACACAATTCGGTGGTCGTTTTCGCTCCCTTCATGCCCTAAACTGAAGATAGTTTTCTTCGTAATTTTTTTGGGCTAGAACGACAGGGTGGTACTTCATTTTCTTTCTTTTAACTGATGTAGTCCATATGAGATGGAAGTATTTCTACCGAAATATATACATTTTCGTAGCCTCAGGAAAGATGTATCCCCCCGCCCCCCAAATTTATTTCTTTTTTCATATTCATCTCATCATCAACCTGATGAGATTGGACCTTGTGTTTTCCTTGAATAAAATTGTTATGAAATTTTAATGTTCTTATAAGTTTTCCTTGTTGAAATCCCCAAATACTTAGTTTGGTCCATACATATGGAAATGAAATGAAAGGAAAACATAACAGGGAAAATTGCTTCAGATCCAAAATTACATTAACCGTTTCACTTATTAATTAGATCCTCTTATCTTGAGGATTTTCTGTGTCCAGGCTCAAGCCCGACCCTATGCTTGAAGGGGGTCGGGTCTAGGTGTGAGTCAAGTAGGGCTCCTTTCGAGTTCATGCTGGACTAGACTACAGGGACACCATATTTTGACACCAAAGGTTACATCTGCTTACTTTATTGATTGAAAACCAATCATAACAGTTGCTGAAAAAATATTAATTTCATTTCAGCCCCTCATATCACTTTTAAAAAGCAGATGTAATATTCTGGTATTATTCTAACATAACTCAAGCCCAATTGCCTATAAGGATAGTGTTTACGCCGTCCAGCAGTAATTTCACATAAATCTCACGAGTCATTTATAGGCACCCTCCAAAATCTTATTGGCAATCCCCTACCCTGAATTTGCATTTGTTATGTTATGGAGTCTGCTAATAATACTTCGGGGTTGCCTTTAAAATTTCCCAAAGCCAACGCCTCAAAACTAGGTTTCTTTACGAATTTTACCCTCCAAAACTAACTTTTTTATGAAAATGTTAAAGGTTAAAAGAGTCGTCTGGTTATCCCCACTGATTCCAGAGAAAATGGCCCATTCACCACCACTGTAGTCATTTACTTGTCAACCATGAGCGAGAACAGTAGAAATCGGGTTGGAATGACTAGACAACTCGACTCAACCAAGAGCTGTAAAAATGAGCCGGGCTAGGTTGTGCCAGGGAGATCAAAGGCCCATCAGCGAACTGGGCACCTTCCTGCAACTCAAGGCTCATGGGCTTCCAAACTCATTAACTTTCATGGGTTGAGCCGAACTCCAAGGAGTGGGAAATTAAAAAAGAGCCATTTTATAAGCATCCTCCAAAATCTTATTGGCAGGGTTCGATTATAGGCACCCCCCGAGTTTGCATTTGTTGTTGTTGGTCACAATCTTATTGGCACCCTCCAATTCAGAGTTGAATTTTTTCGTTTCAAAATTGCAAAATATGTTACGAAACATGTGGAAATGCTTGAAAAAGAAACTGATTGATGGTCTTTTGGAGGAATGGAAAACCCAATGCCCTCTCCATCATCAAATGGAGAAGAGGAATTTACATGATGTAGTGGTTTGACCAAAATAGAGATTACCAATAGTCGTTATGGAGTCAAACAAAATTGACCAAGTCCAATCTAACGAGGCCAGCCAATAACATTTCAGAGGTGCCTTTAAAATTTTTCATTGAAAAAATACTAAAATTTATTTGCATTACCAGTTGAGTAGCGTCATACTTTTACGCATCTGAATTTGATTCGTGTGAATCTGACTTTGAATTATATATAATCTTTAAATTAAAGAATTTTAAAATGAACTCATCTTAACTGTATATCAAAGCAAACCTTTAACTTAACTTTTTGACCGAATAATCGCTTTAAAAGTCTACTTCTATCAAACTTAAAAATGCTTAAACAAGATAGGTATTGGGTTCAAGACTTACTGGCTGTGTAATTACCATTAAGTTTTACTTTTGTAATGTGTTATATATATATATATATGCAAATATTTTTAAATAAATTGCGCCCATTGTTGGTGGTGGCCTTTCTTGCACCCGTTAGTGGTGGCCTTTTCTGCGCCCGTGGTGGCGGTAGCTTTTCTTGCACCCGTTGGTGGGGGATTTCTCTACAGTCGTCTTGGTAACGAAGTTGATGGCAGTTTCTGCGCTTCTCACATACTGATTATAGTGTATCTATGGCATGTTGTAACTTGGGCATTAGTCCCCTCCTAGGGGTGTCAATGGGTACCAGAATACCCGGAACTAAACTGGTACCGGAACCATTTTTTGCGGTTTCGGAACCTCATTTTTTAGATCCGATTAATTTTGAATCCATTTCGGATCTACCTATTTTGGATTCATTTAATTTCAGATCCACCCAACGGGTACCCGGTGCCGTATAAATTTTATAATTTTATAGTTTAATTTACTATTATATAACAAATTTTTAAATTTTTTTAACTTTTTTTAATTAAAAAAAGAAACTAATGACTATTATACAACAAATTTTATAATAAAATAAATTTTATAATTGAATAGAATACGAAAATACAAAATACAAATAGGTTTTATTTGAAAAAATAAAAAATTAAAAATTAAAAATAGGTATCGGGTACCCGCGGATCCTAGCGGTACCAGATCCGGAACCACCAATTGAGGTTCCGGAACCGCTAAGATCTGGAACCGCTTCAAATTAACGGGACAGGTTCTGAAACCTTTAGGTTCGGATCCGGAACCGTCCCGTTGACACCCCTCTGCCCTCC
>MVGT01001025.1:239489-269994 GCA_002174775.1 Macleaya cordata
CCGACCGCCTGAACCAGCCGACTCCATTCTTAATCGATCAAAACTTTGAATTTACATAATTGATTGGGCCCGCTTTAAGTTTTGGGCTGTTCATCAAATTGCGGTGCATTGTCAAGATTATCCTTACTTACAAAAATTTTAAAGAATAATCCTTAATTACAATTACTTTTTAAATGTTGTCCTTTAGTGATAAAGCAGAATCCCACAACACCGTCTTAAAGTCTGACCTGAATATGAGGGTGTCAAAGGTTTTCTCAGTTAGTCAATGGAAGAAATTCTTCGTCAAAGGGATGTCTTAAAGATAAAAATAAAAACGGAGGATCTATGTCTAAATTAGTTGAATATATAAACCCCATCGAGTCTTGTGAGCTGAGTATTAAACCCTCGTTCCCTGGCATTCAAATCCCGCTCTCTCAATTCTGGTTTTGAGACGGAGGAAAAAAGCAGAGAAGAAACCTCTCTCTCTCTCTCTCTCTTCTTTCTCTCTCTAGGGCTCAGCTCTTCAGGTAACAAGCAATCTCTCAATCTTGTTCATCTATTTGTTTCTTTTTTACATTCGTGTTCTCCATTGAAACTTTTTCTTTTTAAACCCTAGAATCACAGAAACACACTCAAAAACACATACACAGATATACAACAATGGAGTGGAATCCAGAAACCCTACGAACCCTCTCTGAATGCTTCCTCCAAACACTTTCTCCAAACACAGAACCGCGTCGTCGTGCCGAGTCTCAACTCGCCGATGCCGCAGACCGTCCAAACTTCGGTCTAGCTGTTCTCCGGCTTGTCGCTGAGCCATCAGTTGATGATCAGATCCGTCAAGCTGCTGCTGTTAACTTCAAGAACCATCTAAAGTCCCGATGGGCACCAGTAGATTCTAACAACAAGAGCAGCAATCTATCTGCTCCAACTTTAACCCCAATTTCTGACCCAGAAAAGGAACAGATCAAAACCCTAATTGTCCCTCTTATGCTCTCATCTGGTCCTCGTATCCAAAGTCAGCTTAGTGAGGCCTTAGCTGTGATTGGCAAACACGATTTCCCTCAATCATGGCCTGCCTTACTCCCGGAACTGGTTTCTAACCTCCGTCAAGCCAATGATTACTCTTCAATCAATGGTATTCTTGGTACTGCCAACTCTATATTCAAAAAGTTCCGTTATCAGTATAAAACAAATGACCTTCTTATCGATCTCAAATATTGCCTTAGTGTTTTTGTTGAACCACTACTTGAAATTTTCCTCCGAACTGCCTCTTTAATCGACTCAACCGCCTGTTCTGGCGGTACCGCTGCTAATCTTCGGCCACTTATTGAGTCTCAACGACTCTGCTGTAGAATTTTCTATTCTCTCAATTTTCAAGAAATCCCGGAGTTTTTTGAGGATCACATGAACGAGTGGATGACTGAATTCAGGAAATACTTAACTACCACTTACCCTGCTCTTGAGGAGGGTGGTGGTGATGGGCTTGCCCTTGTCGATGATCTTAGGGCAGCAGTCTGTGAGAATATTAGCCTTTACTTGGAGAGGTATGAGGAAGAGTTTCAACCGTACTTGAAAGATTTTGCAATGGCAGTTTGGACCCTCCTGGTGACTGTTTCTGCCTCATCAGGCCGTGACCGTTTAACTGTTACTGCGATCAGGTTTTTAACCACTGTTAGCACGAGTGTCCACCACACTTTGTTTGCAGGTGCTGATATCTTACAACAGATTTGTCAATGCATTGTGATCCCGAATGTACGGTTAAGGGAAGAGGATGAGGAGCTATTTGAGATGAATTATGTTGAGTATATTCGGAGGGATATTGAGGGGAGTGATCTTGACACAAGGAGGAGGATTGCCTGTGAGCTCCTAAAAGGGATTGCTACCAATTATAAGGATCAGGTTACTGCCATGGTTGCAGAACAGATAAAAAATATGTTGGCTGCCTTTGCTGCGAATCCGGCTGGGAATTGGAAGGAGAAGGACTGTGCTATATACTTGGTTGTGTCCCTTGCAACGAAGAAGGCTGGAGGAAGTTCAGTCTCAACCGATCTTGTTGATGTTGGGAGCTTCTTTGGATCGGTTATCATCCCAGAGATGCAAAGCCAGGATGTAAATGGCTTCCCAATGCTGAAGGCCGGTGCTTTGAAGTTCTTTACAGTTTTTCGGAATCAGATACCAAAGCATGTTGCAATTGGATTGATGCCTGATGTGGTTCGGTTCCTCACTTCAGAGTCAAATGTGGTTCACTCATATGCTGCAAGTTGCATTGAGAAGCTTTTGCTGATCAAGGATGAGGGACAACCGAGGTTTACTTCCATGGACATCAACCCTTTCCTGCCAATGCTCATGGCAAACCTTTTCAATGCCCTGAAGCTACCGGAATCCGAAGAGAATCCTTATGTTATGAAATGCATCATGCGGGTTTTGGGAGTTGCAGATTTTTCTAGAGAGGTGGCTGGAGCTTGCATTACTGGTTTGACATCTGTCCTCAGTGAGGTTTGCAAAAACCCCAAGAACCCTGTGTTCAATCATTATCTGTTTGAGGCAGTGGCAGGCTTGGTCAGGCGGGCTTGTGAGAAGGATCCCTCTTTGACATCAGCCTTTGAAGCAAGCATTTTCCCGATCCTCCAGACCATCTTGGTTAATGATGTTACTGAGTTCTGGCCTTATGCTTTCCAGCTCCTGGCACAGCTTGTTGACCTGAATACACCGCCCCTTCCACAGAGCTACATGCAGATCTTTGAACTTCTCCTCTCACCCGAGTCCTGGAAGAGATCAGCAAATGCCCCAGCCCTTGTTCGGCTGCTGCAGGCCTACCTTAAGAAGGCTCCTGATGAGCTGAACCAAGAGGGCAGGCTTAGCCAGGTGCTTGGGATATTTAACAAGCTTGTCTCTGTATCAAGCACAGAAGACCTGGGGTTCTATGTGCTCAATACTGTTACAGAGAATCTTGGGTACAACGTAATCTCACCCTACGTTAGCCACATATGGAGTGCACTCTTTACACGGCTCCAGTCTCATCGGATAGGGAAGTTTGTGAAGTCTCTGGTGATATTTATGTCGTTATTTCTGGTAAAGCATGGACCTACAACACTCATTGATTCAATCAGTGCCATTCAGTCCAATTTATTCGTTCAAATTCTTGAGCAGTTTTGGATACCTAATCTTAAACTGATCACTGGGACAATTGAGTTGAAGTTGACTGCAGTTGCTTCTACCAGACTTCTTTGTGAATCCCCGGTACTCTTGGATCCTTCAGCTGCTATTATTTGGGGAAAAATGCTGGACAGCATTGTTACTCTTATCTCTCAACCAGAAGAAGATAGGGTCAATGAGGAGTCAGAAATGCCGGAAATTGGGGAGAATGTGGGTTATACTGCTACCTTTGTGCGCCTCCACAATGCTGGAAAGAAAGATGAAGATCCTGTCAATGAAATAAAGGATCCGAAGGAGTTCTTGGTAACATCATTGGCGAGACTTGCAGCTCGGACCCCCGGAAGGTACCCAGCAATTATTAAAGAATCTCTATCTCCAGCCAATCAGGCAGCGTTGCTCCAGCTTTGTAGCACATTCAATTGCCCCATAGTCTGAGTAAGTTATTTTAACTTTATTTGTTGCATTCTTTTTTTTTTTTTTCTGTGTTCCCTGCATGTTATTTTTTGGCGACTAGCAGTAGCTTTTTAATGCTGTACTTCCTACCTATATCCTTGTTATCTATGCCCTCTCATTACTATTCTTACCACTGTTACTATTCGCTGGTGGGTTGAGGTCTGGCATTTTATATATGATGATTTCATACATTAATAGTTGTAGCGTAATTCTTCTTTTTATCTCATTCTTTACTAGTAGCAGCCTAGCAGGCAGCACATTCATTCTGCACATTTGCTTATAGTTGTATTTGGAATGACTAGTATGCGGGGCTGGTTTTTGGCATAGTCATTCATTAGGTTTTTCGTGTAGTTTTGTTAGAAAAAGGTAGCAGTTAGGAGATGGATATAATGGTTGGACTTGTGGTCCAAAACCACCACTTTTAGATGTTAAATACTAAAATACCCCAACTAGCTGCCATTCTTTTAAGTGATTTTAAGGTATTTTCTCTTTCTTTGAAAGAAAGAACATGAAATGAAGTTCCGGCGTGAAATAACTGTCTGGAAGGTTGCTTCTCTTTATGTATTACAATGGATCTAGTAGACAAGAAAAATAATGTAAACGTTTATCTTTTTTAGTATGTCTTCATCCCTCCTTTTTTGTGGTTTAGCTATGATTTTATTTGCTGGTTGATTCTCATGGAGTTTTGTGGGGACTAATCTGGTATGTTATCCCCGCAGTCCTATTTTTGTCTCTGTACTGATTCCTAACCTCTGGATCACATTTCCAGTTATCGAGCAGAACTTGCTCAAGTATTTCCAAGCATCATTGCTTTTGATTTTTCTGAATCTTTCTTTTTCTCTACACATCGATATGAGTTACCATACGTTATTTGGACACCCTTCTTTAAGTTAAACAGAGTTGTTGCCCATACACACTATCTTGAATTTTGCATTGAAGAATGTACATCACTTTGTAGTAAGTAGACATTAAATGAGTTATGCCAAATCAGTCGATAGTGGATTCTTGCATATCAGAGATTTCCACCCTAAGATGATTCTTTTTGGATGTCACTTAAACTTCCAGTTAGTCATGACTCATGAGTGACCCAGGTGTGTCTTGGTGTTGACTGCGGCAAATGATGTGTTTGGTCCTATTTTGGAGATTCCCACCCTCAGATGATTCTTTAGGATGTCATTTAAACTTCCATTTAGTCATGACTCATTAGTGACCTAGGTGTGCCTTGGTGTTGACTGCAGCAAATGATGTGTTCGATCCTATTTCGGAGAAAAATTACTGCTTGAAACTCTGCCAGAGAGGTAATGTTAGCTACTGGAGGAGTAGACAAACTTAGTTTGCAATTAAGAGTTTGGACAGCTTTTGTTTGTTATATTTGCTTGAGGAAGCCACGTCAATAGATAGTGAATTCTAGCATATCAGAAATTTCCACCCCAGGATGATCCTGCAGGATGTCATTTAAACTTCCATTTAGTCATGACTCAACTATAAAAACACAAGCATGTTGAAATGCAGAATGAAAACAAAAGATTGACAGAATAGATATTATACCAACTCAACTTATTGATACCTATACAGAGATCGTTCTTTTGAGATAGACAACTATAACATAGATCTTGAAAGTATTTGCATATTAATATGTGAAAATAAATCTGTTTGTGCATCGTTGACTAGTCACACACACCCAATTTGATATTTTACTATTTCTTCTATGGATCCCAAACAAACTCCAGCTCCTGGATCCAAATTCCCAGTAATTTAGCAAGAAGAACATGTAGTATTGATAGCTACTAGATAGGTTTTGCAGGGTTTGGTTATAATTTAGCAAGCTACTAGTAAACAATGACAGCACTTTGAGGGCTGTTCTGATACGTATTGATGTGGATATGCATGTCAGCATGTTGAATGCACATACTGACACACGACAATTCCCCCTGTAAGCTAATTTCGTTCTTTAAAATTTATTTTTTGAAGAGGTTGAAAGCTTAAACTACTCCCTACTTTTAAGCTGTTAAACACTACTAAGGTCATTTGATAGTTTTCCATTCTGTAAATGTACTTCTAGCAATTTAACAAATCCATGTACATCTGTGGTATCCAAAATTGACTGCAAAATGTCATACACCCCTACAAACCCAATACTTCAACATGTCATTTCTGTTTATTCCCTAGATTGAGAAATATACTTGAAAGAGTATTTTACTTCATGTACAACATGTAAAGAATGTACTCCGGTACTCTTATATGCATTAAAATCATATAGATCAGTGTTGCATAAGATATCTGAAGTAAAGCACATTTCTTCTAACCCTGGATGAACTTATTTAGACTTCCTATTTGGTTTTGCTAGAGAGCAAGTGATGCCTATCATGTTCTGGCAATCGACCAGATAACTAATCTTCTCATTCAAGTCCTTGAATGAAAAAGGTGGGTTTTAATGATCAGGATGAATGGTTTACGTTTGAATTCATATAATTTCAGGAATAGTACAATAGCCATGACTAAGAGTCTTGGAAGAATTGACTTAAGTGACTAACAGGGAAGACCTCATATTTTATGAAGCAAATCACTCTTAGTTTCTCCATTTTTGGACAAGGCTTATATGGAAGTTTAGCTTTCTGCAAGTTCATAGTTTTCATTCCTTCCACAAATCTTCAAGTGGTCAGTAGTTAATAGAACGCCAACAATTGTACTATCTGGAGCAATGACACGCTTAGGTTAAGAATGCTCAATTTTATGGAATTTAAACCCTTCTTTTTTTCATGATTAACCATTGATCCAATTGATTGAGTCTAATGCCAACACACAGTTTGATAAGCCAATAGTTACATTCTTATTTGTTACTGCCACTAGTTAAAATTGTTCTTCTTCTTTTTCATTTTTT
Source organism: Macleaya cordata (assembly GCA_002174775.1). Taxonomy (NCBI): domain Eukaryota; kingdom Viridiplantae; phylum Streptophyta; class Magnoliopsida; order Ranunculales; family Papaveraceae; genus Macleaya; species Macleaya cordata. The sequence goes on from MVGT01001025.1 coordinate 245,962, forward strand.
GGTAAAACTCTAGACTGGAATTGGAATAATGGAAGCTAACTCTAGCATATGTCATTGCAAAATTTTCAGGAATTTTACGAGTGAAGAAGAAGGTATTCTATTTTGCGGTCTCGGGAATTTGTATGATGTGTTTGTGAGCTGGTGTTGTTAGATATATTCAAGATTGCGGCGAATTGGGTTCCTGTCATTTGCCTTGTTTTATTTTTTCCCTCCTTTTAACTATTCTCTATTCCATATTTGGAGGATTGAAGTATGCATGCACTGGTCTTTTTTTTTACTTGGTGTCAGTCATTGTAATGGAAGAAGGGAAAAGAGGAAAAAAAGGTCCCTACGAGAGAGTTGTTGATTCAGTTACTTTGATATTGTGCTCTTATTATATGGAAATCATTTTAGGATGGTTACATTCTACCCCATTGTTTTGTAGGTAAGCATTTAGCCATGCTATAGCTTCTTATTTTTTTGGTTGTTACTTGTAGTAGGGATAAATGGGGAAAAAAAAGGCTTTTAAAATTCATTTGAACTACGTTGTGAGATAGCTATTCTGAGCAGCATTTTGGATTTAAGACATTTTTGGTGCACTTCTGCACGTTTTCATTATGTACTTTAGGTATTTGATTTCACTTTGAATTTTAGGTTTGTTAAACTGGAAGGGTGGGGGGGTGCTATGGGATAATGCTAGGAGTACTCCGAGGATGACTCTTAAGATAACTCCGAGGATGAGGTGGTAAGATCTGCGTCAAATTTACGCAAGTAGATCTTGCCACCTGAGAGTACTTCTAGCATTATTCTTATCTATGGGTCCTTGATATGAAGTTAAAAACGCCTTTGAGGTTGAAATGAATTTGGAAATTATTTACAATTTTTTGAAATGACAAAACAACCCTACACAACAATAGATACATCTCTGTCTCCATCAAACTGCACCGGGCAAGAGCTGCGCCGCTAGTGTAATTAACTAAATTTTGAAAGCTTCCTGTCCAGCCACTAGAATAATTTATTTTAAAAAAACAAGAGAGAAAAAGTAAAGGTTCCACCGAGACTTGAACTCGGGTTACTGGATTCAGAGTCCAATGTCCTAACCGCTAGACCATGGAACCAAGATGCCATAACTGTTGCTATTTAAATAATTGTAGGTTTAGAGTCTGCAGACCAACAGCTTTCAGGGACTATATTGACTCTAGAGGTTGGATCAATGGTTAAGAACCGGATAATAAAAGTAAGAGGTCTCGACTTTAAGTCCAAACATCAGGTTAAGCATTATGTCAAACTGTTTGAAGGCGATCGAATGTGGCTAGAGTGCTAGACTATTGAAGTTTAGACGCAATATGGTGTACTCTTTCAACCGCTACAATAGTATAGAGATGGTTTCAAAATAAATATTTGGCAATTTATCATATATAAAATACTCATATCGATAAAATGATTTGAATGAGTTCGGGGAAAACTGGACACCCAACCCTTTTTTCCAATGTTGAATCGACGACTTACTACTTGTGACTTAAGTATAAAGTACGAAGAATTTTTTGGAATTTCAAAAAATTCAAATTAATAAATATAAATAAAAGAAAATTTTGTCAATAAATACAGATTTTTGTATGATGTCAAGAGATAATTTTTTTTTTTTTTAAATAATAATTATAAGGTAAGGGTGTCTAAGGAAGGTCTGTCCATTGAGATTGTACAAGGACAGGCCTTAAGTGGACCAACTAACATGAAAATTTTCTGCCCATGCCATTGCATCTGATGAACCAAAGAGGCATACAAATAAGTACAACTTTTTCAGTTGAGAAAACTGGTCGATTCTTAAGTTGGGTCATTGTCTGATCTTTGGCAAACATTACTGGGGACAAAAAACAAAGTTTGACGTTGGCATGGCTCTGGCTCTTACCATTCCCATATTTCATACTCATAGAATATTAATTAGGTATAGAAATATTAACATATCTACATATTATTACTTAATTTATTACCTAGGGTTTCTTATCTTTATATTAATTATTCAAAGACTTTTTCAACTCCTTAATGTACAACAATTTTGATCTAAAGTACAACACTAATCATTCATTAGTAGTAATCCAAGATCCAAATCATGCCTTGATTATAACATCTCATTTTCATTAAAGCTAGAAAAAAATAAAAAATGAAAACACGAGGAACCTAAAAATATTTGTATATAATAAATAAGTTTCAGTTCGATCTCAATGTTTACAAAGAGAGCTACTGTTTGGCCCGACCAAATGACTGACCAAATGCCAGATTCTTATGTGGCATGGTGGGTCCCATAGCCACATAAGTTGGAAACTCCTCATAACACTTTTAGGAGGGGAAAAGTGGTGGGTCCCACCCTGCCACATAAGGATCTGGCATTTGGTCGGTCATTTGGTCGGGCCAAAAAACTTTATTGGTTTACAAATGGGTGCACAATACGTTCATCATCCAGTTGTCAAGTGTCGTACAGTCAACACCACTATCCTTTAACTGCATAACATCTATGATGGAGACTATTTTCCACTCATCCGTAGAGTCGGTGCACATAATAGCATTCGAATAAAAATGGTTCAAATTTTATGTAATATTTTTTATGATTTTTCCTTATATTCTTTTCGTTAATGTTTTACTAAATTTTCATTAGTTTATTAGATACCAAAGAATATCCAGAATCAAATTATGCTGAAATCAGATTTGAAAACAATAATACAATTAAGAAATAAAATTGGTCTTAATATTATTGGTACTCTGTTTCTGGATAACCTAATACCTAAATTTGGAGTTCCAAAGACTGAAAACCTAATTTTACCCAACCCAAAACAAACTAGAACCTATTTAAAAAAAAAAAAAAAAAAACAGCTGGTCGTGACAAGTGGTTCAGTGGTCCCAAACTGCATAAAACAAGCAAACGCCATGATTGGATCATATTTCTAATACTAAGTTTGTATAATTACTAATTCCCTTGAATTTTGAAAACGATTAGTAACCCTAATTGGAAGATCATTTGCTAAAATAGAGAAATTTTTTTTGGTTGGTCAAATTTTCTATGCCAAACAGGAGCTTATAATTAGTTGAGTAATGTTACAGGGACCACATTTTGGACCACAATGGAATGACCATACCTACTACCCAGTGCTTAGGCAAATTCATGCTCGACGTATCTTTTCTTAATTTAAAAATCTTCCTTTAAATTCTTATTTTTTTTAATGGAAAATGTAAAAAAAGTCCCTAAAATAGGTAGATCTTCCCTCGCATATATACTCTTCCATATATCCCAAAATCGATAGCTAAATTATTTTTTGGCCTGTTGATTACGCCCCCTCTTTCTAGGGAAGGTTGTGAGTTTCAATCACACCATAGAAGAAGATGGTGATGACATGCTTCATTGTATCGCACGTAAAAAAAAAAAAACAAAAAACAAAAAAAAAAAGAAAAAAAAATACATAAAATAAACTAGAAATAGTTGTTTAATGTGGTTGGGTAAAACCAAGGTTCAAAATATCGTATCGATCTAATGTTTCGGTATGTTAAAAAATAGAAATAGTCATCGAAACAATACAAAACAATATCAAAACATAAGAATTACGAAACACCTGAAACATTCTGAAATACTTCAAAACATTCCGAAACATTCTAAAACATTTCGAAACGATACGAAACTTTTGGAAAAAACGAATTCAAGTAATGTTTCGTTTCGGTAAACCAAAATACCGAAACGAACAATCGAATCATTTCAAAACGAAACGAGATTTTGAACTATGGGTAAAACAAAAATTACTTCCTCTAAACTTTTAAATTGGAGTACAGAACCGGCTCGATTAGTTCAAAGATAGAACCAAAAAGTAGTTCAGGAAATATAAATGGTCCTTACCACTAGATCAGTTCATGAACAAAACCAAAATATTGAGATGTTGGCCCCGTTACCAAACATATATTCTCATAAATTGCTTGCTTGGTCCCAAACCCTAATTTATGATAGACCATTTTCCACCATGTAGGGAACCCTAATGGTAAAGGTAGTTTGAATTAGGTCATGTTAACTAGATGAATAAAAAAGAGGTAAAATAAATAAAGAAAAAAAAATAAAAAAAAATACAAAAATAAACTAGAAATAGTTGTTTAATTTGGTTGGGTAAAACAAAAATTACTTCTTTTAACCTTTTAAATTGGTAGTACAAAAGAACCGGCTCGGTCAGTTCAAAGATAGAACCAAAAGTTTAGGAAAGATAAATGGTCCTTAGTACCACTAGATCAGTTCATGAACAATACCAAAATATTGAGATGTTGGCCCTGTTACTAAACATTCTCATAAATTGCTTGCTTGGTCCCAAATCCTAATTTATAATGGACCATTTTCAACAATGTAAGGAACCCTAATGGTAAAGGTAGTTTGAATTAGGTCATGTTACCTAGATGAATAAAAAAGAGGTAAAATAAACAAAGAAAAAAAATTTTAAAAAATACAAAAATAAACTAGAAATAGTTGTTTAATTTGGTTGGGTAAAACAAAAATTACTTCCTTTGACCTTTTAAATTGGTAGCACAAAAGAACCGGCTCGGTCAGTTCAAAGATAGAACCAAAAGTTAAGGAAAGATAAATGGTCCTTAGTACCACTAGATCAGTTCATGAACAATACCAAAATATTGAGATGTTGGCCCTGTTACTAAACATTCTCATAAATTGATTGCTTGGTCCCAAATCCTAATTTATCATGGACCATTTTCCACAATGTAGGGAACCCTAATGGTAAAGGTTGTTTGAATTAGGTCATGTTACCTAGATGAATAAAAAAGAGGTAAATGATGAGCACAAGAATTGTTGAGCCCAATGGTACTACTATGGTACTTGGTGAAAGACCACATCTCTCTCTAGAGTCTAGGCACTAGATCAAGCCTCTGATTGGTTGGGTTGATCCAACTTGTGATAAACAGGTCAAAAGGGAGGTCAAAGTTGTATGACCTAGGTGGCCAAGTCAAGATCCTATTCAGCCTATCCCATAGTCTGAACTCAAAACTAACAATGTTGATTCTTTTTAGTATTAATTAGCTTTTACTATTATTGGAAGAGGGGCTCCAATCAAAGCTAGATTAAAAACTTTAATTGCCTATAATTGTCTCTCCACATGTTTTAACAAGGATTCCAACCCTAGAAATGCATGTGTTTTTATTATTTGTGTGGTACCCACATCTAATAAACTAAACCCTAACTTCTTAATCTATTTGATATAATATATGTATAATATCTATTTATGGAACCTCACATCAAATATACTAAAAAGTTGGTGGGTATAAAGGGAAGAATAGGAGTGGTCAAGGGTTAAGTGCAACCAAGGAACACCAACCAAATTGGTCTCCACATGGGGTGTACATCCACAATCACTAGCCCTAAGTCACCTATCACGTAATTTTCAAGAACACAATATAAAAAAGGTGGGGCACATTTTTGTAGATGGGTGTCATTTTCTATCTCTACCTCTCTCCCATATTAATTCATTATTATATGGGGGATTACCTCATCAACCATTGAAACTTTAACAAGCCCTAGAGAAAAAGTTATTGTTAAACAAACCAAATTAAGGTGAAAAAAAAACCTAAATGATTCTTTAGATACCAAAGCTTTTAGCTTTAGGTAGAAATAATGTTGGAAACTATCGTTATAACAGACTAGTGTTTTTAAACATTGGATAGAACATAACTCCTAACAAACATTTCTCATGTTTATTATCTTTTGAAAAGTAATGAAAAAGATGTCAAACAAATTGAGTTGGTATAATTAATGAGTGTTGATACTGCAATTAATTAAGATGGTTTTCAATAGAACTTAATTAATTAATGGGTTATTTAGGCTTACCCCCCCATTCCATAATCCAAAAATCACTTTACCCCCCACAATCTTTGAAAAATCAGATACCCCCCCACTCTGACGTTCCCGTCTATTCTCCATCCAAAATTAACACGTGCCCTCACGTGCCTTTGCGAAATGACCTAAACACCCAAACAAACTCAAAATGACTGACCACTCCTCACATACAAAACGTTAGGTTAATCTATATGTTACATTATTCGAGGATCATCCGACGAATAATGTAGCATGCATGCATTTTAAGTCCCATCAAAGCAAGTGTGAACATCTGTCTTGTGGTGCATTTCTAGCGGGAAAGACGAACATACCTCATTTTCGTTCTTCATTGAAGATCTATAACTGGTTTGCAGAACTTCCATTAACCCTGCAAATCCTTGAAGCTCACCGACATGGAGGTCTCACAAGATCTAACCTTCTTCAGCGTTTTTCATTCTAACATTTAAAAGTATTTTCTCGGTTTCCCTAGAGCAGAGGAGGACTTGGTGGGAGGGGATATGGAACTGGGAGAAGCAATAGAGGCATGGGACTTGGGAGGTCTTCTCATGGTAGAGGATACATGGGTATTGGTGGAAGGATTCCTGTTATGGTGCATATTAATAAGACTGTGAGTGGGGGTAGACTTAATCAAAGTTTCAACCAGTCTGTGCACTTTGATGGTGTGCCTCATCAGCACCAACAAGAGCAGCAGCAGCAAAGACAACACCCTCAGAATCAGCAACAACACCACCAACAGGAAAGTGTACCTCGAGGTTTCCAACAACATCAACCAGAATTTACTCCAAGTAGTCATCAACAATTTAGGGGAACGAACATAGCATCAAGATCAGGTTCTAAGGGTTGTTTGACTGATCTTTCATCTTTTTTCTTTTTGTAATGGATAGTGTTATGTGGTTTGAGACATGGTTTCCATTTCATCTTCTTTTCTGTTGGTTGGTATTATGTGGTTAGAGCGATGGTTATTAGTAACATTGACTTCTTTTGTGTGGATGATGTTATGTGGTGAAGAAGATGAATATGGTTTTGGCTAAATGACTTTGTTTAATGTACTTTAAAGTTATTTATGGATACTTTTTTTGTGTTCTAAATTTTACTTTGTGCATATTGAATGGCTTGATTTTCTGCAAGTTATCAATTACTTACAGGGATTTTAGTAAAATTGATAAGAACTGTGTTGTAAATCAGTTCATCAATTAGTTCAAACTTACCCCCCACTCATTTTTCATTATTTTCACTTCCCTCCCCATTTCATATCCTGGAGTTTTATAGTGGAGTGTCCATCAGAATGTATACACGTGCCCACTGAACACGAGACTAGATTAATACACGTGGCCAACTAAACCATACCAGTTTACCTCGGTTTAAGCTTGGTCAGGCATTTTATGTTTGTTTGGGTGTTTAGGTCATTTCGCAAAGGCACGTGAGGGCACGTGTTAATTTTGGATGGAGAATAGACGGGAACGTCAAGAGTGGGGGGGTATCTGATTTTTCAAAGATTATGGAGGGTAAAGTGATTTTCAGATTATGGAATGGGGGGGTAAGTCTAAATATCCCTTAATTAATTTTAGTACCATTTTTAGAATTTTTAGAGTCTTAGCCATAAGTGATAAATCAGGTAGTTAGGTCCAATCACTTAATAAAAGCGTTCAATTAAAATAAGTAACTTTTTATTAACTTAAATAGTTCCACTTTTTTATTTAAATTGTCACTTTGAAAAAGCTTAAACTTTTTTTTTTTAAGTCAGGAGGTGTTCCCCCTTCGGGTGGGCTAATCCTCTGGTTGCTTGCCCCGACCCACTGGGAAGAACCCGACAAGCAACTGGGTGAGTCGAAGAATAAATCTTGGTGAATTGGCCACGGGGGGTTTCGAAGTCGTAACCTCTACGAGGAGCCTCACCTAAGCCTTATGCCAGGAATTTAGCCAACTTAGCTACCACCCCAGTGGTTAAGCTTAAACTTTGTTTCTAAGTTACTAATTTATCTTTGTATCTCTCATCTCTAATTATTCACTGCTTAAAATCAATTCGTACATATATTTATTTCAATTTTACCAAGTGATACTTAAAGGTAGATGGTTGATCATATTCATTTAACAAATATAACATGACGTAAAAGTAATTAATGAATCAAACTGTATGGAATGTATATGGAATTATGATAACTAAGGTGGCGTTTGTTTTTTTTTTCTGAAATCTGAATTTGAAATCTGAACCTGAGACTACCTGAGTCATCTGGATCTGAGATCATCTAGATCTGACTTGTTTGAATTTAAGTGTGTTTATTTTTTCATCTGAATTCTTTTAATAAATTATGGCTGACTAAGTTTTTGACACTTTTACCCTAGTTTAATTAAAATATGTCCCTATTAGTTTTCAAGTAAGTGATATTAACAAGTGCCAATCCGTCATAAGTTCCATCATCATTCATCATGTAATGTTAACCGGTAAATAAAAAAACACTTATTTTTTTAGAGGACCATACAAGTTACACATGTGGGGCTAGGGTAGGGCTATGAGTTTCTTACATTGGGTCTTCATTAGGAAAAAAAAAAAANAAAGATAATTAGAGGACAAAATTGTAAAAAGAACGATTCAGCACATTTCAGATCTTTTCAGTACAAACTTTTGGCTGAAAAAAATTACTCATTTTTCAGACATTTTGCTGACTCAAAATTTGAGTCAGACACTTACAAAATAAAAAACAAACAATCTGAAATCTGACTCGGCCCAATTCAGACCCCGAGTCAGATTCAGACATATTTTTCAGACAAAAACAAACAGCCTCTAACTCTAATTAAAAGAGAAAAATACTACACAGCTTAAATGGTTATGAATCTTAATTATGATCACCTAATTAATTAATAACCCTTCCTATAATTAGTAGGGGAGGAGGAATAATCCTGTCCTTCTATATTGATACAAATATTTTAGGTTTTAAGTATAAAGTGAGGGATTAATAAAGCTTTTGAGTTTTGACCCTTGGGAGAAACAATGAGTCATTCAGTATTTTAAGCTTCACCCATGACCTAAATCAAAGGCTGTACTTCACTTGTCATTAATAACAAATTAAAATTAGGTCATTATAATTAGTGTCATATTAATATATACATAAACCTCATCTGCCCTGATTACAAGAAGAGGCAACACACACGTATTAGCAATCTGATTGGTTTGTCTTTCTTCTAATCCATGTTCTTTTTTATTAATCAAAAAGATAAAAAAAAAGCTAGAGGTTTAACAATTAACACCTAATAAAACTTAAAAAAGATTCTCATCCCAAAAAAACCAAATAGATATCTTCGTTAGATAAATTTCACGACGATGATGACGTAGATTTCGACTAATTCAGATGTTATTGCTTTTTCTAATTATTTAGATTTTTGCCGCAAATTATACTCTTATAATCATACATATTTTTTTTTTTAGATATTGGTTGTTTATAAAATTACAATGTGAGATTAATAATTGGTGATTACTTGCGTGTTTACAGGTAAGTATGTGGTCCCTAATAATAAGTGTTAAAAAAAATATCAATTTTGCAGAGGAATTAAGTTAATTAACCTAGCTAATTTTTTTATTTTATTTTATTTTTTTTATTACCAAGGTATCCGGGCCACCACATTGGGTACTCAACTAATCCTTGGAGATGATAGCAAACGCCTTCCATTTGCACACATCCAATTTCAAAAAAAATAAAATAAAATAAAATAAATAAATCTATCAGGGTGGCCACCAAGAGAGAGCTCAGGAGGATCGAACCCGGACACCCTATGTGGAAAACCAATGGGCCGACCACTGAACCAAACCCTAGTGATTAACCTAGCTAATTGAATGAATCAAACCATCGTTACTACATCATCATCATAACAAGGTGTTTTCACTCAATCTGACTCGTTCCAACTTGGAAATCAACACATAGATTTTGCAGGTGGCATGATATTAATCAACTTGTTACAGTTTCTAATCTTTGTAGTAATAAGACTACCCACATAATTATACTGGATGATGATGAAAAGACTTAACTGAAGTTAATTAGGAGTGGCTTGAGGTACTCTTTCTCGATTGATAGTTGATCTATTGTATTGGTGAGGTTGTCAATTTTTTGTCTGTTGTCAATTTTTTGTCTTTTGGTCGGTTACTAGTTCCTTTGATATTTGTTGTTGGAAGTTTCTCTAGGTCGTGAGGATCAAATTTTTTCTCCAGTACCTCTTATACAGAGCAAAAAGTCTAAATTACCATCGTGGTTTGTAGAGCATAGTTTTGTAGATTATGATGTTAAAATTGTCAAATAGATTCTTAAAAAATTTGAAGTCCAAAATACCCCAAAGTTTTCCAGAATTTATTCAAAATTGACATTCAATTTCAGAAGACATTTTTGTAGTTTTTGAGGTTAGAATTGTCAAATTGTAAACATATCCCTTTCTATTTTGTTCTTTTTACTCTCGAGAAAGGACTTTAAGAAGTCATTTTCAAATGAAAGCGATGACGTGGTTACTCTCAAATAACTGTCGCCATACTTGCATAAAACACGTGGTTGTGGGCCACACACCACGTGTCAACTACAATGAGACGATCTTGCTGACGTGCCACAGTGGTACCAATCCAATGGTTGGGAGAATAGCTAACCAATAAGAATCTCCCACGTGTCATATGACCCACTAAGAACGAGTCAACAAAAATTGAAGACCAGAATGTCTTAAAATTAAAAAAAAAAAAAAAATTTGTAAGATTTTTTTTTTTTTTTAAATAACAAAAGAATAGGGGGATTTGTAAACAGAGACTGAAATAGTTGGGACCTAACAGGACTGCCTGCTGAAAAGCAGACAAAAGTTAGTATACATATTAAGAGAGAGAGAAAGTGACTGTTAAAAGTAACAGTAACGGCGATTTGACAAAAAGCCGTTTCCGTAACTTCCGTTAACTTTAAAAAACGGATTCCAAGGCGCCGTCAGCAATTCTGGCGCGACTGTAAAAAAATCCAGTCCATTAAAAGGCGCCGCCGTTATCAGACGGCAGAATCAACTTTTCCGTCTAGCGTGTCCCCCGTACAGAAAACTGTGATCTGAGCCTCTAATAAGACCTACCAACAGTGAAAAGAAACCTTGAGAGAGAAAGAAGAGAAGCAGAAGAGAGAGAAACAGTGTAGAGAGAGAAGAAACAGTGAAGAGAGAGAGAGATAGAAGCAAAAGGAGGAGGGAAGGGGGCTATAATAAGACGCCTTGAAGCGGTTTGGGGATTTGGTAACGTCGTTTTCTGATGTTCACGCAAACGACAGGTCTAGAGAGAGAAAGAGGAGAGAGAAAGAGAGAAGATTAAAGCTTGATGTTAACGAGGTTGCAGAAGAGAGAAGTTTATCAGTTTATGAAATGGGAAGCGATTTCTGAGTAGTAAAAAGCGGAAACTGATAAGCGTTTTTTTGTAACTGAAGAACTTGTTATATCGGTTGGAAAAGTTTGCTTTTTTATATGAATAGAGGAATCGAAGAGTCAGAGGTTTTATTAAAGAAAATTGGGAAACGGTTCTTGTTTAAAATGATTATTATGGTTGGATTTTAGAGTAATGAGGTCGATTAGGTCTGTTCAGTGAGGTATCTGAGGTCTGATTTGTTTGATTAAGTGCTTGTGAGAGTTGTTTTAATGGCGTTTGTTGATAATCTCAGAGGTCCTTCGAATTCGCCTTCGAACTTTCCGGGGGAACTGCATAATACAGGTGAGTTTACTGTTGATTTTTTATTTTCATGTAAATTTTAGTGAGTTTAGTTTGAAAATACCTTGATTTTTTTGTGGAATACTTGTTTTTCTGATTTTCATGCAACTTTGTTGATCTTAGGTAGGAAAAAAAACCCTTTTCTTTGTGGATACTTTATTTTATTTTATTTTTGGCTTTGATTTTGTGTTCGATCTTCATGTAAATTTAGTGAGTTTAGCTAGAAAAATACCTTGTTTTGGTGGAATACTTTTTCATTTTGGTTTTTAATGTTTCGTTTTACTGATTTTCATGTACATTTAGTTAGGAAAAAACCCTGTTTTGTGGAATATTTTGTGTTTTTTGGTTTCTAATTTTGTGTTTGATAGGGTTTGGAAGCGATGATCTTTATTACGAGCTATGGAGAGCTTGCGCGGGTCCTCTGGTGGATGTTCCTCGACTGGACGAAAGGGTTTACTACTTCCCTCAAGGCCACATGGAGCAGGTAAACATTTTTTATTTTTTATTTTTGCTTTCTCCTTATTTTTCTTCTTTCCGTCTTAATGAAGATCTGCAAATTTAATACTTTTCGTTATTCATCCCTAAATTTCTGCATGTTGGAGTTGATGTAGTTAGAAGCTTCAACAAATGAAGAGTTGAGTCAGAGGATTCCCTTGTTTAATCTTCCTTCTAAGATACTTTGTCGCGTTGTTCACATCGAATTACTGGTATGCTTCTTGCTGATCTTGGGTTTTCTTTCAGATCATTTCTGTTGTATTTACAATTTTACTTGATTCTTTTTTCTTCTATTTTCAGGCTGAACAAGAAACTGATGAGGTTTATGCAAGAATTACTTTGCAACCAGAATCTGATGTAAGAATCTTTCCTTGTCTTTTGAGTTTGAGATCAGTTTAGTTGCAAGCACTAAGTAAAACTTATGTTGTTTTTGTTTTCCTTGTTTAGCAAACTGAGCCAAGGAGTCCTGATCCATGTCTTCCAGAATCTGCTAGACCATCTGTTCAATCTTTCTGCAAGATTTTAACTGCCTCTGATACGAGTACACACGGCGGGTTCTCTGTTCTTCGTAAACATGCCAATGAAAGCCTACCTCCTTTGGTAACCTCTCTCTCTCTCTCTCTCTCTCTCTCTCTCTCTCTCTCTCTCTCTGCCTGCTCTGTCTGTTTAGTGTCACTCTAATGTGGAAATGGTTCTCCATTCTTTAGGACATGACCCAACCAACCCCAACTCAGGAATTGCTTGCTAAGGATCTTCATGGGTACGAATGGAGATTTAAGCATATCTTCAGAGGTAAATGGTTAACCTAATTACTTGTTGCTTCTTGCTGTGATGTGGGTTTTGATCTAAACGTTTCTACGGGTCACAAGTTCACGGCGCAAATAGATCCAGTTAAAACTAAGAAACAGATTTACTTTTGTGCAAGTCGGAAGCATATGCTTCTCTATCCATGGCTCTTGTAGTTTATTGTTTCCCATTAAATGGACAGGTCAACCTCGGAGGCATTTGCTTACAACTGGTTGGAGTACTTTTGTCACTTCTAAGAGATTGGTTGCAGGGGATGCTTTTGTGTTTCTGAGGTAAGCATGCCCTGAAACAATTCCATTTTTCATTCACCTCTCTATCTCTAGCTTAGCCTCTGAATCACAAGGCAACCCTACTTGTAGAGGGGAGAACGGGAACTTGCGTGTTGGAGTTAGGCGCCACGCTAGGCAACAGAGCAACATGCCCTCATCTGTGATATCAAGCCAGAGCATGCATCTTGGAGTGCTTGCTACAGCATCTCATGCCGTTGCAACCAAAACCCTCTTCATAGTTTACAACAAGCCAAGGTTTGAAGTGTTCTATCTCCACTTAAAAATGTACACTTTTGTTGAATCCCTTCATTGACCTAACTCTTTCTCCTAAATCAGAACGAGCCAATTCATAGTAAGCCTGAACAAGTACTTGGAGTCTGTAAGTAATGGGTTTTCAGTGGGGATGCGATTCAAGATGAGATTTGAAGGGGAAGATTCTCCAGAGAGAAGGTATTTGTAATTTTAGATCCATGAGTTTATTGATCGTTTCTTGAATCATTTCCTTCGAGGAGTTAGTAACCTGAATGTGGGTGTGGTTGATCAGGTTTACTGGTACAATAGTTGGGACTAGTGACATTTCTCCCCAGTGGGCAGATTCTAAATGGAGATCATTGAAGGTTGAATTTTCACTCAAAACACCCATTTAGTTCATTGTTGTCTTCTTTGTGACACCTGCCTCCTCATGCCATCTGTTGATTTCCAGGTTCAATGGGATGAACCTTCTTCCATACAAAGGCCAGACAGAGTTTCTCCTTGGGAGATTGAGCCTTTTGTTGCTTCTGCTCCTTCAAAGCCGATTCAACCAGTGGTAGCAAAGAACAAAAGGCTCCGACCGTCTATAGATATCCCAGTTCATGGTAAAATAGTTACTTTCATTTGTTCTTTCCTTCGGCATTCAATGTCTTTGATAGGTTAAATATATTTTGTTCCTTTCCTCTTTCAATTGGTATTAGGAACTACTACTGGTTCTGCGGCCCCGGCTCTCTGGTATCCTGGCTCAACCCAATCCCATGATCTAACTGCGTTGAGCGGTCCAGAAGTCCAAAGCAGTGAAAGTCAAGATGTCTGGCCTCCCAAACAAAAAGAAAACGTGGGTAATCTTTTTAACAGCAGCAGCAACGGCATCTGCAGCCCAAGGGTCCAGCCAGAGGCCCATGCAAATGTCTCTCTTGATCTGTTTCAAGATATGTTAAAAGATGATAGAACAGTTTCTATGTGGCCTGGCCTCTTAGGGTATTCAATATCTGATCATTCGTCAAAACCAAGGAACGACTCGATGGTGGACCAAGTGGAACAGGGAAAGAAATCTGAGACACCTAGTGGGTACCGTTTGTTTGGGATTGAACTGATTAATAATAAGAATATCCCTGCTCATATAGTGAAGGAACCACCAAATGAGACCATTGTTTCCAGTATCAGCACTGAAGGAACTGCTCCCTCAACCATATCAGGGTCTGAGTCAGATCAACAATCGGCTCTTTCAAATGCCTCCAAAGAACAACAAGGTTTATTTCAGGTATCTCCCAAGGAGATACAACCAAAGAGCATCTCTACTTCGACCAGAAGTCGTACTAAGGTATCAAACCTGAAAGTTCTAGTGGATTTAGTGAAACATCACTTATCTTTCGTAAGTTGCTGAAGAAAAACCCAAATTCTTTTGCTTGGTTTTTGAGCAGGTGCACATGCAAGGGGTAGCAGTTGGTCGTGCTGTGGACTTGACCACATTGGATGGCTACGACCACCTTATAAATGAGCTGGAGGAGATGTTTGAGATTAAAGGAGAGCTTTCCCCTCGGGACAAATGGGAAGTTGTCTTCACTGATGATGAAGGGGATATGATGCTTGTTGGTGATGATCCATGGCCGTAAGAATCTCCCTAACACATCATAATCTATTTGTTCATCTTGCTAAAACTGTTGTGTAGCTTGTGTTATTTCAGTTTTTCATTGACCACAATGTTTTAAATCCCTGTTTTTTGTGTTGCATGATCCCTTGCAGGGAGTTCTGTAAGATGGTGAGGAAAATCTTCATCTATTCGAGCCAAGAAGTTAGGAAGATGAATCCAGGAAGAAGCAGGTTATTAATAACTTCTTTAGGGGGCGAAGGTACTCTTGTAAACTTGGATTCAAATCTAAAAACAGACAACTGAAACATTAGTTTAATTTGTTTTCTTTTTTGGGGTCTTTTAAATTGTTCTATTCTTGGAGGAGAGAACAAAAGGTGGCTAATTTGCAGCTCGGTTTTTTTAGAGCTTCCTTTATGATGGTTGTTGAGGTGGATAGGCTAAAGATTATAATTAAAAGAAATCCAAGTGGGTTTGTGGATGGAGTAGCTATAACTCTTGGTAGGTATATTAGGTAGAGCAGGGTTAGCATTTGAAGGTGTGAATATTACCCGGTCGTGGTCATGGGAAGGAAAATCAATCTGTTTCTTTTATGATTTTGTAAAGACTTGTGTAAATATGCATGTTTGGAGGCCAGTGTAGTTTGATTTTCATTTTGAGTGAATGGGGGATAGTTTGAAAGCTTCTTCTTTATTTCTCAACTTTTTAATGTCTTCCTTGGTTAAAATACATTGTTGCCAAGACCCACAAACTAACTTGCCAAAGCAACTTCTGATTATAGAGGCTTCTGAGTTTAGGCCTTAATGTTGAACTTTTGATTTGCAGTGGATGATTTTTGGCTGTTATGTTTCTGGTTCGAGTAGTTCTTTGTTTAGGGCAGTTTTTACTTTAGTTATGTCCTCTGAATACTCCATCTTTAGAGTAAGAGGTAAGACTGCTATACAAATTTTTACTTGTGTTGCTGTTGGATGACATCTGAGGCTTATGTAATGGCATACAACTAGGAAGCAAGTGGGCTGTGAAGGTTAGGTCTTAAGTTAGGTAGAAGATGATGAATTTTGGGCTATTATTATTTTTAAGTAATGGCATGTGATGTTTGGGTTTTAACTATTATATTAGTTAGAGGGTGGCTCTAGTTTTAGGTATAAAGTTTAAACTATTTAGAACCTGCAAGTCTTGAATAAGGAAGGAGGCATCACAGTTCACAACTAGAGTGTGATTTGCTCTAACGTGGAAACCACTTTTAAGTTAATTAAGTGTTTGTTATTATAATTGTTTGTTTAAGGTTGATTTGGTGGGCCTCACTTGGTACTCGGGATTGTTTGACTACATCATTGTATATATTCCCTAGTAAGAGGACATTAGAAACTTCACCAACTGAATTTGAATTTATTTCTCCTTTGTTTATTTGCCCTAATAGCCCCTCTGAAACAGAGATAAACTCCTCAAAAGAAAAGAACATCATTTGAAATCGACATTGAAAAAGACCCTCTTTAGAGAGAGAGAGAGAGAGAGAGAGAGAGAGAGAGAAAGATTCTCTTCATTAATGACCATCAGATCGTATATGAAACCGACGTTAGAGAGGGAGAGGGAGAGGGAGGAGGCAGATTCATTTATGACCCACTAGTGACATTTCCATTCCATATACGAGGGTATGAAACCGACCTTACAGAATAGAAAGAGAGAGAGAGAGAGAGTGTTTGGCATGTGCTTGCTATTACAATTGATAATGTCCATTGTTGATTACTGCTTAGACCCGAGTTCAGTACATTGAGTTATTGATCTCATCATATAAACAGTCTTTTGAAAGAGTGTTTGGCTGCAAGATGAAACCAAGTCCGCTCCTATCTTTGTTGTTCATGAAATTGCATTTCATGAAGATTTTGAATGAGGTAAAAAAATTTTTTTGACTACATTCCCCATAAAGAGTAATGATATTTTTCAGGCTAGCTCAATGAAATATTCACCTGGATTAAGCTAACAACAGATTTTTGAAGCAAAAAAGCTATCCAGTTCCACCATCCATGAACATAACAATAATTCGAAGGACCCTTAATTTTCTCGCAAAAAACTCAGTGGGATTCTTCTCCATCCCCTTTCTCCCTAACCATCAAACTGTTTTGTTTTGTTTTAGGGTGATGATCAGAGGTTTCTGGCATCCATATATTTTGGTTCAGGCCTCGTAACAAACATGTAAAGTTCAATCAAACTGGGGGAGGAGGGTCGACTGAAGAATTGAGCTTCTTAACAGGAAGGATGAAACTTCGACAGAGGGGACACGTGGAGTTGGCGCAGAGCCAATGATGAATGCATTCGATGTGGAAAACATGTTTGCACGCTGGTATCTGATGTAACTGCTCCCGTACCTCAAACTCACCCAAGCATACACAACATCTGTTCAATAATAATACAAATATATGCTTAACATTTGATTAAATAAACTCGCATTGCATAGTTCATTCTCACAAAAAAAAATAATAAATAAAAATAGAATCCTATAGTTCTATGAATTTTTTTTTTTTTTTTAACATTGAATTTACTATTATATTCAACTAATTTTTTATAGGGTTAGAAATTTTAAAGAACTTTTTGCGACAATTATTTTCACAGTAATCAGCCAATTAAATCATCACTGTGAAGGTTCTATTGGTAGGTGTAAGAGGTGTGTAAAAATAAGTTGGGTGTAGAAAGTAATAAAAGTTGGGTGTAAATATCTGAATTTTAAAAAAATATAAAAATAAGGAAAAGAAAATTCGTACTGAATTTGGTACCAGCTAGGAGAATCTCTGATGCTAGAAATTGATACTATCAAATCGATGCAAATCCATTTGATTTTGTTTTAACAGATTCGATTTCAGATGGGTCAGCTAATTTGTTTGACTTTTTGACTTGGAAAGCATCAAAATGTGGGGTTAATTTTACTTTGTTTATGATACATTGAGACTTTAGAGAAACTCTTTTATGTAATTGGGGAACTTCTAATTTGCAACTTTGCATCTTTGACCCGTCTGATACTCACTTTTGAAGTTTTGCTATTTAAGATGCCAAACTCATAAGGACCGTTGATTCTGTTTACTTCTTATATCAGATGCCAATGTTGTCTTATTCTTTTTTTGACAAACAAAAATAGTGGATGTTATAAGAGATTCTAAATTTCTATCAAAAAAAAAAGAAAATAAGAGCTTCTAAATGGATGGTATATGATAGTGAACCCAAAAAACGAAAAGTAAAAAATGGTGGGTCCATTTGTGGTTTTATTGTGATAAGATATGTACTAGATGTGTAATGCTGAATTTGAATCGGAGTCTGGGCTATCCCTCATAGGAAAATGCATTTTGGACAGACGAAAATGGTAGACGTCGCGATGTGGGACCTACATTTTTTTTTCTCTTAAAGTGATTTAGACAGTTTTTTGTGAGACCATGGCATGTACCCTAGGGTGAGAACTTTGTAGTTACTATAGACAGCACAATCACACTCTAAAGTTAAAGGAGTTGTTAGATTTAGGTGTTCTTCTTTTGAAATTTATAGAGATTGAAAAAACAATATCTTCTTAGATTTTCACCTTGCATAGTTGCATTTATTTTATTCAATAAGTTTATTAAATGTCAAATTTAGTCATTATAAGAAAGGAAAAAAAATTAAAATTTTGATTATACATTTTATTTATAAAAAAATAAAATTGCTTCACCATGTGTAACTTTCAAAATTTGACAATATGATGGTAAAGATTAGACATATTTGAGGGCATTACTACCATGAAACAATAAGCTTCCTTAGACAGTACTTTCTTAGAACATCCTAGGTAGCTAGCTGACCCATAGACATTAGAGGAGTGTGATAGATCAAACAGTTCCAATTGTCTTATCCATTGATCAAAGACAGAGTACTACAAGTAAGTTATGTTGTTTATAGACCATAATTGTGGACAGTAAAAGTAGGAACTAATTGAAAATATATATATATATCATGCTAGCATTTTATGAATTAAGAAAAACTAAAAACATGTTGATAGATATAAAAGATTGATGTGGTACAACTTACAGTGTATCTTTAGCCCTTAAGTCTTCATCAAATATGATTATTGGAAGCTTCTCCTTTAGTTCTTCCTTCAAACCTTCCTCAAGATGCTACAAAAATATAGTAAAATGTTAGTCAATTAATACCATATACATACTGTGGTGTAATAATTAACAACATAACATGAGCTAAATTGCCAAGCTAGTTTAGAGCCTAGTCATGGTTCTAAGTTATTGACTCCACATATGAAGCCTAAAAATTTGTGCAAGGTGATGTTTAAGTCTTAACTCTTCTTGATATGATAATACCAAAACCCAGAAAAATGCAATTTGAATAGTGAATTTGCATAACCAAACCAAAATTTATAACTTTCAACCATTCTTGTAATTAAGAATTAAAATCCAAGTAAAAATAGAGAGAGAGAGAGAGATATGTTACCAATGGGAGTACTGTTGTGGGTTGATTCAAAGTAGTAGTGGTAGTCCTTGGATTAACTGTTGAAGGTAGAGAAGAGAGGTTGGAATCTCTCCTTCTCTTTAGGTAAAATAAGTAAAACAAGAGGAGAAGAATTATAGAGAAGAGAATTGGGACTGAGAATATGAATGCTTGGTAGAGTTTGAGTTGAAGTTCTTGAGGATAGAAATGAGCAGGGCTTTGAGTTTGAGGCACACCCATCAATCTCCAAGGCTTCAATTCCTTCTAAAAACCAACCACAACAACAATAAATTAAGTCTTCTCTTCTCTCTCTTTCTCTCTCTAAAGCAATTTAGCTTTGAATTTTGTATAGATGTGAGGGACTTTGGAGTCTTATTTATGGGACACTAGTAGTGGGTTTATATTCCTCTTTGTAAGTAAGGATCAGTGAGTGAATTTTTAGAGAGAAAAAGATGGATTTTTAAGGTTTTCAAAGAATTTTTTCAGTTTAAGCTGAAGAATAGACCCATTAATATCCACCAAGAAAATGAAAAGAGAGGGGACCCATATAAAGAAAGCAACTTTGTTTTGATAAGCATTAACTTTTACAATTACAAAATAGATATATTTGTTTTTTTTATCTATTTCAACAAGACAAAATAATACATGATGATATTCCTCTCTTTTCATGATGTGACAAGCCCACCACGTTTCCCCACTATAATATGGGCCCCAATTGTCCAGCATTTAGGCCCATTCATCTTAACCTCCACAGACTATCAAGATTCCTGTACCCTACTTGGAGTTGGGGGCCTGGGTAATGCTTGACCCATTGGTGCCTAGTCTAATTCTCCAATGAATTAGTGTTATATGGGTAGCATTAATTGACCACATGACACTATAGTTGATATGTAAATGTCACATTAGTTAATACACAAATCATGAGAGCTAAACTGCAAATCATGACAGTTAGTATGTAAGACAATAAGAGGCACATGATCCAATAGTTAATTTTGGGTGAGGATGTTCTCCTCACTCTGGAGATTATCTTCAATAAAATTTAGCCCATTCTAAAATAGATAGTTCAATCTTCATTGATTTCCAACTACCAGATGATGTGGTGAGTGGTGACAAATTCTAGTTAGAATGGGCTAGCTGATGAGTACGATTTAGATTGTGAGGAGAATATCTTCACTCAAAATCTCACTTTGAATTATCTCCGTGTTGATGAGAAGTGTAGAGTCTAATCACGAGGAGAAGAAAGTTTAAGAAGTCGTCAAAATTACAAAGAGGTGAAACTAGTACATTAGTTGATGTAGCATATACATATTTTCTACCGGTACCATAATATAATTTAAGGTTTAGAGTTTAGGATAAAATGATTGTGGTTCATTTTAAGCAATTGGAGTTGATCATTTTGTAATAATGAGCTTGAAATCCCTACTCCATGGGACCAGCACATAAAGCTAGAAGATGAGCTTTGGAATGGCGATGTGACTATATATTGTCAATAATTCTAAAACTTATCCCCAAGAAGAGCATGATTCAGACCTTTCAACCCTTTATAATTAGCTTTCGAACACGTGTTAAATTAATGGATATCGACATGATCACGAAACCTTGAGCACAATATGTATAGTTTCCTTTGCTTAAAAATAAATAAAAATAAAAATAAAAATAAAAATAAAAATATGTATAGTTTCTCCTCAACCCTAATTGAAACATAGCATCCCTCAATCCTCATAGTCAAGTCATTTCGAAGAACCAAAGTCGAATATTTGGTTGGTTTGCTGTGCTCTTCTGGGCTTGCCACCTGCCTATGCATACTTATAGTAGTTCTACGTAGAGCAATAATGCTATATCAAATATATATTCTTGATTTGCTTATCACAACATGACAACTAATGTAGATGAGAATAGTCTCACATTGAAAGATGGAAGTCTTACAACTAAGTCCAGTGGATTCTTTAGATTTTCGATTTTGAGGAGGAGAGGTCCCAGTGGACTCCTCTAACCCTCCAAAACTTCCTCAAACTTCGACCATTAGCAATACCCACTTTTCACATGATTTAGAGGTGATAATGTTATCGATTGGCACAAATTCACTCATTACTAAATTAGTTTTGAGTAAGATGTCCATAAATTTAGTATGGTTTTAGAGTAGACCACTCCCACACATGATAAACTTATAGGCCATGTGTGTTTCACGTGAATACTATAAGTTAAACTCAAAATAGCACCACACATTAGAGAACGTGTCGAGAATAATCATACTCTATATATAAGATCCATTACCTCTTTCAGCTAGTTACTAATTAATTTTGAGTTAGATTCACAAACACTTAAACAAAATATTTACAATTCTTCAAATTTTATATTAACTTTAAGGAGAGACACAAATTAATTTGGCTAGTTTAAGTTAGTTATATAATAATGAATATTTTTTTGTGGGAAATTAAGATAATTTATATTATTTACATATCTTACTATGAAATATAACTTTAATTCTTAAAACTATTACATTATTTTTCTTAAAATAATTTTCATTATGTTAAAATTGTTTAGAAGCTCATATTTTTAACTAATATATAAATCCGTTTGTAATTAAATTATCCATTACAAAAAAAAATCTTGCCATGATATTTTTATGTTAATTTAAAAATGAATTGTGTAAATCCAATAGAATTAAACATAACATGTGTTTTTTAATTTTTTTTATGTTATATTGTCAACTTTCCAAATTCCAACATAAGTCTTTCTATGCAAGCCTAATACTTAATAACAATTATTAAGTTTTCTTAAAAATCTCTCATTTGCATGGTGATATTTTGAGCCATTCATTTTATTATTAAATTTTTCATTGACTAATAATTTATTTTAATNTATTTACAATTCTTCAAATTTTATATTAACTTTAAGGAGAGACACAAATTAATTTGGCTAGTTTAAGTTAGTTATATAATAATGAATATTTTTTTCCCCGCCTTTTTCTTATTTTATATTATCTCCATATCTTACTATGAAATATAACTTTAATTCTTAAAACTATTACATTATTTTTCTTAAAATAATTTTCATTATGTTAAAATTGTTTAGAAGCTCATATTTTTAACTAATATATAAATCCGTTTGTAATTAAATTATCCATTACAAAAAAAAATCTTGCCATGATATTTTTATGTTAATTTAAAAATGAATTGTGTAAATCCAATAGAATTAAACATAACATGTGTTTTTTAATTTTTTTTATGTTATATTGTCAACTTTCCAAATTCCAACATAAGTCTTTCTATGCAAGCCTAATACTTAATAACAATTATTAAGTTTTCTTAAAAATCTCTCATTTGCATGGTGATATTTTGAGCCATTCATTTTATTATTAAATTTTTCATTGACTAATAATTTATTTTAATTTTAATCCAACGATTAGAAATAATCAATTAATTAATTAATGGGTTTAGTTTAAGGGGGTGTGGGATGTGGTGATCCTGGTTAGCTCGAAAGAATGTTTGACACTTGACCTCAAAGGAGAGGAGGAGTCAGATAGATACATCGGTCCCTACTCCCTGATCCTGGGAGCTAATTAATTAATTAATTAATTAATTAATTAATTAAAGTGATTGATTTTGTAAATCTTTTTTTCAACAAAAAGGCAACTTCAACTACTTCCCCCATAACCTAATAATTTTTTTTTTTTTCTCAATCTATGGTGACGATTGAGAGATCTCACCTTAACGTATATAGCTGTAGCTGTTGGCTGATGCTTGTCACAATTCACAATTCACAACTCACAAGTAGAGATGTAACACAAAGGTTAATAGCCTCACATCCAATAAAAAAAAGGGGGGCTGAGGGTTTAAATGGATTTGGAGTACTTTCACTAAGTGTGACATGCTCCTCTTAGCATGTTTGAAAGTAAGTATAAAGAAACTTTTGCTATAAATAAATTTTCTCGGATAAATGAGTTTATTTACTCAAAATTTGAACACTTTTAGAGTTTATTTGTATCGAGTATTTGAGCCCAATTATTTGTAATTGAATTCTTAGAATTTGGATTCCTGGAAATCATTTGGTTCAAATTGTTGCTTGTAGTAATTAGATAGGCACTCGATAATTATAATTTGTTTTAGTTTAATTTAACAAGGATAACTTCATCATTTATATAACTATAAATCAATTCTGAGAGTTCATTTCAATTGCATTAATTCTAAAACAATGCCGGACCTTTTGGAGGTAATTGATTTCTCTCCAAATTAAATTTTGGACGATTTGCATTGTTTAGTTGGCGGAAATGGCTCAATTACTTTATAATTTAATTACAATTATTTGAATTCTATGAACCAAACTACCCCTATCTTTCAAAATTATTAAAAAAACATTATGGCCCTGCTTGGTAAAAATTTGCAGAATGCAAATTACTACAGCTGTAGTAGTGGTACCTTGCATGGATAAGCAGGGTCATAGGTATCCTAACTAACTAAGGAATACTATACCAAATAGCTGATTTATCAATTTGACTAGGAATAACTGCAGATGCGAATTTTTCCTGCATATCAAGCAGAGCCTACAAAATTGGTTCAAAATTAACGTTAAAAATCAATGGTCGACAAAGTTTTAATTTCAATCATCTTTT
>MVGT01001025.1:270199-286275 GCA_002174775.1 Macleaya cordata
GAAAAAAAAAAAAAAAAAAAAAAAGCCATTTGGTCATTTTATGGGTCCCACAAATGTATGTCACTGGCGTGTAAGAATAGTTGGATGTACTACAACCAGTAATAAGCAGAACGAAGCCCAGGAAGCTTAATACGCACAACTTAGAAGTGCCTTATCCAATATCCATCCATGGCAAAAGCTTTCTAGTCTTCTATTGTACAGTTTCATTTTACATTTCCCTTCAGCTCTCTGAATTTCCAGTGAGCTTTCTCAATTCAATCATGGCGTCTCCTTCATTAGCTTCCACTCTAACCTCTTCTTCCTTCTGTCCCAAACTTCTCTCTACCTCCACCTCTTCTTCTCTCTCTTCTTCCACCATATCTGTTAGTCGAGTCCTCAAATCTTGCCCTAATTGCAAAATTGAGAACCGGAGGAGAACCCATCAGGGTTTATCCATAAAAGCCCTAGCCCTAGATTTCTCTGGTTCATTCTTCGAAGGAGGAGTTGGAGAAGACGAACCACCAACTGGGTCGTCCATTTCAGTGGCGGAAGACAAGGAGGAGCCCCAATGTCCACCTGGGCTCCGCCAGTATGAGACCATGGTCGTCTTGAGGCCCGATATGTCTGAAGATGAACGTCTCACTCTCACTCAGAAGTACGAAGAGGTAAACAAAATTACTAAAAAAATTCCACATTTTTACTAGTCTTTGATTTCTGTAATTTATAGAGTGGCATTGCTTAATGAATGATCCTTTTTAGTGTCAGAGCAGAATTGGTTGAGATAGCATTTCTAGAACTACTCAATTTGTGTTTAATTTCCATTTTTTGGGTGCTTTGCTAGTAATTAGGAAAACTGTAGAATAATTGGCATCTTGTAGTTTTATTTCTGTAATTTATGCAATGGCATTGCTTGATTTGATCTTTTTAATATTATAGTAGTTAGTAGAATTGGCTGCAATACAGTTTCATTTCAGAGACTCTGTTTTGATCCTTGTATGTGATTTTTGTTTTTGTTGTCTAACCGTTGTGACATCACAGTTATGAGTGATTGATTATTGTTTCATTAATAAAGAGTAAAATTTTATTGACTGCTGATTTTTAAGCTTGTAGGCGAAAGCAGATATATTGATCTTAGGAGGTTTTGAACAAGTACTGATGAGATGTTTGTGAGAGGGTTGATATATTTTTTCTTTTTCTTTGAGCTTCTTCTGACATTTGCATTTCTCTTTGGTAGCATCGTTGTGAATCTAGTCCACTTCATTGTGAATATCGAGTTTGTAAATTTTAAGGGTAGAGGTTACTTACTGTTCAAATGGTAGTACCATAATTCTCTGAAACTCCTGTGAATTCAGAAGTAACATATGAGATTTAGGGGCCAAGTTAAAAATTTGATGAATCCCACTACATGTAGATTTAGCCGAACTGTAGACAAGGTACCTGTGATTTGAAGTTGTACTGTTGTTGTTGGATTTTTAGTTAGTGCTTTCTGCCGTTCTGGGTTCCCTATCTACGTCGTGAGAATTACTTTCTTTAGGACCCTTTTTTTTAGATGAAGTGGTAGTCCACTTCAATATCCTATATGCACTCATATAGAGCAATGGTTTACAGATATTGGATAGCTGCAGATTGTAAAAGTATATCTCCATGGGATGATATCATTCAGAAAACTATACCATCAAACAAAGTATTGTGCAGCACATATTTCAGAAATAGAGGAGGCAATCCACTAGACATAACCTTTTGCTGCTACACCTTTCGCTGCAACTGTTTATTACTACTTAACCACTTTCAAATGTTCCCCGAGAGAAGAGCATGAGGAACTTTTTGTTGTTGGCGATTTTTGATTAGTCACTCCAGCTTAAAAATAAGTAGCCTTTGTACTCATTCTAACAATGAATCTTAAGGGAATAGAATAAATTGTTATGGATCTTGGGTTTGACTATAGCTTCAGCCCACGGCATAAAAGTTTTTGAGCCTTAGACCGGATTAGGATGTCTCAGGTAGCCGAAAACCTTCTATTTTATCTGCTTCCATGACAGTTAGAAGGCAGTGGTCTGGTTTATGTCAAAGAATCGACATTAGTTTCATTAATTTGAGGAGTTAAAAATCTATGTTCAACGCTTCTGCTGTCATGCGAAAGAAAGGAAAGAGATGATTCGTGTTAGTTGATGGGTCATGCAAACATTTGGAAACTCTGCATAATTCTACTCTGTAGGAGCACCAGGAGAAGAATTAAAATGCCGTCTTCTTCAGTTTGCTCATTCATTTGAAATTGTTTGCATCTGATCTAAGGAAATTTTTGAATGGTATTCTTTTGCAGTTGATTGTTGCTGGTGGTGGAATGTACGTTGAGGTATTTAACAGAGGAGTTATTCCACTTGCCTACAGCATCAAGAAGAAGAACAAGGCAGGAGAGACCAACACCTATTTGGATGGTATCTACCTCCTCTTCACCTATTTCACCAAACCTGAGTCCATAATCGCTCTGGAGGCCCGACTCAAGACGGATGATGAAGTTATCCGATCCTCCAGCTTCAAGATAAGGAAGAGGAAGTACTAGAATCTGGATTTCTTATGGCCTTCTCCTTTGAATGGAAATCAGGGAAGAAAGATAATTTGATTGTACTTAATGAGCTCATATGCGGATTGTGTTTTGAATGATTGGAAATTAAATTTGTTTTTGTGTAGCCACTTTCTTGGTTAATGACAGTAAGGATGTTTTTGATGTAGTGTTACTAATTGGAGTTGCCCCAGTATGACCCAAATCAACCTCTACTCTACCCAAATGATTTATAGGAGTGATTGGCTAAGTTGTGTTTGGGTAAGTTGAACCTGGTTTGACTAGCTTCTAGCTTTCTAGCATGGGTAAAAGTTTAGGCCTTGTTTGGTTCGTGAGCCGGATTCGTTGTTTCTGAAAACCAGGGATATAAAAAATCCCCCAAAAAAATAAAGCTGCGTTCCATTAGGTTGTTTTCATAAATGAGCTTTGGCATACGATCATGCAAATAAATCAAAATCTGAAAATGAAGAAGTCTTTTTTTGGTGTCTGCAGTGAAATTATATCTATTTCCTTAGTTTCTTTTTAGACTTGGAAACAGTTTCAGATTTAATACCAGATAATTTTTCAAATATTTAAAAATTCTGAGAATACAATCTACTTTTTTAGACTGCATCCTAGTTTTTGGAAACTTGTTTTTGAATCACAACCAAAAACTGCTTTCCATTATTTAGATTCTCTTCAAGACTTATCTTGCCCAACTTTTTGAAGGACCAGGAAGAAAGAGAACTTACTGGCAATACAAGCTGCCTTGATACTAAACAAAACTGTACAAAGATCAAAAGAACATGAAAATTATGCTCATGTTCTCTACTTATTCACTTACTTACAAATCCAAAATTGGAAGGAAGGCTCATAAACTACGAGGGCAAAGTAGAAAAAAACTCTCAGATGCCGCTTCTATAGTTAAGAGACCCATCAAAGATTACTCTTGCTTCTTCTTACCTGGCATACCTCGAACTACCTGCAAAAACATAGTGAACCAGAACCTCCTAAGAATCACCTTGAAGATACAGTCACATATTGTAAACTAATTGATGCAAAAGCAACTCATAGAGAGTTAATAAGAGTTTCAAAGTTTGGAGGAGAATGGTGTAAGGGGAACTTGTAACCCTAATTTCTCTGATAGTGAAACTGGAGATAAATCACCCATGGGCGTAGGTTTTGATGAACACGACGTAAAATATCATCGTTCGCTTAGATCTCTATTTGTTTGGCCAAAACTAGATGTTGTTAGGCTTCTGTACAACTCTTTTAACTCTCATTTTTGTTCATATGCAAGTGAGTTAAAAAAACTTGAGCAGTTGCAAAAATGAGAAAATATGAAGTTGACAATGAGGAGTGAAAACAATAAATTACAAAGAAAACCCACCATCCAAATCTTTAAAAAAGAAAAGAAAAAAAAAAGAAAGAATACTTACATGACCTAAAGCAGGTTGGGGGAATTGCCTGGACGTTTCTTTAGGGTCCAAGATTGGCCTGACCACAGCTGGAAGGAAAAGGCCTGAATTTTAATGTCAAAATGAAGCATGTTAGATTAGTACTTTCATAGTTATGTCATAGGAAAATTGAACCCTATTCATCCCCTTGAATTCATATTCTATAATAAGCAACCATCTTCCCTCTCCATGAAACCACACACACATTAGAAGGCATAAACATAGTATGCAAACCCTAATCTTCATACAAATTCTAAGTAGAAATGCGGTACGATATACTTCGTAAACGTACACATTTTCATGGCATAGTACTACTAACCTGTGAATTTATCGGACGTCATTAATAACCACGTACTCTAAAAGCTCGAACTGTTAGAGAGAAGAATAACAATGTATATAACAAGAGTCTGTGGGTGCATATCTAACAACTCTTCCTTTAACGCTACATTGGAAACCCCAACCTACGACTTCCAAAGATTTTTTGTTCTGATACCATATTAATTAACAACGGCTTATTCTAAAAAGATATCAATGATGATGATGATGATTAAGTGTTAACCACTCTGCAATTCGATCAGATAGGTAATTTGTTCTTGGAATAATCTTAAAACATGATCTGGCCTATAATAATTAACCAAAGAGAGACAATGCAATGCGGGCATGAAGAAGATAGTATTGGATCGATTAATAAGAACCTCCTGATCATAAGACTGTAACCAATGATCCTTAAAAATTATAGAAATGAATACATTAACACAGAGACAAACAACAAACCCTAATAATAATAATGATCAAACAAACATCACATTGATGAAATTAATTGCCCCCAAAATCCTGATCTAAAAATGGATCAAATGAAAAACAATTATTTTTTTTTTATTTATAAATATCAAATTGAATTATGTTATGGATGATGAAAGAATTGAATCATTGAAGAATTTTAAAAAAAGGGATTCAAAAGGGGGGATTGGAAATACCAACGCCAGCGAGGAGACATGAAGCTGCAACCACTGGCTCTTGAGCTACGAACTTTTTCAGCTTATCCATTGTCGCCATCTCTCTCTTTTTCTCTCTCTAGAGTACAAGGATTAAGGAGGTGTAATTGAAAGTAATTCTTTAAGCTGTATTTTTTTGGAATACATATCGGGCTGGGTTGGGCTGGGCCAAGTTAGGCCTGCAAGTTACTAAATGGGACAGAGCTGGGCCATAAACTGGCCAAATTCGATATAAACAGCCAAACTTCCACTGATTTCATAGAGGCCACGAAAAGCTTGGGGACTCAAGCTGATTCCTATTTTGTCCATCTTCTTTTCTAAATAGTGTACTTTTTTTTTTTAATCTAATCATTAAAAATTACACTTTTTAATAGGATTATAGATTGACTTGCAACTTTTAATAATTAGATTAGGAAGGAAATGTACACCGTCTTAAAAAGAAACTGGACAAAATAGCGAGCATTTGAGCCGGCCACCAAATTTTAGGGTGCGCTTATATGTATAATACAAATACTTGAAGTTGTGCAAATTTTTTTTAATCAATTTTACAAATTTTTTTTAATCAATTTTAGGGTGCACTTTTAATAATTAGTTTGGGAATCTTCCTAGAATCCCAAACTACAAATATGAAAATTTTTCTTGATTCTAGTATTGGATTCGAGAACAACATTTTCATCAAATTCGAAAATCTTTCCAGGAAATTAAATTACACCTCGATCTTCAATGTCACCTTCTATCTTCTTGCTATATATAAGCATATGTTGGTTCTTCTTATCAAGGCCCCAGATTTGTAGAGTAGTGAATTAATGATATATGAATATTATTAGCTAGCTACTATATTATGCAATAATATTAATGTCGGTAACACCACCGTTGCTGATGCGACGTTGAAGCTTTGTAGGTAAAGCTTGAGAAATGAAGACTTGGTCTTTTAAGGGGTGCAACATCCCCTGTTTTTTTTGTGCTTTCTCTTTGCTTATCTGCTCCATACTCTGTTATGGTGTTGTAGCTTATTTGAGTTGAGATTTGAATCAAATTTAGATGTTGTAGTATACATAATTGAATACCTAGCTTATTTCAGTGTTACAATTTTTTTTCATAATTTATTTCCATTCTAATTTTTTCTTTATTAATATCCTACTTTCTTCTCAAAAAAAAAAAAAGAAAACGAAAAAGAAAATATCCCACATATTTTTTACACGGACTCAGATAGAAATGATTCAAGGATCAGCTACACGACAAATCACATCATTATAAAATTTTGATGAATATAACAGTAAACTATAATTTTTTAATTAAAATTTGGATTAATTTTAGATGGAGTTAATGTTGTAGTTTATTAATTTATTTTAAAATACCCACATGGGTATGTTCTCTTTAGAATTCTAAAGTGCCCATCACATGGGACCCACCTTGTCTTATTCTCTTGTCCCCACTCAACTAAATGTTGTCTTGTGCTACTTGAAAAGAACTTTAGTCCCACATTGCTTGAGAAGCAAGGGCAGTGTCTCCGCAATAATTCACCGCGCAAGGGCAGTGTCTCCGCAATAATTCACATCGTTTAAATAATTTTAACCCCATCTAAAGTTAATTCAAAATTTTATCAAAATCATCTAACGAAAACCCAACTTTTAGCGGCGTTAAAAGTTTATACTGATGTGACTTACTTTGAAGATGATTAACATGATGAGAAAATGATCCACATAAACCACTTGCTCAGATGGTTGGCATCCATCCTTATAACTTGGAGGTCTTGGGTTCGAAACTCTTTAGATGTGGTATTACCAATGAGTAAAGATCCATATAATTTCATATATATGTACGTAGGTACATCTAAATAAAGTTGTTGCACCCGTTGGTGGTGCTATTTCTTGCATCCGTTGGTAGTGCTTTTTCCTACACCTGTTGTTGGTGCCCTCTGCTGATCTCTGTAGAGATGATGTTTAAGGCAGTTTATGTACTTCTCACACGCTTCTTATGGTGTATCTAAACCTTGTTGTAAGTTGGGTATTAGTCCCTCATCAAAAAAAAAAAAAAATTAGTGGCAATATGTGTTGCATCACCACCCTTATTTATTACCGCCGTTCCCTTTGTTCCATTCCAGGACCCCATAAGGGGAATACCAACCAGAATCTTTACCAATTAATTCCCCAATACCGGCAGGATAAGCGAGCGGATAAAAAACTTTCAATGGACTTCCTCACGGTTGAATTCCAAATGAACTGGTTAAAAGTTGTAGAATAGGCTAATTTTTTTTGTAGACGAGCTACATGACGAAGAAAACATCCTCCACAAAAATAATTTCTTGAAATGTATCAAAGTAAAGCCCACAAGTTTTATGTCTAATCCAAATATAAAAGTTTTATGTCCCAATAGTCCTGTTCATTTGAAATGGATAAGGGATGATGAAGTTCACGTGATAAAAAAAAAATACAAAACCCTTTTTGGCACAAGTTAGACCCCATCCACCAGTCACGGCGTTGATTGTTTATTCACCTCAAAATCTAAAAATAAAAAAATAATAATAAAAATTGTGGAAGAAGAATAGCAGCAGGGTCGGGGAGGGCCCAAACCCAAAACGGGTAATGCTACAGACACCCCGAATTTGCACATAAAATCATACCCGGGGTCTAATTTGGGTCTAATTTGAGTCTAACTTGGTCTAACTTAGGTCTAATTTTGGTCTAATTTGAATAAAATAATCAGAGGTATTAGCAAAGGTGCAAATCCAAGGTGCTTGTAGCATTTTCCACCCAAAACACACCTTCCCTCCTAAATTCTAATTCATGGAGAGATGATAGACTCCATGAATTGCGTGAAAAAAGCTGGCCTACCTATATTATTCTGATCTGGTCAACTTAATTTAAAGAATGTTTTTCATCCCTAGGGCAAAGGGCAAATTAGGGAATGAAAAAAAATGAGGGTTTATATTCTAAAAGAGTTTTGCTAGAATAATATCAAAATTTGACACCAAAATATTACATCTTTTTAAAAGTGGTACGAAGGGCTGTAATAGAATTAATATTTTTTCTGCAACTGTTCTGATTGATTTTCAATCAATAAAATAAACAGATATAATCTTTGGTATTAAAATATAATATCCCTCTAATAATGCCCTTCCAAAACAGGTCCATACAACATCAATTAATAAAGCTTTTAGGTATATACTTTGAGCCATTAACAAGACACTAATTATGGATTGGTCACATCTCAAAAGTCTTTTTACCTTTATAATTCTTTTTCTAAAGAGCAGCAGGTCACACTGTCCGGGTTCATTCTTTATGGAGTAATTATGATTATATAACAAAAATCACGCGTCATGATAAAGAGATAAGAGAAGAGGGATCTCTTTTTCTACAATGGGAAAGACTTAAACCCCATTGACCATTCTGTCTGTAGCAGACTCAAATAATCAATATAGAGACAAGTTCATTAGATGACTACTTGTGGTGGTGGATCCCACCCCAATTGTCTCCTTATTTCATCTGATCTATCTGATGATTCTAATAAGTTCCTAACCTTCCCATCTCATGTAATAATGCCGTGTATAAGTGATAATATAGAGGTTGAGAGTTCAAATTTCTATGGTGACTTATGGGTTTAATTCTTTGGAACTACCAACTAACTGCTAATAGGAGGAAGGCACTACCTCAAAGACTAGTTTGATATTATAAAAGGTATGGACATCGTGGTTATCTTTGTCTTCGTCAAATATATTTTTTTTCCCGGGGGTAAAACTTTTTAATTCCACCTCTAATTTGAATCTAGATTTGTACTATCAATAACCATTAACTTATTTGTCACTCTTGATCAAATTTGTGAGAGCAACTAATTTCATTTTGGGTCCAAGGCATCTAAAATGATATCAATAAAAAATTGGTGAAATGGTGATACCACAAAGAGGCAATTTGGTGAAATAAAGAAACCACAATGAGTTTTTTGAAGAGATATGGGTTGATGGAGGAATGAAAATCTGAATTGTCAATTGGTTGGTTCTGGTTACATTCCTCAAATAAGTGTATCAAAAATCCATAACGAGTATCAAATATTTTTATTATATTTTTTGGGAATCTAACATTCGTTCGTGAGCAAAAAAAAAAAAAAAAAAAAATTTGAATCGGTTTTGGGCCCTTTTAGGTTTTCTTTTTGGGGTTCAAAACTTCAAATACCCAAGAAGTAGAACCTGACAACGGTTCTGCTTCCTAACGGTTCCAGTTCTGATACTAAAGCATGTGGAACGATTGTAGAAATGAGATAATGGATTGGATTCCAATCAAATCGTGAATAAGAAGAAGTGGGTTTTTAGAAACTCCAAAAAATTTCATGTATTGTTTGGTGGAAGTGAATTCTGTGAGAGGGGGACCCAGCAATGATGAAGATTGGGGTTTTGGGGTTTTATTACTTTGTTTCTTTCTACTTGACGTGCTCAGTCTCCTTACTTGATTATTTTGTCCAGTCCAGTCCAGTCCAGTCCCAGTTAGTATCACTGTATCAGTCCCTTCAACTTCAACCCAACTCTTCATCCATACCTCAATCTTTCTCTCTCTAAAAGTTTCTCTCACTACTAAACTACTCTTTTTTCTACTTTCTACTTCTTTTTTTCAGTCAAAATCCCATCAAGTATCAACAACCCAAGCAATCAAGAACTCTCAATGAACATTACTTACCTCTATTTCTTTAGCTTTTTAAGTCTCACTTCTGAGGAGTGAAACTTGAATAGGAAGTTGGGTTTGGGGTATAATAGTTGCAGAAAAAGAACAAGAAGGAAAACCAGGTCAGGCTTCTATCTTCATTCCTCCCCCTTGATCACTTCTTGCTTTAGTACTATGTTTTGGTGGGTCTTTTTGTTTTGTGGTGTTTATGAAGACGATTGAGAAGAAATGGGTTTTATTTTCTTGTTACTGAGGATTAAAGATAAAAGATTTTTTAAAATGTGAAATGGATTTTTGATTCCTGTTGCAGAGGAAGGAAACCCAGGTTTAGTTTCCCCTTCATGGAGACCATGTCCTCATCTTCTTCACTTTCTGTTCCTCATGAACCATCCAACTATGACGAGCTCTCCATGCAGCAGACCTTGCTCTTCTCGGACAGTCTCAAGGTACACACACAAACTCTCTCTCTCTCTCTCTGCAAGATAACTGTGTTTCTGTTATTTAATTGAGCACTAATGGTGATTTACTTCAATAGTAAAATGGGAAATGGGTATCCAGGAAAGCATTGGATAGTGTATTTTCAGCATGAAACCTTGGTTTTCTTATTTTCAGTATTTCATAATTTCCTGCAATCCAAGGACTTCTATAATGGTCATTTGAATTACTGAAACAGATTTTGAAATTTCAACTTGTAATGTAATTCAGGAATTGAAGAATCTGAGATCACAATTGTACTCAGCTGCAGAGTATTTCGAATTATCTTATACAAATGATGACCAGAAACAGATGTGGGTTACCTTGATTCTGTTCTGTTCAATTGGGATTTTAGGGTTTTGGGGTTAAGGAGATTCTTTTTTTTTTTTTTTTTAACAAAGTCTATCTTTTGTTACCTTGTAGAGTGGTGGATACCTTGAAAGATTATGCAGTTAGAGCTCTAGTTAATACTGTGGATCATTTGGGTTCTGTGACATATAAGGTGAATGGTATGTTGGATGAAAGGGTCAATGAAGTCTCAGGAGCAGAGCTTCGGGTCTCTTGCATCGAACAGGTACTTTTTGATCGCTTTATTTCTTTGGGTCTCTGCTGAAATTTAAAATTCATTTGATTTGTTGAAGATTTCCCTACTAAATGAAGACTGATTGAAAAAGAAAGTAGTCAATGAGGTTGGACTTACAAGTTCTCTGTATTGATTATTTTTTATTTTTTTGAGAGTATTCTCTTTATTGACTATTGCCTTCAATTTAAAAAAGAAACCTGTTAAAAGCTCACACATTTATCCTAACAGTGAAGAATCTTGTTATCAAAACTTGAACAAAGCTTGAGATGATGAGAGATGAGAGTGAAGAATGAAAATGATCTGGTCCATATGTAAAATCTTGACTTACCCTAAGAAATAGAAGAATCAAAACAAATGTCAGGAATAGAAAAACTTTTTTTTCTTTTCTTTTTTGATCGGTAAAAAAGAACGCATTAAACAAGGGAAATATACAGCAGAAAAGCAAACAAGAGGATTGGATTGCAAAAATTACAAATTACAAAGCTTGGGAGGTAACACTATCCCAAGAAAAGATCAAATCAACAATTATAACAAGAGGGTCAGAATTAGAGAAACTACAGCATTCTAATGGAGGAAATGGTATGGAGAAATGGAATTTCATACCATGAAAAAGTTCTATCTTTGTATGTTGAGCTCTGTTGTAGCTCTAGGCAACCAATGGAAGCTGTTGTTTCGGAAAGCTTACCTATTTGAGAAGCTTTAGCTCATGTATCTCAGATAGGGAAACTTATTGAGCTCAAACCTCAAAATTTTATGTGGAACTTGTGAAGACTTCAAGAGAAGCTTTTTCCTTGCCAATATAATACACAGGTTGGGATGATGACTTCTTCCATTATCTCTTTAATGACAATTTTTGTTACAGATATTAGTTCACAGAAGTTTGACCCCTGTACTGTACAATCATGTCAAAAGTTACCCCGCTTTCCATCCATGATTTAGTACTCTGATGAACACATAAGGGCACTGAGTTAATCTTTTCTTAACTTTTGGGTGAGTGGCTGTTTTAGAGATTAAGGACTTGTCAAAAGTATATCGACCATGAGGGCCTTTCACAACAGTCCCTGGCGATAACAACTCCCAAGCACCATAAGCGGTACATCTTGCCAGGTACATTCTTCCTGCTCTAGTTTTTTAACCTTCAAAACTGCCTGCTAAATGTATTACCAAGCAACCATCGTGTTTTTTTTGGTTGCATCTGTAATTTTTCAAATTTGTTATTCAGTTGGGGAGACCATGCGTGCCTCTGGCCGTACTCTATCAGCAAACCAGTGGTGCAGTCTAGATGATGAGGATCACTGGCATCAATTCAAGAATGGTAATTTACTTTTGTTTTTTATTTTATATTGTAGCATTTGTTTATATATGATATTCAATATATCAGTCTCATTCGATCATTTTGTGACGTGCTTTTTCTGTTAAAGCTGTTCGTTCGACAATAAGAGACCCCCCGTCATCTTCAGTCAGGTAAATGTCTTCTACTCTGAGAGGTTGCGGAACTAAATTTTATACACTTACCATTGCCTTAACTTTATGAAAATCACAATATTCTTCACTTGATCCCTTACCCAGAAAAGGACGTTCTCCATCACCTACTCCACAACGTTCCTCACGACCTGGAATTGGAATCTTCTCCTTCACAGGTTGTTTCTCCAACTGAATGTGTTCTAGGAATTATATGGTGATAAAATTTGTATGATCTGTTATCCGTGTTTTTTGGTTTAACAGTATCCTATTGTGTTCTGATGATGCATGCTTATTTAATAATTAGAGAAACAAACAATCTCAGAGAAACGAACAATATCACCAAGTCGCGCTAGGTTTCCACTTTCACGCTCTGGATCTCTCCAAAGTAGGTCAACTACTCCTATCTCTAGTAGATCGACCACTCCAGTCTCTAGTAGGCCAACCACTCCAAGCTCTCCAAATATGAGACATCGGGTACGTACTGAGAATGGAGAACATTAATACATTTTGCTAATACAAAATTGCAGTATTTTCATTATGGGTCAGTATCTGTTTACACCAGTTTTTGTTTAGGCCATGGTACACCGACCTATGAGGCACACATGGTGATAATTCAAGGGCTGATTTTTTTTGTGAGGATCATCTTCATAACCATGTAGATTCTTAAAAAAAAAATTCAAGAAGCTTGTGATGGAGTTGGATCAAAAAAAACTTTTGGAGTTAATTTTTTATTTATTTTTATAACAATGTAATTTTTTGTGAGGAGTGATCTACTTGATGAGGAGATAATTCTAAAAAATCAGCCTTGTATCATCTCCATTTGGCATAGATTGTTGTAACATTTGATTCATCTTAATTTATGTATGCTACAAGTTGCTAAAAATATCTTACTTTCTCACTTCAAAATTTTCACCCTGGGATTTTTCTTTTAAATGTGCCTGCAGATCTCTTCGGATACTTGGAAATCAGCTTCTATGCGCATCCATTCTGAGCGGGACAGTCCAAAACAGATGGAAAGAATCCCTAGCAAAAGTAAACGCCTCCTCAAAGCCTTGCTCAGTCGGCGTAAGTCGGCAAAAGATGAGGCATTGTACACTTTCTTGGATGAATACTAAGAGATATAACGAGAGAGAAAACAAGTAGAGAATACGGCAAGAAGAAGATAAGCTACTAAGGCTCAGAGTGTTCAATCTTCCTTTGTCTATATCAATTTACACTTGTTTTGAATTGCAGATCATCCTTAAAATTATTTGTTTGTCCAACTGTTATGTATCTGAACACTGAAATTATATGGTAATATGATTATAGGTTTACAAGATTTGACACAACATTTGCAATTCCTGCCTCTCTCTCTCTCTCTCTCTCTCTCTCTCTCTCTCTCTCTCTCTAAAATAACAAAGAAAAGGTCTGTAAATGACTATACTTGAACCTCACTGAAAGTCTGTATAACTTGTTTATGTTGCTATTGCAATTGCTATTTACTATTGCCATCATTATTATCAGTATTGATTTAGAATTAGCTTCATCTTGAGTCTTAAATGTGATGAAAATGCCAATACTGACTCATGAAGATCTTAACAACTTTTGAAAATTATTACTTTTTAAGTATCGAATTTTTTCATGGTTTTGAAGAATTTTGTTTGTCCAATAGTTTTTTTTTCCTTCATAAAATGTTACAGAGTTGATGATGCATTCATACGGTTGGAAATTTGGAATACTTGAAAAAGTTCATAACACAGTGGCATGAGTCATGACATGAAATCGATCGCTTGCCTGCTAATTCGCAATTAGTTTATGTATGATAGAAAACAATCCGAGCATATCTTGTAATTTCAGGCTTCTGTGACAAACTGGCACGGTATCTAAAAGTTACTGCTACAATTACATTCTTCAAAAAAAGTTATGAACTAACAAGTCAACTAAAAACCAAGCTTTGGGAGATTTCATGGATGCTGAATTTCAATTAGGTTTGCAGCTCTGAAGAAGAAATCAATGGTTTAATAACATCATCACAACTCCATCCCTGGGCCAAATTCTTCAATTGTTTTCGTTGCCAGCGTAAGAATGTCTACAAATGAACTGAATGATGCTCGGAGAAACCTCGCTTCAACCGCCTCAAAATGCCTGAATAAAACAGGGGATCTATTAATAACCAGAGGCAGATGACAGTATGTAACACTACTACTATACACTAGTGTAAAGAGAAAGGACTATCTACTGTTGGGACATACTAAAAACCCATCATGTTGTAAGTTTGAGTCAGTTTTTCATAGGGCTAAAGTTTCAAAATAGGCCACCATAACTGAGACATGTAAATGCTGCCATGTTCATAATCCCAGTATACAATGATAATATTCAACCTACAAATCGTTTCTTAACCATCTCATTTTTTCTCAAGATAACCAAAATTATACAATTCATCCTAAAAAAAAGAACCTACTGCATACAAAATTTCTAGAGGATGCAGATTTTGCAATACTCTCACCACCTTTACTTTAGGAAAGGTTTGCAACTTGATATAATAAAATTAACCCTTTAACCTTATCAAACTTCATCCCAATTACAAAAGTATGTCGAAAACCAAGTGATAATAATGAAACAATGAACACAGAAAACCTACTCCACAATGAAGAAGCAGAAGTAGGAAATGGATGTAATACAGAAGATACTCACACTGAAAGCTTTCCATCAGACACAGACATCTGCCTTTTCACTTTGTCAGGTTGCAACTGCAATTGGAGATCAAATGAAGGGAATTCAGTTTAACTTATAAGTTTTATTCTTAATGTGAAAATGAAAAAAGGTAACATCCATTTGAAACTAATAAGAACTGGGGAGTTTATAAGTCTAGTGAAGCATCACCTCCTTATCAACAGCTAATGCTGCACAGACCATGGATGCATTCTCATCAGACCCATAATCTACTTCCAAGTCACTGCAGGCAATTTTAAAAGGGAATGAATAAGCACCAAGGGTCTTCAAATAAAAGGGTGTAAGACCAAAACATGACAGTCAGATACAAAGCCAGTCCAGTATCCAGTGATAAGAAACAACCGATACTGAGACATTATTCTGTCAATTTACACAGGTTCAAGAATCCAAACATCTTATAGTGTTGCAAAACAATCTGGTGTAAGTAAATACATGTTTAAAATACAGGTCTTCTGTGTCAAATTGCAGACTTTACCAACTTGGCAAGCTAGTTTTATCGTTCTCTTTTTCCCTAAGGAAATGGACTATTCATTATAGCAACTACCATTTGACAATCGGTTCAAACAATTCAAGTTTTAACTATGCATCCAAAACCCCAACATTTGGGTTTACATGCCCTTCAAGCAGGATTTACAGATTGGTAAGCAGTGAATCCCAATCTGTTCAACTCTCTAGTTTCGAACACATTGATTGAATTCCAACATCTTAAAAAACACTTGACAAGTACTCTGAAGTTCTCAAGGCTCGAATTATGTTTGTTTCCAAAACATTATTATGCTAAACTTTTCACTAAAAAGTTAAAAGATTGAAACTGTATAAATGTTAGAACTTAAAAACAAAATCTACATTAAAAAAAGGTGTGATCCCAGAACTGTTCTGTAACCAAAAAAAGGAAAAGCTTGAAAATCCTATGAACTTCCAAAACTACATCATTGATTGCTCATAACAGAAGAAAAAAGTGCTTCTGGACGACTTATTACAATCTAATAACACAAGCAAATATTGAAGGTAAAAGGAAAAATCCACAACTCATGAGCCACAAACAATTATCAAATAAAACCCATAACTGACAACCAGTAGAAATCCCAAAGAGGAAAAAAGGAAAAAAAAGGGGGGGCATAAAAGAAACCCAATATAAGTTAGCTAATCAAAAACTTCGAAAAAGAATAATATCAGAGAATTAAGACCTAAGATGAAAAGTAATCAGGCACACCCACAAGC
>MVGT01001025.1:286946-347931 GCA_002174775.1 Macleaya cordata
CGACACGAATCACTTCAATTACTTTTGTAATAAATGACGAAAATACCCAAATTCCCCTAAACCGCTAACTTTGTCAAGCCGAGCCTAATATTGTGATGTCAGCATTTTATATTATTAGTATATTCGATTGGAATATTTACGGAACCAAAGAGATTCCAGTGGCATATTAATTATGGAACCAACTCCTCTCTCTCTCTTCTTTCCACTCAAACAGAAAGCAAAGCTGTGTGTCTGTAAACCTTTATTGTGTTTTTGCATTCTTCATTCTTTACATCTCTGGTTTCACAAAAATCAGAGCAGAAACAAAGAAAATAATCAGGCACGTCTCTCTCTCTCTCTCTCTCTCTCTTCTTTCTCTCTCTAATAAACTTATTCTCATGAATTTTAACGTTTTATACTCTTTAAAACCATATATATTATGGATGATGTATGATATAACTATATGGAGAATAGAATGATTGATATGTTTCTGTTACAGGGTTTCTAGTTTCTTTGATCAATCAATCAATATATAGAGATGGTTTCACTATATCTACAAATTTTATTGTACGTATGTATGTATTAATATCATGGACATAACCCATGTTTTTTTTTTNCAAAAATGATTTGAGCAGCATTTCCTCTATCTAAAGGTGGACCTAACTATGCCACATATGTATCTAGCATATGCTTTGACATTTAGGTGGTCCAAATATACTCTTTTCATAGGGAACCCTTATACCGCGCCTATCTCTTATACAATTCAGGACGGGGGGCAAATTTGTCCTGCTTTATAAATTGTGTCTTGCTTTATAAGGTGTCCTGCTTCCCCTCTCTCTCCCTGCCCCCTCTCTCTTGATTTCTCTCTACCTCCCCTCTCCCCTTACTGTTTTTTTTTCGTTCTGTGTCGACTCCTCCTCCCCACCGCCACCGGCATATCTGCTGAAGTTCTCTCCCTCCTCTGCAAATCCTAATTTTTGTTTATAAATTTTGCCATGCTTTATAAGCTCTCTCCCTGCCCTCTTCAAAACTAACAGAAGAAACCAATATACCCCTCTCTCTCCTGATGGCCAAGGTTTTGAGCTGTGCCGGAGGCGCGTCGATATACCTAGTTAGTCTACTTTTGAGATAAATTTATGACTTGACGTACATTGTTCATTTTAAAATTTCTAAGCTTAAAGATCCTGCACAATTTTAAACTTAAATATATTCTCATGAATCAAATTCAGCTGCTAAAAAAAACACCACCTAAGTCACTAATATAGAGTCCTGGACTTCCATGAGTCAAAGACGAATCACCCGAGTCAAATTGAATCAACTGAGTTCAGACTGAGTCGAAGATAGCTAAATCGTTTGTTAACCAAGTAGAAGATAACCTCTTTCAAAGTTTTGATGATTATTATACGGTGGTGATGATTTGAGTCAAAATTAGCTCAGTCTTGGGTCCTGACTCAGATTAAGTGATGTTCTGTAGTTACAACTGCAATATCAACTCAACTCTAATTAGGATTTCCATTGTTTTGTATGTTTCAGTTCAACTGTCACCAGTCTTTAAACATTCATTCTTCTCTATTTAGCTTTTTGGTTATATAGATGCTAAATTCTACCATTCGCTCTTTCTCATGAAGAACATATTTGGAAAAGGAAAAGGAGAAGTTAAACTTTTGATGCTTCTTTATTTCCAACATATATGAAGTACTACATAACAGTTATAAATATACACAAGTGTCATATGCTGGGGCTTATTTTTTGCACCCCATTCAAGCAAAACAAGACCCAAAAGCTAGGAGAAGCTATCAACTCCAGGCCGACCTTTCCCTCAACCGCAGTTGTAATGGAATTAGGTGTCATCTTCATCCCGCTGATTTCTTCTTGCTTGCCGTAATATCTGAAAATCTCTACCGATCAATAAATGACTCTTTTATCTTGTTTTGAACAGAGTAGGTAAGGGGCTTTAGGAAAATTTGGTGGTTACATTTGAATCGAAACATAATACAGGAAGTGCCACCATTTGAGAGGCCTAGAATTTATCCCAGTCTGCCAACAAAGAAGAAACACTTGATTAGCTTTTCAATTCTTTATCATATGTTCTTGAGAAGTCTTAAACATGATTACAGAGAAATATTAGTATGCAGTAAAGAAGAAGCTTTATTTATTATACCTTATGAGGTGATGGCTCCGACTCTAGCTGGCCTTAGATTTCTAAAAACTCTTCGCCCATGTTCGAACGCCATGACAAAGAGGCCTATTAAGTATAAAAAGCTAAGGTTTAGCTTTCTTAGCATGTCAAACATGAAAGATAAACAGTTTCCACAATCTGTTCTCCTTCTGCTTAGTGACATCTGTAAGCCCATCAATTCCGACCCTGGGAGACAATGTCGTG
Source organism: Macleaya cordata (assembly GCA_002174775.1). NCBI lineage: Eukaryota > Viridiplantae > Streptophyta > Magnoliopsida > Ranunculales > Papaveraceae > Macleaya > Macleaya cordata. The sequence continues at coordinate 289,309 of MVGT01001025.1, forward strand.
CATGTTAACAGAGGGCAGTGAGATAAACAAACAGGTTATGGATCGTGTACCAGATATACATGCATGGAGACGCTCACACAGTAAAAAAAAAACCAAAATATATTCTAGGGGGATCTAGTTACCGGTGTCTTTCTTCGGCAAGTTCGACCAATCATGGGGACTCAACTTCGAATCTGAAGCCTTTATCAACTCTAGGAGAGCTTGATTGACCTGAAAGTTTAACCAATCAGATTTCTATGAGTGAATCATCTAGTTGCATAAAGTAAGAAGTGAATCATGTACTTGCATAATGTTAACAGAATCTAAAAGAACTTATAAATAAAAAAGTTAGGAATCCAAGTACTATAACATGGAGACTAGAGTTGATTTAACAAGGCCTTTTGTTTAAACCATTTCACAACGGATCATGTATGGTAGGGTGAAAATTTTAAATGTGCTTCCAACCTGACATAACCCTCTTCTGTTGACTTGAAACTAATCAATTGAAGCACTATAGTGGTGGAGGTCCTATATTTGGTACAAGGCCTGTGATGATGATAGTGATTAAGATATAAGTCAATGATTATTACTTTTTTTGAAAGGGTAGTTGATGATTATTATTATCAGCTCTATCTTCAGTTTCAGGACAGGTTCCCATGAGGCCATGACTGATGATGTGCTTAAAAAGTGTTAAAACATGTGGTAAGGTGTGTAGTTCATTTTATATTACTTCTAAAGCATATGCCTAAGTGGATGCATTGCACATTCACCCTGGCTATTTCTTGAATCTTTGCCTGATTCAAATTATAGAAAATAGGTCAGGCACTTCCTGCTCCTGACCATATTTGGAAGGGGTTTCTTGGTGTTACTCTCAGTTAAAAGTTCCATTCTTTAGCACGGCCCGGCCCCTTCTCCCTGCTAAGTGGATTTGTTCAAGAGATGACCTACTCTATCACACACTGAGTCCATTAAAAACAAAATAGGTACCTCTTCAGGCCTTTCATGACTCACTAGATGCCCTCCATGGAGATCAATCATTCGAGCATAAGGCTGCAGTTTCTCTGCAAGTTTCCTTCCATAATATATTTGAGCAATGATGTCATACCTAAACATGGAGAAACCTCAGATTGAGTGGAAATAGATCTCATGGGAAAACAGAAAAGTAGGGGATACCATTGTTGAGTACTAACCTCCCATGAATGACTGAAATAAGAAATCCAGCAGACCGAATTGCTTCAATATCTTTTGATGTCATTCTGTGTGTCCAGCATGCGTTAACTTGGCCCTCAAAACCATAGTTAGACTGCATCCCAGTTGATGATATACCTTTCACATATTCCTGAAAAAGATTAATTTCCTCACAAGTTAGCAAAGATGGTCTATGTGAGCAACATTAAAAAAATTAAAATTAATAATACATAAATAAAATCTACATTCAATTGTACTAATGAGATAAACAGTTGAATTTGGTCGACATGAAGTCATATGAAATCTCATATGGCTTACTTTACATCTCCCCCATTTCCTATAATCATTCTTTACCTTTTAACATTTCCACCAATTTCTCAGGAAGAGAAAAATAATCCTCAATAAAAGCATTTCAGAAAATGAAGTTCTCAATGTGAGTCATTTAAAGTTAGAAAGTTAATGGCTAAGCTAATGTTCTGACCAACACCAAAAAAAAAAAAGGGATAAGAAAATTGTTTATCTTGAATTTCCAGATATGCTTCAATACTTCATGGATAATTTTTTTTTTTCAATAAAGGATGTACAGGTATCGTGTTCCTCACTTGATATAAAACTGTTCTTCTTGTTTTGGGTCCAACATATTCATCAAGGTATTCCTGCAAAGCAATCATGATATCAAAATATTGTGTTTGAAATATTTTCTTTGCAACAAACTTAGTTTATGAACAGTCTAAAAACTTATAGAGACGTGAAATCACTACATCCTCTGACCTTTGTGTAGTGTGTGTCCAAGTCAACTGCCGCCCTTTGTTCAGGAGTCTTTGCTTTCAAGAAACGGATTGCGATAGATATCACTTGGCGGTCAATCTGCAGCAGGAAAATAAATTCAACATCTTTTACCATGGAATAAATTCAACATTCCTGATTCATGTTGGAAAGATATCATGCTGAATATATGTATATTCTGTAAAACGTTAAGTGATCGTAGTTAATAAATCAATGGTTTCTTTATTGTGATTTTACCACTACTGTTTGGTTCTTTCTTTAGGATGATAGGAGTCCAATGGATTTTCCTTATAACCAATTAGATCTCATGCACTGCTCCACTCTAGATGGCTTAGTTAACAATGGGGTGATTTTGGAGGATGATGTCCTTTTATTTGGAATGGCGTGTTACAAAAAGGAAACCGAATTACTTGTGAATTCTTTTTGCAAATTAACAGATCATAACTGGTCTGCTGTGGACTATGTTACAATACTTTCTCCTGAGAGAATAATTTGTTGAGTTCTCCCTCATATTAACCTGTAGCTTCTTTTGTGCAGTGTCGAATTGACTGGAAAAAGGAGTAGCTGCAGATCCTTGAGACGTCAAGTGGTTTATAAGAATTTCTTCATTAGACAAGAAAATATTGTAAACTTTATTCCTTTGATCAGGTACGCTAGCCTAATTGGTATTTCATCAATCAAGACCAATAGTGAGGAAACTGCAGCAATAAAATATTGAGAATGCTATTGTCCTTGCATGGACACAGGTTTGAAGACATTTTATAATCATCATAACAAAGGTATTTTGGGTTGGACAAACATTCGGTACTAGGTTTAAAATTTTCAGCAATGTCACCTCTAGTGTAAGAAGCCGAGAATCACCGTGGAAGATTTGAACGCTAAACACACTTGGAATTTCGAAACCTACTCAAGTGAATAAGAAGCTGAATAAAGAAAGCAAAAAGTTCTATAATTGTGCCACAATAATTGAAGGAATACAATCAGCCATTGAGTTGCAGAATCCATCACATTGGTATTTCACTCTGCAACTAGACCCACATCCATGGAAAAAGCTCCCTAGTACATACAAGTTGGTAAAAGAGAGAAAAATAGCGTCATGAAATTATGAGAATACCTTTGGAAAGCATTCAAAACCACCACCAGTTGAATTAAGTAACGCCAATGACAAGATCCTATCAGGTACCATTGCAGCCAATTTGCAAGCTATCATAGACCCTGAATATTACAGCAAAAAACAAGTTTAACAAGCCAGAAACAACTGAAACTTCAATAGAGCAAATGTTCCACCCAAAGCATACATACTTCACTATCTTCAGTTCTATCAAATCTTTCGTCAATCATCAACTTAATATTGGAACTGGGATGCTATTAAAACCTTAATCATTATCACAAACCAAAAAAGACAATCCCAAAAACAAAAAAGAAATAAAGAGGACCACACATAGCGTTTTAAAAGATAAAAATTAAAATCACTGTTGAAATGAACAACTCCCATGAAACACAGGAAACCCATTTTTTTATTCTTTTATTTCAAAACAAAATAGAAAGCAATCAAAGTTTTGAGACTAATAATCCTAACTGAGTTTTGAAGTTTATTAGTATTTGAAATCACAAAATGCAGAAAACAGATACCAAATTAACTCATTATAATTGTAATGAAACCAACATTCAATATTTTAACTTGTCAAGAGCTTTTTCTGAAGATGAATTTGATGTAAAAAATCTTAAATTGAAACAGAAGAATCAAAGTCTCTCAAAACTCACCCATAGAGTGCCCAAAAACGTGGGCTTTTCTCCAACCCAAATGATCCATTAGAGCCAATGCATCTTTTGCCATGATTGTTGTTCTGCAACCCATTAAATAAAAATTACACTTAAAATACTCAGAGATTTTCTCTGGGTTTCTCAAATCGTCAATTTAGATCAATTTTAGCAAACAAAATCAATCAAAGGAGACAATGAAACAGAAAACACCAAAAAAGTTCACAATTTTAGCACCGAAAGAAACATAATAAAAATAATCGTTACAGAGAGAGAACTCACGTATATTCTGATTTTTTCGTGGGTATTGAGCTCCGACCCATTCCACGATTATCGAATGAGCAGACCTCGATTCCTCCATTGTTATCAGCATCTTCCGCCTTATCTGGGTCGTCAAATCTCTGATCAACGATCGTCGATTCGGCATCATTGGGAATCTCCGTCCCCGTTAGTCCCTTAATTTGAGGACCCCAGGAATCATGGGTCCCTGCTAAACCTGCTCATAATTTTGATCATAATTCAATAACCCAATAAACACAGAAAAAAAAAATCAAAGAAATTGAAAAATCTACAGAAAAAAAAAAGATGGAGAGAGAACCAATTATAAGAAGAACTTTTGTTGGTCCATGGCCATAAGTTCTATAAAAAATCTTAATTCCATTGTTCCCTCCATTCTGGGTTTTGCTCACGTCACAGAACGGCATCCTTCCTGAGCTCTGTATAGAGAGAGAAAATTGTAGAGAGAGAAAATTGTGTTTGTATGAAATTTAGAAGAGGAGAGAAGAACAGTTTGGGTGTGTCTTCAAATTAATAGGGAGATGAAGGGTTGACTGGAGACACGTGGAAGATAACGAATGGACTGATGCCAGATCATATGGTCGGTTGTTCGGATGTGGTCAAACTCCAACTAGGAAGACAGAAGGAAAAGGGAAGGAGAGAGAGAGAGCGCTACCCTTTTATGCACTTTTAAGCTTAATTTATTGCAGATAAAAACTTAAAAGGAGGTTCTTAATCCTCTCCATAATTTACACGTGCAAAACGTGTTTTATTAGGACTAATAATGCTGGAGGATCTCCTAGATGGAAAAATTTTCACTTGATTGGATTGGATGATCCACAGCCGTCCCATCTATGGGCCATGGATCTCTTCCATTTGATCGTCTGATCAAAACAACCCAAATCTTACCCATTTTATGCCCTAGTCAGTTACATGGCTCTATCAGTTCTAACTACAGACCATATTATATTTTTAACTGGGGTTGTTAAAAAAAAAAAAAGTCCACCACTTTGACCTCTTCCTAATTTTTCAAGAATGGCGGGGTCAATGTCGTGGCAAGGTTCAACCATTCAAGGCTTTTTATGGGTTGAAAAATGTGATGTTAATAAAGCTTTACTAATTAAATACCAATTGATTATTATTTTAGTTGTGGTTTGGTTGCTAATTAAATGATTCTTTAGTTTAATAATGAATGAAGATTTTGGATGGTACTTCATTATGTGATGGTAGGCTCTTCTTGAATTTGTCATGATGATCACCCTTATTTATAATAATAATTCTTCATGTTTTGAGGACCATTACCATGGTTCAAGCCTTTTTATTTAGAGATGCAAGTAGTGTCCATCACATTCAAAAAAAGAAGAATAAAAAAAAAATTGAAAGATAGTGTTCTAAATGTCAAAAATTAAATAAAGTAAAGATGTAGGTTGTTCACTAGTTCCTCCTTGCATTTTTTTAGGTGGGCAAACATCAATATAGTATTAACAGATTATTGTTAAAGAATCTGGATATTTCAACCCAATTTTTTTTTACTTATAACACCTAATTTATCTTACACTTAACTTACACCTTTCCGTAAAGCTTACATGGAGATAATCTAAGAGTAGATTTTATTTTATGTGAGGATGATCTACATGGAAAGGAAGATCAGCCTCGGCGGGTGTTAACTTGGCTGGAAATATTTCATCCTATTAAATTTATAAATATCCAACTCAAAACTAATTGACAATGAGTAGAGAAACCCAAAATCTTATATATTAGGTTAAAAGACTTTCGTCTTTCCATGTAAGAAAGAGCAGAACCCTACTATTAATCGGCCTATCTAGTTAAAAAACCATTTAACCAGAAGTAGAAAACAAGAGAATCAGGATCCTATCATTCTCTTGATATTGAGTTTATTGTTTTAGAGAGATCTTACCATTTCAAGATAAATTCCATTTCGCCGCTGTTACATAAGACATATACACACCACCTCAAATCACATTTAACACAGAATACACTATACATACAGAGAAGAGTTTTATCTAGACAAAACTAAGGACTCTAATCAATACAGATACATGGAAGAAGATAACCAAAAATTACCCACATTTCCTTGTAACTCAATTCTCACACGAGAAAATTGAACTCGAACCAGAAACCTCTCATCAAGCTAAAAAATCAACTAGTTTGTCATCGGTCTTTGGAATCTGATGCCAAATTTTTCAAAGATTCGTTTCACAAACTGTGCTCGTTCCGACTTTTTGCCGTATGCCAATTGCTAACTATATATGGTTAGGACCCAGAAGAAAATTTAGAATCTGGGTAGCAACCACCCAATGGTCCAACCGAGGAGCAATCCTGCACCAACGAGACCCAACCCAACTGCAAATGCAACAACATTCTTCATAATGTCATAAATCGACTGACCTTTCTTTCCCATACTAGTTTTATGCTTACCCTTCTTTACTTGCTTACTTTTGTTTGGCATCCATGGTAGGACCACTGGAAAGAGTGCAGAGATCAGCTGGTCTTTATGCTTGAACTGGTGGCAAATGGTCTCCAACTGTAGAAGTTGTATCCACTGCTTATAAGCAAAGAGATCTGAAGCTTGCCGGAAGATGAGCTCGATTATGTATTCTTTCTCACTATAGGCCTGCTTTACTGACTTCTCAGCCTCCCTTGCCCGGGTTTGGGAATGCCGCAGTGCTTCCAGCAGCTGATCCTTACTTGGGTCACTCTCAGTAGTATTTCGCGCTTCCATTGGATCACTGTTGGTTGTCTTGTAATTGGCTCTGGTGGAGCTTAGAAAGGCCATAAAGTTGATGCTTGAGTTGCATAAACAGAGTATACAAAGATTTATCTATATGTTTAGCTAAACTTGGTGACAGTCTCCCGCTAACGCAGTATTTATACTTGTATTATAGATCTATTAAAAATTCTCGAAACATCCCATGGATTTTTTTATCTTTTGAGTATATGGTGTAAACATGTTATGCACAAATAGATGTGATTTTGATCATAGATTGAGTATTCGATTCTTTTTCCTCTTTGGGCCATAATCAAAACTAAAACTACCCGAGGTATCATAATCTATAGGAAAAATTCCTCGATTCTTCAACTTGATGAAATAGGAATAGTTCAGCTTATTGGTATACTACTACATTTGGAAGAAATTGAATTGGATTCAAATATTTCCTATCTATCCCTATCAAAAAGTCAAAAAGGAGAATTTGATTTAAGTTGAAGTTCTGTATCTTCTTTTTCATTTCTAGAACGAGTACCTTTTTGTTATGTTATTACATCCTTTACAATTCCTTTGTTTGCGGGGATCTTTTCCCACAAGAGGTAATCAGAAGAATTATAGAATTGATTGCTCACTACGCCTTAGTCACGGATAAATAGAAATTTATTGACAATACCTCTTCAATTGTGGCAAATACCTTATTACAAATAAAAATTCAGACAACTTCTGGAGAAAGAGAGGAGATTCCAAGGTTATATGAAGTATGTCATGCTCTAACTGTAATTCAAATAAACTCAAGTCTGAGCAATAATAAGTCCCTTGCAACCTTTTTAAAACTTTTTATTTTCAAAGATTTCCTTTTATCAGAAAAATAGAAATGAAATTATTCATAATGAAATAGTCAAGCCAAAGCAATACCTGAATGGTTTTTCAGAATCATAGAGAGAGTGCCATTTTTCACCAGCTGCCTGTTGTTTTTCATCTATGCTTCCACAAATAGGACTATCCCGTGTATAAGCAGTCCAATTGCAAAGACCAACATCTCCCTTCTGATCTAATGGCAAAGTGAATGTCCCATCCTCGCAAAAGCTATGAGAACAAGCAAATGCTCCCCTTCTAACTTTCCTGGTTTGAACTGGTGGAAGATCGCAATTCTCGATATGCTCCAGTGACTTTTGTGCAACCAAGAAAGCCAACTCATCTTTATCTGCCGTGCGCCACCACGGCTCAGTCTTCTCACCTCCTACCCAAGGGGACGCTGAAGCAAAATAGCACTTCTCATATTGTTCTGAAGTTAATTGACCCACACAATTCAACTCAATTAACTCCTCATCATCATACCAGTATTCCCTATTGTTGTGCTTAAGTGAACATTCTGTGTTGCTACTGTTTAAAATTTTTAGCCCTTGCATTGTAGCTTTTGTTTCAAGTTTCACACAAGGGGCAGTAGCCCTCCTCTGTGGGTCCAAAGATGATCCACTGCTCCTGTTGGTATGATAATGGGTACTGTCTTCTTCTAGGTTGTCACTAAGTTTTGAGGTCTTGTTTACCTCCTCAACTCTCAAGAATTCCAGTTCAGCCTCCAATGCATTTAACTGTTCAAAAGGGAAATCTTTCTGGTATCCGATGTTGGGTTGCAGCTGAAGCCACCATTTTGTATCAGGTGACAGATTGGAATTAGACAAATTCCAGCCCAGAGGCATGAATCCTACAGCAGGACGATCCGACACATTTGGTACATCTTCAAATTCTGCATCAACCTGCGGTTTTGATGCTGATGATGAAGGGCAGCAGGCTAACTTTGGAGCTCTTTTGGCATCTTCTTGTACGAAATAGCGGTTAGCTGTGCGCTGCCAAGCCACCCTTGCTTCTACTGCTGCCATCAGTCTCTCATTCTATGATGCAATTTACTGCGATAAACAAATTGTTAGAACGAATTAATTGAGATGTTCATAAAAGGTTTAGTCTAAAAGCACATATTATATGCTTATTCCACATGCTTCTAACTGCATTTTTGTTCCCCTCATCTGCATAGGCAATAGTCTCATCAACCTTCTTCGAGAGGCATTTTCTCGAAATTTCTACCCATCTAACCGTTTCACTCCTGCTTTAATTGAAAACAAAAAAACAAAAAAATTATATTCCCAAAAGTTATAACAATGTTAAACACGAATTCCTTGGAATAGAAGGTGAAAGGCATTCACTAGAACCAAAACATATTACAATAGGAATGAGATTTTCCAATAAAGTTTTACTTTAATGGTCAAAGTGGTTCTCATCCAAATAATTCTCTGCTTTTTAAAGTCTTAACACTTCATAGAATGACAGGGCAAATGAAAAGAAAAGAAAAAAAAAAAACCCAGCAATAGATGACTGAGAATCTGGTCTAAACAAGTTGAACTCCTATACAAGTTGAGTTCACACACATTCTCAGAAGTATAAATGAAGAAAGTGTAATATAAAATTGCTAGGATCAACCCCAATATCAGTTCAAATTCACTATAATCACCATGTAAACTCAAACTGAATTTTCTCAGTTTGGAAAAAAGCCCAAAACCAACTTCATAAATCTTAACCCATTACAGAAATACACCATAACTATCCAAAAACAAGAAAGAAAGAGAGAAAAACAGACCCATTCCAAATTCACCATAATTTTATTAACCACCAAATGAACAGATAAAAACAGAAACCCAAGTCATAGATTTCCCAACAAACAAACTATACCAGAGCAGTGAACAATGAACATCAAGTATCTTCTTATCCAAACCCACACCACTTTAACAGGAACATGAATGATTGAAAGTTTTCAAGTGTGGGTATTTACCAGAAGGAAAAGAGATAAAAAAATCCTTGCTTGAGATTGAGGAGCTTTCTTGTCTGGAAATTGAAAGTGAAGCAATTGGATAGATTAAGAAAACAGATTCTATAGATTTGTTTTTAGAAATGAAATCCTCAAGAAGAATCCAAATCCAAATCCAAAATAACTGAGAACGACGAGACGGTTGACAGCATGTTAGAGTCAGACTTCTCCTGGATTTTTCTTTTTCTTTTTCTTTTTTTTATTTTCTTTTTTTGTAATTTTTTATTTGAATTTTAAATATATTTTGGGGAAGCTTATCTGGAGCTGCAGTCCAGATTTTCTTCTTTTCATTCTTTCGGCGGGGATGCTTTGCCACGTGGAGGACTGATCTTCTCAATGTGATGTGTCACCTAATTTTACGAGATCCTATTCAGTACCTCCAAGCCCATCCTTTGAAGGTTAGGAGTCTGTTTATTGATGGTTATGTCCTTCTGATTTCTAAAAAATTTTAGGAGTGATTGACAAAAAAAAAAATTATAAAAATATAGGCCCTGCTTAGTATGCAGGGAAAATTTGCAGAATGCAAATTACTACAGCTGCAGTAGTGATCGTTTGCATGGACAAACAGGGCCATAAATATCCTAACTAGCAGAGGAATACCATACCAAGTAGCTGATTTATCAATTTGATCAGAAATAACTGCAGATGCAAATTTTCCCTGCATACCAAGCAGGGCCATAAAGATAAAAAAAAAACATGTAAATATTTGCAAATTACAAATATCAAAAGAAATGGCCACCTCTCATGAGAATTAAGTACCCCAGTTACCAAATCCAATCAAGAAGTCGTAATCTTCTTTCTTTATTTCCTTGGTAGAACCTGAAACCGTAAGAAGGCAACGATTCATAATTCTGGTACTTATTGGTCCCAGTTCAGGTTCTCAAAATTATGGATCCATAAATTATTGAATCAATCACTGATCTGTTATATGCGGTATTTCAGTTCCAGTTTCGAAATCGGGTTCCCATTGATATGGTTCCTATATAAGGTTCCAGTACCGAAACACAAGGACCTGGAACTGCCATAACTGGTTCTTGTTTCAATACTACAAAAGAACTTGAATACTTGAGTACAACAGAATCATCAATTTGTAGGAGTAGGATCAAAGTAACAAAAAACATGAATATACTCATGGAAGGATGGAAGAAACAATTGAATTTACAAATGAAAAGAAGAATAAAAACATGATACAACATTTTCTAAATGAAAGTTAATGAAAGCATCCCTGTTAAGGGATTCTAGCCCTACAAAAATAACCTAATTACAAAATAATGAAAAGTAACATCTTTCAACAGGCTCTTTTGTGAAGCTTTTCGAGCTTGATTCATGCGGGAAAGAGATCGTGATAGGTTGTAAACATTTTTTGCCACGAGTTCTAGTGCTCATCTCTGTGATCTTTGTACTGAAAAGAAATATCGAAGATTAGTTTGTGATTTAAGGAAGAAACGGATTATGTTTTATTCAGGCTCAGGCTTGAAAAATTTCAAGGTTTTCCCACTCAAATGCTGATTAGGCTTTCAAGGTAGGTGAAGCTGATGGGAAGTTAGTGGTCTCACATTAGCAATGGTAAAGAATATACCCGTCAGGATTTGTGCCATGTATGGCGCAGTGGCAACAACCATACCCTTATTATGTCAGCCGATGAAGCAACTAATGGGAGAAGAAGAATTATAGGAACGAGCAGCTCTACACTTATAGGAACGAGCAGCTCTACACTGATCTCCCCTACCTGAGGTTCCTGTCACCCAAGACAAGCAATTAAGAACAATAAAATGATTGAACAAATTCACACAGATGGAAACAGAAAATAATACCAAATCTTAGCCTGTTAAGCAGTCTGCAGCAGTATCTAGCAAAACTTGAGAGTCTTCGAGAGTTATTCTAGGTATTCCACAAAGGTTCTCAACAAGCTCAGATTGTCCGATGACCTTTTTCTTTTATATCCTTCTTCACATTCTGTACTGAAAATCTTTGAGCTGGACAAGCTTTACAGTGCCATCCCCACCACATGTAAGAAAACCATGAGAAAGGAGTTGGATATCTGTGACGGCATCCTGGGTAGTATGCATAAGACATTAGCTTAAGCCATGCAAAGAGCTAAAAGCCTAAAAGCAACTTGCTGCTTGAGAAAACATCTTACAATTCATTCTTTCAAGGGGCAAATACAACGTAAAACAGAACCTCAGCATTGATTTAATGGATTACCTGAACCACTCCACCGAATCCCCGGGAGCTTGGCTGCAGAAACGTGTGTCGCTCATGCAATTTTGGCCAATGGAAAACTAGCTCAGATCTTTTCGCATCCCAAAGTTTAACATCTCCATCTTTGCTCCCTGTTAAGAACAAGCTGGTATTCGGGATGGTAGATACCCTGGTGACACTTCCTTCACACATCAAATCAAAACACATATTAAACAGAAACTCATAATTACTTTAAAGTTAGTTGTCACAAAGAAAAAAAAAAAAAGATGACAGCGTACCTAGGTGAGCCTTTGGTATATACCAAAGCATTCCATTCTGTTCCCCAGACTTGTTAGAAATCCCTGATCTTGTGTCATGTGTTGGTTCAATAGTATTAGAATGCTTGTGCCGCTTAGTCTTTCCAGTTGCAATGAAACGAAAGTCATGCAGTCCAACATCACCACCTTTCCCACCAGTGACAATAGATGGAGAAATGGAACCACTTCCTATGTCATTGTCAAACACAGAGATGGAGAGTGCACCACCTTCACACACAAAAAAAGGTGATTAGGTTCAGAACATCATAAAAAACAGAAATAGAAAGATAATTACCGCATAACAATGATGACACAAACCCAACAGACAACATGCAGAACCATAATACTCATCCTCAGGATCATATGGCCAAATTTCTGACACAAGGGGGAATTGCTAAAAAGTGATACACTGCTTTCAAACACAGATTAAGTGTGCACGACCTTCAATTGAAAAGGTGGATTGACACCGTCGTATAAACAGAAAAAGAAAGATATTACAGCCAAGATGCAAAAAGATAGCACTGATTTTTGGTGTTGGTTGCTACACCAATGCATAACGAACTCTTAAGTGACAAGTAAGAGACACATTGCTTCAACTAACCTAGTGAAACTTTTGGAATGCTCTTTTTTTTTCGGTCTTTTGGTATGCATTTTGGTAGAGTGGCTTGGTCCCTGTATCAAGAATGGACCTTTCATATGCTACTTTATTTCCACTTGGAATCTGGATTACTAAAATCATCATGAATCCAGTTTCACATTTTTATTGTTTGATATATTAGGGAGGAGAAAGAATACCTTCATGACATACAAGAGAAGCTTGAGAGGTAGCAGGTGGAGCCAATGTATCCCATATAACTACGTTAGCACCATTAGAGCTATACCCGGCTGCAGCAATGACGGATCCACTCCCAGCCACATAAGTGACATCCCTGCGATGAAAGTAAGGTTATTTTAGAACTTCAAATCCCAAACTAAAAGAAAACTTGTCCCATGGAGTCATGGACAGAGCAAAGAAGATTATCTTCCTGTATACATTTGGCTTTGGGATAAAAGTGTTAAATACTTAAATCTCATATGGTTGAAAAAAGGATACATCAGTAACTGGCTTCTCAATACATGTGATATCGTTCCAGACTGCATAATTAATGGGCCATTTCTTGGAAACGTCACAAAGTTACCTATTTAAAGATCCCATCCCTAGGAGTAGGTAAATTGATTTTGGAAGTCCTTACAGTAACAGAAAACAATTCAGAAAAAGGGGCATTCACAAGATGATAGTGATGATCCAACTTTCTTGTTGAGATATATGGCCCATCAACTGGAAAGCTCTGAATTCGGCAGCACATGTACTTGTCAAAAAGCCAATAGGTGAATTTAATGTTTATTAACGAGATAAGTAGACTTTTACTTGTATCATTCTCTTAACATTTCCTATATAGAACACTTACGATGCATGGCTGTTAAAGCAGATAGAAGATTCTGTTGGACAGATGTTGCTCCTTCCCCCAACCTCAAGTTGCCACGTGCAAACGGTACCATCTAAAGCTGCAGTAACAAATCTGTGTCCATAATGGTCAAACTTCAATGCTGATATTGATGCAAGTGCATATGGTGGAGGGACATTTGCAGCAGGCAGCACACCGTAGGTTGCAGTAGCTCTCTCTTTACCAAACTGCACAGACGAAATATCAATGCTAAAGCAACAGCATGTCTATACTTGTGTTGAATGTGAAAGAGATAAACTGATAAAGAAACTCAGGCAAAACATTAAGAAAGGAAAAGATAAATGATGAGTTATACACCACCATAACAGTGATAGAGTATGGTCCATTGGTATTTTTCCTACCCAGAGATGCTAACACCTTAACAATGAGGCCAGAAAAGTGATTCACAAAACTTGCTAAGAAATCGAGAACATCTTTAACCAAAATGTCTAAGCAAGAGGATCTTGTCCATCGAGGATCGGACCATACTTCTATGTGTTATCTCATTTACTGATTTTGTAGTTAAGAATATTTGTACCATCTTCCCCACTTCTGCATCTGTTAATTAGGTGTAGCTGTACGAGTTTACTTTGAGAAAATTATTCTCCATGAATCAGTAAAAGTAATATGAAACCAAAACCTCACCTAAGTCAGATTTTCTAAAGTGTTGTCCGTTGTTGTTGTGTGTGTCTATTCCCTGTTAGGTGTAGCTGATTTTGTAGTTAAGAATATTTGTACCATCTTCCCCACTTCTGCATCTGTTAATTAGGTGTAGCTGTACGAGTTTACTTTGAGAAAATTATTCNTACTTTGAGAAAATTATTCTCCATGAATCAGTAAAAGTAATATGAAACCAAAACCTCACCTAAGTCAGATTTTCTAGAGTGTTGTCTGTTGTTGTGTGTGTCTATTCCCTGTTAGACCCATAGACCTTTGTTATATGCATTGTTACACCTCCCTCTAACAGTTCGAGCTTTTAAATAACTGGTTGTTAATACGGTATCAGACTAGAAGTCTTTGGTGCTCATGGGTTCGAGTAACCAGTGCAGTGCTGAGGGAGAGGTGGTGTTGTTGTGTGTGTCTATTTCCTGTTAGACCGACAGAACCTTGTTATATTTACTGTCACCCCTCCCTCTAACAGTTCAAGCTTTTAGAGTAAATGGTTGTTAAACATTGTTCATATGTCAAGACTCAAAGCAGAAAGATGAGAAATGCAAGGAAAATCATGCATTGATAATGAAAATATTTATTAAATGCGCACATGGCCAGCACTGGGGATGCAGTTAGGAAGCTAAAGTAGATACAGTGTCAAGTAATCATGTCCATCCAAGTGGAATCTGGGTATATTAATATTTCTACGAAACTGCATACCTAATGAGCGTCACTGATTCAGTTTTATACGAGGGAAGAAGAACAAGGAATGTTAGATATAGAAGGACGCATAAAGATGTTTACATTATTCCTCAAAGTTGTGTTGAACATCAGTAGTTTATTTAATCGTTAATTGAACCATGGCTTGACCCAGTAGCAATGTTGCTTTAAAACATGAAGGTGGTACTGCCAGATACTACCCTGAGAAATGCAGAACCCAAAGAAAATTTAAATGACTGTTGTCAAAGTTTTTAGATGCATTTTTTTTTTAAACAGTGATGCATTTACTATTACTCTTTTTTTTTTTATCGGAAGATGCATTACTATTATACTATAATTGATCCCAGTAACATAAACCAGCAATCAGATATACATTGAGAATAGGAACATGTATGTATTTTTCATAATCACAGTTGCATACCTCCCAAAGGTAAACATGAGTATTGCGAGACCCAACCAAGAATAAAGGCCTTGAAGGGTGACTAGACAGAGCCCTTGTGCTAATGTTTTCAACAGTTGCTGGTGGATCAACAAACTCCTCAAAGTCTTGTTGTGTACCCCAACCTAAGCCAGAAGCTCCAATACCAGCGTAGCCTGGAATTCCAAATGCTCCACCACCAGTCATGTCTCTTCCTGGTCTCACCAAAGAACCTAAGCCGACAGTTGCACCACCCAACCCAAGATGTGTTCCCTTTTCGCTACCAAGTCCAATGCCTGGAGAAACAAATGTAGGAACTGGTGTAGATTCAGTCCCAGCCCACCCATTCTTTGGCCAATCAGCCTCATACCAGATACAGCCTGACTGCTCTCTGGACAGTTCATCTCTCAAGTTAATGAAAATTATCCCCTGAAAAACATAGAAATTTAACTTCAACTAATACACAATTGCAAAATACATTTTTAAATCGCTGTTACGATTGATTGGGTAAGTCATTTTTAGCTATATTTTTTTTTATGAAATTTTTAGCTTTATTTTCCCTTATAGTCCTTCATATTGTTTATCTGTTTGTTTGCGGCAAAGCCTTATCGCAGCATAAGCACGATCACAAATAGTGTTTTAGGGAACTTTGGCACGATAGAGTTTCGAAATTGAGAAACTCTACGAGTTCCGTTTCTTTTAAAGTTTTAAAGAATGTCTCTAACAAAAAATTAAATAAGGAAGCAAGTAGAGAATTTATTAGAAGATCAGAAGTTCCACGAATTTCTAAGCAGAAGATACCACCCTAATTCTACGACATGGACACAGAATAGTAGAAAAGTTCGAAAAGAAGAGCTCAAACAAGATACGTATTAGGATCAGATGATTCAGAGTCAAGCTTGGAAGTGCACTGAGGAGTGAGGACTAACCTTCCGGTTGCTAGCAACGGCAGCTTGTTGTTGATTGGTAGAGTTTATACACATAGCCTGCAATAAAGAAAAAACTAAGTAATCCATCACAGATATCATGGAAAATTCAGGAAGCAAAGCAAATGTTTGAGCCAACAGTGGACTACCTGATACACAGACTTTAACAATTGTAATCTTAAAATATATGAAAACGGCAGAGGGACAGGCAAACTAGATTACCTCTAGAAGCTGTCCATTTTTCTTATATATGTCCTCTGGGTTCAGGAAACTTGTAACCTCCTTTCTATGTCTGGAACCTAGAAAACTATGGTTTTCTTGAGATTTTCTCCCATCAGCTGATCCATGTGTACCATTAGCAGTAATACTTCTAACTTCTTGTTCGCAATTTGAAGTCCCAGCATTTTCAATCTCACTGACAGTGCCTTTATCCATATCCCTCCAACCTTTAGAGGATTTCTGGCTAATATATTGCAACCACCAAATTTTTTCTTGTGCCAAACCTTCACCTATCTCCTTACGATTAGCAGAAATTTCCCATAATATGTCTAGCAATGAAGACTCATTTTCCTTATTAATTAGTTGCAAGCTATCAATTCCCTGGTTGAGACCATTGCTCAGGCCTCCAGATTGAGATTGATTAGATTCTTGTAACCATACAAGGGTAGGTACAGGCAAACTTTTTTCTACTTTCTGCCTCAGGAGTGATGCAAGCTGTTTAACATGAGAAGTGGAAATGCATGCAAGCGTGCTCATCAGTAACTCAGCCAAGAACACTGGTACTATTTTGATCTGTTTCAGTGTACAGCTTCCATCAGATTCAGAACTTCCATGGCTAGATGTCGATGAAGAAAGACTTCTAGAAGAATAACCATCTTCCAGGCCGTCAGAGACTGACTTTAGCTGATCCTTGGTGAACTTGGATAGGAGTCTCCACAAACAAGCTCCTATGAGCTTCCATTTTTCATCTTCTGGTATGGTAAACATTATGCGTCCACCTTGTTCACGTTTCAATTGTTCACCCTCAGCAACTTGGAGCCCCTTTATACCAACATTCAGCAAATCATGACTCATTATCTCAGCACTTTGGTGGAGAATCTTCTTCAGATTTGCCACATCAATTTCTGAAGGAGTGTGGCCATCAGAATATGTGATCAATATAGGATGTATCATCATAATGAGACATTTCAAATCCCTATGAAGCCAAGCTGAAGCAAAAAGCACATAATATTCAAGAAGATCAATGGCAGTAAAGGCTTTGAGATTTTCTGTTAGGAAGCTAGAAGAATAAAGTTTCATAATCGCTCTCAAACTCATCAGTGGTTGTATGAGGCACTGCATATAAACATCCCAAGCATGTAACTTGCTAGAGCTACAAGTGCCAAACATATCAAGCTTCGAGGAACTTGGATTCAAAGGAGAGCTAGTAATACTGCAGAGCACGATATACCGGGCAAATAAAGGTGAGATCTCTTCAGTTGCCTTCAAAAACATCTGGGGAAGGGGAGGATATAGAAGAAGGCGGTCAACTATATGATTTTCCTGGGAATCTTGTTGTGACAAGTAGCTATGTAATACGTGGTGCCCAACAAACGACAACCCATGATTGCACGAAAAGATTAAGATCTGTCAAAATAAAAAGAAATCATTACTTCATGGGGAACAAGGTGAAGTGAATTAAAACACATCAAATCAACATAATAAGAAAAGTAAATATGGGTTAAGGGATCACACTACCATATTAACCAGATCGATTGGCTTCAATACATACTTCCGCTCAAAAATTGTTAGTCCCAAGTTTAGCTTATGCTGGAACATTTCAATTGACAGCTTGTACTTGTCAGTCTCAGACTCATCGCAAGTTAACATGGTTTCTTGCCAGCTAGGATGCTCCATTATCAGTTTTGAAATGTATTGCACTGCCAAATCCACTTTAATGTTGGACTCTAAATGCAAGGCCACCTCACCTGACAGCCAGTTAGAGGCATGGTTTAAGGGTGTATTCAGTACTCCATGAAGAATCCCATGCTTCCCAATGTCTGATATGCTTCCTTGATCCATACCCTCAAGTATACTCGAAGAAGATGAAAGGCACTCCAAAGCTTCAAGCTTGAAAGAATATAACAGTAATCAAAAAGGTATTCCTACAATAGAACCAAATTATCTAGAGAAGGATGGATGACATGTATACAGAAGTTTCTGAGAGCTTCATTATTACATGGACATATAATTTAACAAATTACTTATAGATAATAGTTCTAACAGGTGGAAACAATAGATTTATTGCTGAGAAGGACAACATATGATTACCATTACTAGAATTCCAATTCATGATCTGAATGCCATAATAAAAAAACAAACTTACAGGAAGTCCACATCTGTTTAATGCAGCCGAAGTCATCAATGTAGCCCACCTAGCCAGCATTGCAGCTGCAGATTCCCCCACAGAATTCTTCATGCTATTTTTCGTTGCTAGCATTAGGCAGTATTGACCAACTTTAGGGTCTGAAAAAGCAGCTCGATTGGATGGGAGGACCGACTTATCAATCAACGAATCACTTTGGAAATCAAGAAATTTCATAAAAGATCGAGAGTAATTCCCTAAAGCCCACTGCACATGATGCACAATTAACATTAAAATCCCAAAGGCTTTCCAGATGTCATGATGCAGTACAGACATGAAATATTGCTGGTAAAAGCAGTACAACTTTTACCATTATATTGCACACACACCTCAAGAAGGCTTGCCAACCAGTAGTCCCCTTTCTCAATTGCAGCTGGAAGCAGAATCTTTGATATAAGATGATGCTCTAATGGCCCACCAAACCCCTCAAGAAGACGACAAATTACAAGAGCAAGCTGCTCATCCCCAAGGTTTTTAGCACAGATGGAGACAGCAGAAGTAGGATCACCTCCAAGCAGAAAGAAAGCAATTGCAAGCTCTAGCTGATGTCTTCCCATCAAAACATAAGCATTCTTCAAAGCAGCTGCCTTATTTGTCTCTTCCTGGAAAATGAACTCGGAGATCAATTCTTCTAGGATAAAATGCACTAAAATTTAAGGTTCAAACTCTGATTGGGTACAGGACTATTAAAAAGCACTCCATGAATGCTAGGGAAATTTCTGAAAGAGTTGAGGTATCCGAGATAGTGTTTATTTTCACATTCAAAAAAGTTATCACATCATGGGGAAACAAGAGACGGTAAAGAGTGAATATAGTAAATCACTGAAAACCAAGAAGATAGAGACTGCCATCATGACCAGATTAGGTTCCCTTCAAAGAAAACATAAAAGAGAAAATACTAGACATGCAATAAATACTCCTAAGACTATTGTCTCAGCGGTCCTTAGGGATCAGATGTCTGTATTCTGCACCACGTCTATGAGAACCTTGTGAACATCGCAACCCTCTATGTAATTATGTAGAGAGGCAACATGTGTCGGCACCTATTTGGTATAGGTCATGATGGCTTAGCTGCAGTGTGTTGGCCTATCAGTACATTATGACATTTGGGAAGGGGAACTTGGAAAGATGGGCTGTTCCAAATTACACACAAAAAGATGATGGTTTGCTTCCAAGATCACAGATGGAGATCCGCATTCCAATCTACCAAATCTGCTCTAAGATGTTGAACTGCTCATTATCCAGAATCCAGATCGAGTGATACCTTGAGGATCTTGATCAACTCTTGGATGGGCACTTATCAATTATTCCCTTTTTAGCCTCAATTCTATGCAAGTTAAGGATACTATTTCAATCCTGTCTTTATTTCCTATAATTTATATCACAACCTCCCACGGTGAAATCAGGAAGCTTTGGCTATACTAGCAAACAGGTTTTAGGGTAAGTGGTGAGGTACACGATTGCTAGTTCATTGGTTTGGTGAAGAACAGGACTGCAGTGACTCCATCAACATAATACTCCAGCTGCTGGTATACATGAATAATATCCAGAGCTTTGTTTATATGCCATCTAATAATATTCCCTGGTTTTTTCAAGTTTCGATAGACAAACCAACTTTGGTCAATCTTTGAGATGGAAGCCTTTTTCCCTTGTAGTTCTATATTTACTAGTTTCTTTCAGTAATATGGCTCTTTCTTTGGTAAAAACAGAGAATATTGCGATACTTACCTGGAAATTGCGTGAAAGAAATGCGACCAAGGGTTTATCCTTTTCATCTTTGCTGACTTTGAAAAGTCCAGCCAAAACTTGAAGTCTATTCAGTGCTATATATAGAAGTGCAGAATCCTTTGGATCTCTCTTCTTTAGATATTGTAATCTGGCCATCTTCTCCATCTACATTGTCAAGTACCCTGTGTCAGAAAAGAAACGGCGCTCCTGTAATATTGCAAAATCCCTATGGTAGTTACCACTAAGAATCATTTGCAAGGTCACACTCATTTGCAATTTCATAAAAGGTGGCCACAACAGATCCCAAAAAACTGACGTCCTCCATTACACATTAACATACTGGAGGAAAACAAAAGGAATGCATATAGATGAAGACAAATTGAACAATCTAAATAAACCAGTAAAAGAAGTCATTCAAGAAATCCATAGAGAAAATCATATGATACATAGATAGACAAGCAGAATACCTAAATTAACACAAGCATGTAGGATTTATACCATCCAGCATCATTGAGTGATGGATTTCAGAGAAATATTCAGGCCTTTGTTAAATCCAATCAAACAAAAAGAAAGCAGTTTGTTGCTTTCCAAAGACATCTACAAAAAGCAGGTACTTCACAACAAACATAAAATGCAGCAAATTGACAGAATGACAGCATTACAATAGCACATGAAACAGGACTTCCCTGGATTACTTCTGTCGTCTTAGATGCAATTTTTTGAAATAGTGTTTCCATGTCAATTCTAATAGTGCATGATCATGGACTGTCCACTAATACAAGAAACAGAAGCAAAGAATAATTTCATGCATGCAAACTAATCTTGATGGATGCAGATTTCACTTAAATTATCTCAATGAATGACAATAAAGCTGATCCCTGATTCAAGTGTCACTTCATTTATGTCAGCCCACTACTTCTTGCCAGTTCCAGATAGTTCGTTCGTAGATGTAGATACTAAACGCTGGAATAAAGATAGTCATCTATCGATCCTGAAGATCTGCATCTAACCATGATTTACTCTAGGATGAAGAAGAGTAATACCTTCTTGAGAATTTGGATGATAGACAGATTTCTAATGAACATCTTATGAGATTTCAAATTATAGAACAAGACATTCTAATTATCCTAACAATCTGCATCTACCTTAATCTCACTCTTGGATGATAGAGTAATACCTTCCTGAGGATTTGGATGATATACAGATTTCTGATGAACATCATATGAGCTTTCAAAATATCAAATTCCTTAAACAACAAATCAATCTCTTAACTAATGTGCTTTTGCAGGACAATAACCTCACTAAAATGTCTTAAGTAAAAGGAAAATTAAATAGTAGGCAATTCCTGAAAAGATAGATAAATATAGTCATCCTAGGATTACCCGTGCTCGCAATTGTGTTGCATTGGTAAACCAAAACCCCACACCAAATTTCCGCATTTCCAGCCATGATGGTTCATTTGATAGAACAGAATTCAGTAGATTTTCTTGACAATCAGAATGGAAAGCCCACCCAATCAACCCAGAGTCAACAACCAACTCGTCCATGGCTGCCAATCTACCAAATCTTCGGAGAAAACATAGTTGCTGAAACCTCACCGCAACCCAAAACCTTGGAAGAGGAAAATAAAAGAAATCTACATCAGGAGCAAAGAATATCTCAATAGTTTGTATAAAAAAAAGTAATTAAAAATTAAAAATAAATAAAGAAAATAAAAATAAGAAAGAAAAAAAAATCGAAGTGCTAACATTGGTGACAAGGACAAATACGGAATAAAGCAAACCAGTAACTGAGAAAATATTTCCCACAAAGACACAATTGATGAACAATGCCATATCTCCACTGTGCTGCTTTCCTTGAATAGTTTATAATATAGGCAGATTGTGTTACATACTCGTATTATACTCATCACTCATGTCATTTCTTCCCTTTATGAATGTTAAATAGTTAAATAATTAGCAGTTTTAACTAAAAAAAGAGAGTGTAGATACATAGATTAGGATTGAGAGATCAAACTCTAGCAAAAGAAGCTTCTTACTTTTTTTCTCAAAAAAAAAATAAAAAAACCATTTTCCAATACCTAACTAACAATCAGCAATACATACTGATGCACTTAGGAGCGGAGGCAGGATTTGATGGCAAGGAAGGCCAAAATATAACATATCTTTTACAAGAGCCACAATTGAAAAATAATATTCTTTTCAAGGGGACCATTGCATTGAAAGTATAATATTCGTACTCTACATGTATAAAATTTTATAAAAATTTCTAACATAACAAAGGGAATCCCAAAGCACTGGGGTGGCCATGGCCACTCAGGCCCATATGTGGCCCCCCCACTGGATGCACACATCTAGTTACAGCCACCATAGAAAAAAAACATTCAACATTCATAAGAACACATCAAGACACCAGTAAATGCCTCTCAATTTAATGTGTGTGTGTGTGTGTGTGTGTCAGTGACCCTTAAATCTTCTTTCTCTTCCTCCATGTGTGACAAACTAAAAGTTTATTTTCCCACAACTCACCACATCAAGGCTCTCTATTCCATTGACAGTTTCCATCTCCTTTAAGAACTCTCTTTTCTAACCAATCACACACACCCTCTCTCTCCCCTACATTTCAATGTCTAACAAAACCGACAGTGTTGACCATGACCTAACCATCACAAATTTATTATTTCCAATATCAATGAACGTTATATATCCCATGCTAAACAAACCTTATTTCCAGATATCTTTGTCCTCGATGCTTTACCTAAATGCGAACTACAGTGGGAGACTGATTGAACTTCTAGCATGCAAGAACCTCTTTCACATAAGACCGCAACCCATTTCTTTCCATGGTTATGGCATTGTCCAACAATAGTTCTAATTTTCCATGTACTTACTCAAGTGTCACTCAAATAAACCTGCTTTCATCTCATAAAGTTACAATAACGCCAAAAGTAATCATTTGGTAGACCTTTAAAACACAAAACCAGTATAGAACTTTCCAAGAAAAGTTGAAGTTAAAACCATATGGACATACATAATTAACTCAACCTAAGAAGTACCTTCTTGCAGGTTCATCAAGACCTCCATAAGCAGATGAATGGCTTGAATCACTGACTTCGCCTAGGAGATCCATAACGGCCAGCATTTCAATTCTCTCCGTGTTGGTTATAGCTGCTACATCATGGATCTTCTCAAGAGTTTCAATGAAGCCACTGATTTCAGATTTTCTGGAACTAGAAGTGAATATATTACTGGAGGCATTTGGCTCTGAATTATATCCACTACTCTGGGTTGAGCTTCTCTGGAACAGTGTACCAGTAGTGATCGAGGCAGCATCCATACCCCATTGTAATCCTTTATCACCTAAACTACTAGTGGAGAAAGATTCTTCAAAATATTCTGACAAAGGGATTTGTGGAATGATATGGCTAGGTCTGGAGGATTTATATCCCTTCTCATGGGTAACAGAAGTAAGATAACCTACAAGATGCCGCACAGCTACACATGCACGCCTCAAATTCCCTGCAAACAGATAATGTAAGACCACCTGAAGAAAGGCCTTCTTAGATAAAAGATATTCAAGGGCATAGAGGTTTATAATGTAGTCTAAAGACTAAGAACTAATGTGGTTCTAACTTTATGGATCATAAGGAAGGCATGCCCATGCTAAGCAAAGTTTCTTTATTTGAAACAAGTGAGCAACAAGTACGCCTGCACATGGAAGTTATATCTATGAAGTCTAATATGTGAAGGTGGTGTTTGTGATACCGATGAAAAGAAAGTGATATTTGTGATCTACACAACATAATTTCTATTGACTTTTTGTAAAATTGGGAGCAAAATATGGGAAGAAGTAAGAGAATTATAGTTTATTTAATGTTAGAGTTATCCGACTTTAAGTAATACTATTTAACGTTAAGTGTTGAGCTATTTAATGTTAGAGTTTGTTAAACTCCAAACATAAAAGAATTTACAAATTTTTTTTTACACATTTAGCTTGTAGGGAAACTTATATAAATGGTCATTTTGGAAGTTCTGCAAAAATGGCCATACCAACACTTGCAAGTCATGGCACTCAAATAGCATAGATCCTTAATGATGTTTTACATTTTCAATGTGAAACACAGCCAAAGCATAGTGAGCATCGAATACTCCCTTATTTCTGAAAAGGATAAGGTTGTCAACTTATAGCATCAGATTCGATGGTGTCTGCACGTTCACAGTTCACTTGGGTGCACAAATGGAAGTAACTTCCTGGAAAGTGAAAGACTTCTAGGCATGATTGGGAGATTCTCATTGATGAATTGACTGGCATGATTACTGTGATTATCAAATTCCACTTTCATAGAGCAGTTCCTAATTCATTACAAGATTAACGCTGCTGCAGATCAGTTCGCTAAGGTAGGGCTACCCAGCTATGACCTTGTACCTAGTCTCCATCCTAGAGAAGGCTTGTTACTTCTTAAGAAATAGCATGAATGTACGCATACATTATCAAACAATGCCTACCATTTGAGAATAATAGTTTCTAGTTCGGCAACACATGTCTAAAAAAACTGATTCAATGAATGAAACAATTGCATTTGTTGTTTAAAATAAAATAATAATAAAAAGAGTCCTACAGCTTTCACCAAAACACTGTTCAAAATTACTTTTTAGCAAAATGACAGCTCTGCCAAGTTTTCTAGACAAATCTTTTACAGATTCTTTTCATGAAAAAACGGCAATCCTTTCCCCCAAAAGAACACCTTAATGGTTGTCAGGAAATAATGGCTGATAAAACAGGGGAGGGGAGAGAAAAATGGCACAAGAATTACAAGGAAGTGGAACCAAATGCGAAAGAGAAAATTACCATGCTCACACAGTATCTAAATGAGAAAAAAAAAAGCTCTCAAACTTGAAACCTCTGAGCACATCAAGTCCTCAATTTACAATCTTTTCTCAAATTCAGATCTCAAATCAAATTTATTCCTGGGTTGCACCCAAAAGTGTTCAAAACGCCCAGATATTGCATTAATGTGTTCTTTTAGTGGTGATATCCTCTTGTTTTTTAGTATCAGATGACTGATAATTCCAACCAACATTACAGTGGTTCCATCTCGTATTTCTGTTGGAAGAAGATTATGTGAAAAGTTACTATTAAAAATGGGTAGCTGGAACATAATACCTGAATATAAATTCAAAAGCAGTGCTTCAGGGTGATAAATAGGCAAAGATGTACATAATTTCTCAGCTACTTCTAGCATGCTCCAGAAAGCAGTTCCGCAACCTGAATCATATTGCTGAGACACTGCTGAAGACAAACTGCGTATCGTATAATCACTTTTCAGAACAATTTTCATAGGCAGCATGGCATTGTATACTTCATTTTTTTCATCCACTGATAATTCTTTGATATGACTTACGTTGCAGTCAGTAAAAATAGCAGAAACCATGTATTTATCTATTTCACCCATGCAGTTAGAAGGATTGTCTTTGGTCCATTCAGTGTAGCACTTAGTCCGATGCTTATTATCCACACTAAAGAGAGAAAAATAATTATCATGAACAAGCAAAGGAGTGGCCCTGGGCCCCCAAAGGAAGTCTCGAGCAGCTGGGGAAATACGACCAAGTGCAATACAATTCCAAATATTCATCTCTATTGCTTCCCTTGATTTCACAAAAGCCTGATGACGAGACCTTCTTTGAGCATATACGCGCAGCTCATTTTGCATGCAGACCCCAAGTAGTAACTGACCGTTCCCTATGGCTAACCAATTTAAAGAAATAACAACCCCATCCAGAGATATGTTATCTTCTAACAAGAAATTCCCTGCACCTATAACACGTACTGATTCCCATATACAAAGCTTGCTGACATTGTCTGAATGATCTCCTCTGCTGGTAGTTGCAATCTTCTGACCAGAAGCAGACAAAGCTATCGCATCAACTGGGCCTTGGTGGGCGGAAAACATACCTACAAGCTCCCAAGGTAAGTTAACATGCTCAGTGTGTGGAGTCAATGATTTTGAAGGGATACTTCTCCAGAGTTTCAAACTACCATTAGAGCAACCAGTAGCCATGTGATAGGTGGCAGAACTGCTACATAAACCATTAGTAGAATCCCAGTTTTTCCATCCATATGGCAACAAATTGCATGGACAGACAACAGCAAAACTAGTAACCTGATCATGGTTGTGAGGATCTGGCATGTTTGATGAGCAAGGATCAGCAACAACACAATAACTTTTGCCAGCAAATGAACTTGTATAGCTCCATGTACGACAATTGGCAATACCTCCCGCATCAAATATACAACCACAGCTGCTTCCAGATAAATCATCATAGTGCAACACAACTTTCCATGATAGAGCCAGAAACTCTTTCATCCATATTCCTAACAACATAAAACTATTAGAAATAAAGGGTTTCCCACAAGTTGAAGGCAAAGGAATTGCGAAGATTTTGGCAGGTCCATCCCCATGACTATGACCAGTAAAAGGGATTGTACACAACTTCTGACATAATAAATTCTCTTCTCCACTTTCAGAGATTTTAACAATGTAGCAATCAATTCCTCCCGTATGGCCCAAAAGTAGAAAGCGGTCCTCATTCAAAGCTGAAGGAACCCACCCTAAGCTTGAATATTTAGAACACGACAAATTTTGGGTCAGAATCTTGCCTAATATCTTCACTGTTGGAGGAACCAGGGTCGGCGTGCCCAAAGTGGAACTCGAGACAGTAGAGAACAACCAAAGCAGTAGCAGACCATTGGAATCCAAAGAAACAGCAAGTTCAACTTCACTACTACAAGGATGTACTGCAACTTGTAAAACACTTCCAGTGTGACCATTTAGACATAAAGATCCATCCTTTTCATTTGATGCTAAAGTATCTAACTGTAACCATCTCATAGAATTATCAGATGACAACTGAAACAAAGAGCATACAGTTGGTGGACCAGAGAGTTGACTTCTCGAGATAACAGCTTTAATCAAAAGATCAGAATTACCAGAACCCTGAAGACTACTGACTTCAGAAGCCAGTAAATCTTGTCTCTTCCATAGAGTCACTCGTGGGAATCTCAACGGGGAAATGTCATCGAGGCAGTGCATGGCCCAGAAAGTAAGCAACATCCGAGGCCCAAACCCAACTAACCACTCGCACTTGACAGTGGTCTCATACTCGGAACCATCACTTGGGAAACATTGGTCAACCCCTCCGCCTGTATTAACCACACCGCTGATGTCGGCTGCCCATGTTACAAATGTATCGGTTCCAAGGGTACCATTCAAGGACTGGTTTATTTCAATAACGGCTGTTACGTGGAAAGATGGCTTCATGCTTTTCTGATCATTGATGTCCTTAACAGATTTTTTAGCCCTCCTGTTATCAATCTCACTCCACAACCTTACGGTTCCATCTAAGCAGCATGTCAGAAGAACATCCCTTTGTGTATGTGTTCCAGTTGATGGCCTCCACTGAATCATCGAAACAGGCTGAGGGTGTCGCAGCTCAGCTTTCACTAATCCAGATTTCCTATCACTATGGCTTACCAATACACATCTACTTGAGTCTCTTCTCAAAGAAGATGATTCATTCGCATAAGTTGCAGTTGCCACAGGTCCTTCAGTAGACCAGGTTGCTGAAACGAGATTTTGCGGTTGTTCTGGAGTAAACTTCCAAGCTATTTCCCAAGCTCTGCTCTTCCTTTTCCATAATACCACCTCAGTACCGGCTGCAACTATCCCATCCCCAGAGCCTGCCCACTTAATGGCCTCCACCTTAGAAGATTGTACGAGTACTGCAATCTGACTCCAACAAAAAGAACCTGAGAAACAGAGTAAGCAAATTCAGGTTTAAGAACTCTTTCAAACAGAAGTTTGTACTCAAATTTTCCAACAATTCTACACATTGAGGAGACTAGCCCTATATTTTGGACTTCAATTATGTAAAAACCTAATTTCAGATAAGAGTAAACAAATTCAGGTTTAAGAACACTTTTCAAAGAGAAATTTGAACTCAAATTTTTCAACAGCTCTGCACATTGAGTAGACTAGCTCGAATTTTTACTTCAATTATGCACAACTAAATACCTAATTTCAGATCAATCAAAATCTCTGCTCTTCCATTGTAAAGTTTCCACAATTAATGACTCAATTCCTAGAAAAAAGATTGAATTTTTAAGCAAAAAATGTGTATTTCAGTTCTTACATTTGTAAAATTTCCACATTTGATCACCTAATACATAAACAAACTACAAAAGATCAAGTTTCCACATTTGATGACTTCAAATTTTTAATCAAACCTTGTGTACTCCCGGAAGATTCTGAAAATAAACAGATACAATTCTCCAACGCCACCGCGATCTCGCCATCCGAAGGGACTGAAGGAGACCAAGCGACTGCCTTTACGACCGTAGATTCATTATAAGAAAGTTCGATCACTTGCCGGAAAATTGGACCAATTAGGTTTTGTTCTTGAGATAGAGGAGAAGGAAAGTGAGAAATCACGAGAAGAGATGAAGCTCCGTAAGCAATCCATGAGAATCCTGCGAAATCAGACAACCAATCGACTATTGAAATTGAGTGATCCGGTGATGGAGGTATTATCTCTGATTTGATGAGTTGAAGAGGTAAGAAATCAGAGATTTCTAGGTCGGTGATTGAATTTTCACCACCATTACCAGTTCTACTAGTTTTAGTAGTACTAGTACTGGTTTTCTCTCTCATCGTTTTTTGCTGATGAGAAGAGACGGTGGAGGAGGAGGAGAAGAAGAAGAAGAAAGAAGAGGGTAGTTACAATACGGAGTTGAAAGTTGTAAAACTGAACTAGACTCCCTGGTGTTCTTTTTGCAGAGATCCGATGTTGACACCACCAATTTGGATTAGAGGCGCCAACATATATTTTGGGTGGACATTTGACTTCAAAAAGTTATGTCAATAACCACAATCATTGTAAATTGGCCAATCCGGGTTTGCCGGATGGTTTGACATTCCCTCCCCTATGGGGGAGGTCCTGAGTTCAAGCCGTAGGCTCTCCTCATGTAATGTTAAAAACTATCAAAACAAAAAAGAATCATTGTAAATTAGTTTCCCTTCAGAACCTCGCACTCTCACTTCGAACAATGCTCTGGAGGCATCTCGGTACATTTTTTTAAATTGGTTGTTCCGGGCATTTGACACTCCCACTCTCATTCCATGCTTGAGTTAAGTTATATGTTGAATACAAGTATAAAACCTCTAGGTCTAAATTGATGAACACTCGATATTATAATTTTAGTAACTCGAACTATGGTATAAGGGTAAGGAGTGACGCTACCACTCTTTTTAATGAGGCGCTTTAATTACTTGGATCATAATGCTGAGGTATGTAATATTAACTATTTGACAATAAGACGCCCAGTACAACTACAAGATTTGTATCATTGGGAGTGGCAATTTAACCAATCTTTATACGAATTCAACCCACCTTATCAAATTACCAATCAATTTTAAAGATCCGATAATACAAAATGATTTATATGTTAATCTAAAATTGATAGCATAATCAAAGAACAAGCAAACTGAACATTAGCCATGGAGGACTTCGATCGATAGAAAACGAGTAGTAGTGGAATTTTGATGTTATGAAAGCCCAAGTTGCCTACGTGGGGATTCAACTTGGGCTGCCCTAACACGAGCCCTATGGGCTCAATCCAACCTTTGGATCGGACTTGGAGTTACGACCACATCTCTCCGTAAGCTAACACAATTCAACCTCCAATTCAATCCAACTTGGACAAGTTGTCCTGCTGCTAGTGTAACCGACCCAATTCACCCTAGTGGCCATAATATCCCAAGACTTATAATTAAAATTAGAAATTTTGACCAAAAACCCCTACTTGAAAAACGTTTTAGGATTTAGCCCAACAAACGTTTTCTTTTAGTCTAAGGCCCAAGGATAACTGACTGAAACCCTCTTCCTATAAATTACACACACTGAAACCCTCTGACTGAAACCCTCTTGGGCCTTAGACTAAAAGAAAANTAAAATTTACTTTTGGTCATAATTGCTTTAACAAGAGATGTTACTTTTGCCCTCATTTATATATGTTAAATTTTGATCTGACCAATTAAAGCTAAGCAAATATCATGATCATATAGTATCCTCCATTATTCCTCCCCCAAAGTAACATAATCAATCCTAAATCCTAGCCATCCACTATGCCTTGAGATATGTGCAGTGTAAATTCCAATGACCACCAACATTTTTTTTTTAGCCCTATGGATGAAAATGCTACTTTACAGTATTGTGATGTTGACACTCTTATTTCATTAATAGTTAAAAAAATCACTTAAATCTTCCACTAATTTTGGTGGGGTTTACCACTAATACATATTTTAATGCTAATAGATCTAATAAAGAAAAGATTAGATTAGTATTGTAATGGAGTAATGGAGAATATTAGTGTTTTGGGTTTGTTGTTGGCTTATTAGTCTTTTGACTACAACCCAAAATCTCCACTTATGATGGCTTCAATTTGAGGAATTCAAAAAGCATAAGCCCAATTTGTCCACCATTGAGTAAGTAGATGACTAGATTCGCCACGCACATATACCATTTTTATTTGGTTTAATATATATATACGAAAACCTCTAATTAGACATGTTGAATGAATCTATATATGCAAACTTCATAAAGTTATAGGAAGAGTATTGAACAACTATGTCGTAATAAGATGTTTGGGCTTTATGGGTCTCCACTTTCTAGTTTTTTATACTGCCCCATTTACAAGAAATATGCTCTTTCTCTTCTTTTCCTTTAAAAAAAAGAAAATTAAAATCTATTAAAAAATAAAAACATACATTAGTATCAAATATAAATTAAAAAATCTATATAAGAACCAAATTTAGGACCCGTTCGGTTCGCGATCCAAAAACTTGTTTTCAAAAACTAATTTACACCTAAATTAATATACATTTTGTAATACATCCAAAACTGTTTTAGGATTTTCAATAAATTCATGTATAATTTTACAAAACAAAAAAAAAAATTTTTTCTTTATTTTCAATGAAATCATTTAGAATTTTATAGTAAAGTCAAAAGAATAGTTTTAGATGTGATACAAAATGTAGTTAATTTAGACGTAAATTAGTTTTTGAAAATAAGTTTTCCAATCGCGAACCAAACGGGCCCTTAATTTCTCTTGAGAGGCAAAATACAACTACATTTATAGCAGTTGAAATTATATGAATTCACATCAATGGCATATTCAGTAAATAAAGATTATTGTCTAAAGGGCAAAGCATTTGTAAGATAACTGGAGGGAGAAAAAAAATAGTGCGCCCATAGAAGAAATAGATGGTGTTGTTGAGAATTGTCTCACATGAGATATAAAAGTCCTGCAACATAATATATAATGATCATGGGTCACTAATCGTATTTTTATTTTATTTTTCTGAAAAAACTCAAGGTACCGTAAAATTGTCAATATTATATTTATGCGGTACGGAATTTTATATTTTACCTCTTTATTTTAGTGATGGAATTTGAATCTTTGACCTCTTTGAATTGTCCACTTGATACAATATATAACAAAGTATTTGTCTTGGTAACCCTAATCAACAAATTTATTTGTCTTGGTAACCCTAATCAACAAAATTTTCTCTATCCTAAGTCCTAACTAAAACAAGCATGCATGATGAGGATAAAACTTTTGTGTACATACACATAAAGTTAAAAAAGCCTACATCCAGCTTAAACACACAAAGAACGACGTATGTGTTAGATAGCAATAGTGAGGGTGTACCGTCAGTGGTACAATGGAATGTACTTTCTGAATGGCCATCGACGAATCAATGGTTCAATCTTTATTCGATTTTGCAATAGTTATCATCCCCTCAAATGACATAACTTTTTTGCCCTAGAAAAAAAAAGACAGCCTTTAAAAGTTTCCCTGGTTTTAGAAACCAGTGGATAACAACCTTTTTTATATCTTTTTTGTGAAATTATGAGTCCAAAGACTAAAACCGACCACGTTAATGCTTTCTGGCATCACATTTCAAACAATAGGAACCAAATACTGATGGATAGTCCAATGAAGGTTCCTCGGTCAATTTTAATTCCTTTTGTTGTCTTTCCTTGTCAAAATATAAAAATTAATTAATTCCAAGTATTAATTAATTCCAATGATCGGTGGATCTCATCTCCTAATACTCTTGAAATTGCTAAAAGGGGTTGTGCTCTATTATGGACACTATGGAAATCCAGAAATCGTGTGGTTTTTGACAATGCACAGATTGACATCACACAGATCATACGGGAGGCTCACAGAATTTATCATGAACATCAAGCTCCACCGATCTTTCATGGCTTGAATAATACTCTGATTGAGGCTACGGTATCCATCTCCAACCAAAACTTATCTTGGGAAAAGCCACCGCCGGGTACAATTAAAATTAATGTTGACGGAGCTACTGGCAATAACTCGATTGCTGCTGGGATTATCGCCAGAAATGAGGAAGGAATGGTTCTTGCATGTCGAACTTTCTTTGATGGCTGCTGGACTGGGAAAGATGCTCCAATTGAGGCTGAAGCCAATGCTTTTCTCAAGGGTTTAGAACTTGCAGCTCATTATCCCAATACACCATCAATAATTGAAGGAGACTCTAAGATGATTGTAACCTACATCACTGATGATAGATTACTTTTCCCATGGCGCATTAGAAGCATCATATTGGACTCTCGACAACTTCTCCGTTCCAACCCTCTCTCCTCTGTAAGATTTGTGCCTAGAACTAAAAATAAGGCTGCTCACTGCCTTGCGAGACAGGCTATCAATTGTAAGACATCCAATTATTGGATTTTATCCTCTCCTTGTTGTATTTCAGAAGTGTTGGCTTCTGATGACTTGATTTCTGTTATATGAATTCAATTTGCCTTAAAAAAAAAAAAAAAAAAATTTAATTTGTTAAATTTTTTTTTGAATTTGTTAATAATTTGTTCATTTTATTAATATATCGGTTGAGGTCTCTTTAACTCCAGCTTACTCTAAAAAAATATATATATTTTTATTTGTTTTTGACTAACAATTCTATTGAAAAATTGAATTTCGGCAAATATCTTTTTGCAATTTTCTTTTTGGCTGATAATATATTTTTGCCATGGATTTCGTTCATGTGCATTTTGCGATTTTTCGCAGGAAATATATATATTACAGATGAATATATTGGGCTAAAATGAAGCAGAGAAAATATATATATGTCGCGAGAGGAACGACATGTTATTCAAGAATTTCTCCTCCCTATTTAATTTAATTTAATTTTAACTTTTTTATATTTTCTTCTAAAAAACGTACACCATTTGAATATTGGACAAAGAGGAATGCCATGTTAAATGAATCCATACTAAAAACTTGTCCTAAGGTGAATTAACCTAGGGAATAGGGATACATTGCATGTTGGCTAAAACTCTCCTTTATGTAGACCGCGCGCTATATAGTCAAATTGTTTTAATATAAAGTTGCAAGGTTTGATCGGATGAAAATATTTATTCATCATTTTAATTATTTTATAAATCATGTCCAACAACTATTTATTTTAATATTTTTTTTTTATCATTTTAATCTAAATTGTGTTTAGATTATTGCCTACAATTCTACCTCTTTTATTTACAAGACGATTAGGAGTTCAAAATTTATGTCTGTGGTATTGTTATGGATTTTTACAATCTAATTTAACTTTACTTTTTATCATGAATAGTTGATTGTTTGATGCTTGCAGGTCAGTTTAAATTAAGCCTTTAAAATACCTCTCTCTTCCATATATTGACAGATCATGGTTTTTTGAAAAATCAGTGGTAAAATTGTATGATTTAGATGATTTAAATGTGTAAGAGACGAAAGTTCATCTAAAAACTGAATTGATTTAATGTGATTTCCATTAATTGGCATAGGCTTTTTTGGTCAATTCTAATTTACGTTGGCCAATTTGGCAAACAATGCTTAGTATGGTCACCAAATGAAAAGTTGATTATTGAAGGGTAACATTTGTAAATTAGATGATTCAAGCGTTGATTTTTTAGAGTATATTCTTCTCACCATATAGATCATTATATTCGAGAATCAACTCATTTTAAAACTTCTAATCCTATCTAAAATTTATAAGACAAATAAAAATAAAATAAATATGCCAATTTCTAAAAATAGATTTATGATGATTCAAATTTTTAGAACGAACTGATTCTCATACATGATGATCTATATAGTGAAGATAATATAGTCACCTAAAATCAATCATTAGATTATCTTCATGCCAAACCCAAAAAAAATGAGGCTTTTGATGGGGTTGAATAAAAAGGGCCTAATTTAATAACCCCTCTCAAAATAAAAACATTATTAGGGAGTTGACTATATATAACAGAGACATAGATAGAGACATAGATATTATAATTAAGAAGATTTCTAAAATGTTGTGGGTCATATATAATCTTAATTCCATATTAAGTATCAACATTTTATACTCTTTTAGGTATTTTCTATATTGGCCGACTATGGTCCTGTCGTTTCGGTGCATATGTTGTATAATGTATGTTTCTACCATACACCTTTCATGCTTATTGATCAGTCAAATTAAGATCATAATTAGGCAGCATTTTTTTTTTGATAAACATTAGGCAGGATCTAGGAAGTACGGACACGGCGAGAGGATACAGAAACGACGCGAGTTTTTTTTTCTTTAAAATTTTAACTAAAAACAAGACACAATACAAGGACACGACACGAATACGATATGGACACGGCACCCTTACAAGAGTGTCCGTGCTTCTTAGGCCATGACTTATTAATGTAGTTGTCTAATAAAATCTAAAGAAGTTAGCCAGTAGTTTTTTTTTTATATATATATTTTTTTGTTTTGGATTTATTAGAAATCGTGGAGGGAGGAGAGAGAGGGGTCGCAACTTGCAGCCAGCCAGCCAGCCAGTGAAAAGGAGGTAAGAAGACAAGAGGTCCACATTTTGTCACACACTTTTTGAGTCACTCCTTACGTAACCCAGTTCCCAGTAGAGTAGATCAGCTGACAAGCCACGTGTTAGCTTCTCATGGGTACTCCATCGATGTTTTTGATGTGAGATGCATGGATGGTGATGTATGCATCCTCATCCTCACCGCAGTTTCGTCCTAATTTTCATTAATCCAAAGTTACGTGCATGCCCATAAAAATTGAGAAAAAAGAGCATTGATAGGGGACCCCCAGGTCGGCTATGCAACGGACTAATAAGTCAGAAGTTATGGTGTGCCCTAGAGTTCCTATGTGCACAACGTCCGCTTAATTACCCCACATATAATACTTTGATGACCAAGGATAATCTAACGTGATAGTTGGTTTAGGGTTGATCTCACTATATGGTAATTTTGATATGAAAGTTTTGATACGAAAGTTCACCTTCTTATATAAGTGGCTTGTAGACAGGGTCGTATCTGAGATTTTAGAGGTCCGAAGCAAAATTCTAAAAATGGGGCCCCAAAATTCTAAATTATAATATATAGTAAATTGAGTTTCCTACTAAACTATTATCTTAATTAAAAATTTCTATCATAGGAAATAGAAATGAGAAGTATTCTAAAACAACTAGAAGTATGATAATAAACTAATTCATGCTAGTATATATTCATATCTATTATAATATACTATAGGAGAAGTCTTTGGGTTAACAGAACCCTCTCTCTTAGGTGTGGGTTAAAAAAAACCTACATTATAAATCTATGGCCCCTATGACCCAATCTATTATTTACTATTGGGTTAAAAAAAACCTACATTATAAACATATGGCTCAATCTAAAACAACTAAATTTTCTAATTATTTAATAAAAAATTCAATTTTTTTTTTTCAAAAAAAGTCTCCGTGCCTTGCACGGGATATAGGGGCTAGTATATATAGAAGGAGCATAAATTTTTGGGACCTTCAAAATTTAGGGGCCCTATGCGGTTGCTTATGCCGCATATGCTCAGATACGGCCCTGTTCGTAGAATGTTCGAATTTATCAAACCAGAACGTGAAACGAGAATGAGAATGTTGAAGCGGCTATTAAAAAAAACCTTAAAAAAGAAGCGCTAGAGTGTGATGCAGAAAGGAAGCCCAAAGTTTTAGAGTGAAAGCGTTCCCCTATGCCACATTTCTGATTACTAAGGTTCTAATCGTGGTTTATTTATTTTTTTACTGGGGCATTCGTAGTGAGCAACAAGTGAAGAGTTAACAAAATGTAAAAAGAAAAAAAAAATTGGGTGGGGCACGTGCCCCCACCAAGTCTCTGTGTAGGTCCGTCCCAAGTGGCTCCCATATGCTACCCACGAATGTTAATTACTTACATGTTAAGACCACTAAGTTATTAAAAACTTGTGTAAGAGAGGGGATAAACAAAAAGTTGAGAAGAATTTATGAACTCTTCAAATAAATCGATTGAAGAATTAAGAGGTTATTTTATAATTAAGTTTGGTTAATCTCACTTAATTAATCACTTAATCCACGTGAAATCAAATTCAAAACTAAACTCATCAGTTTCATCGATCATATCCACAGAGCTCAAATGAACAACTGTAAAGTGGGCCTAGCTTTAGGGTTTCTTAGTTTAATCGCAACATCAAATACATTAAAACTCAACGATCTTGTTTGTACCGTTAATGTATTAAAAAAAACACTAATGACAAATTAGATTAGCTAGGTTAATTAAACTAATCAAATGTTGGTTACATCATTCCCATTACATATCTCCTCTTTAATTATAAGTAGTGCTATCGTCATGTTCAACCATCCATATCCGTTTGGTCTATACTGTCAAAGTGCCCGGGGTGTCCACGGGTATCCGTTTATCCGAATTTAAATTGATGAACCCAAATGCATTTTATGTCTAATTAAAGCCAAGGCGGCTTTAAATCGAAACTGTTAGTATATTATAATAAGTTATGGTTCCGAGTAATTTAGTACCCAATGGACGTGAAATCTCCAAACCGGCTTGCAAAATATTGATTTTTTCACAAAATTTAAATTTTTTCTATGTAAAATTTAAAATATTTAAAAATTATAATCAAAATATCGGAGAATCAACTAGAACTGAAACGTGTTATCCCAATTGTGGCTTCAATCTTTAAAATTGAAATCTGAACCGATTCGTTGACACCTCTACACCCTCCAGTATCCAATTGGTATCATCATAATCATAATCATCGGTTGTTGTATCGTAGGTGATCAAATCATCTTAATTGATATATTGACAAAATTTTCTAATAAAATCGAGTAGTTGTTAACATCTAATCATGAATATTCGGAGTTGGCAATATGAATCTTTTTTATTATTAGTTTTTGGTGATCATTCAACTCTATCAAAAAGCTATATCTTCCAATGTTTTATTTTAACAAGATTTTATTTGGTTTTTATATTTCATGACACAACCCCTACTTTTTTGGATTCATATTGGTTGGAATTTAAAAACCCTCCATGTAGTGGGACAGTATTTAATGGTAAAAGTGGGCCTTGTATCAAAACTTATCTTTTTTACCTACTCAGTGAAGGAAGCAAACGGTTGCCCAACTTGCACATTTTTCATTTTGTTTTTGTGATTTGTGTTTTGTAATTTTTTTTTTCACCCACATTATAATACACACTTTTAGATATACTTCCTTATATTGTATGGTCAATTTAATGGATTCTTCAATATTTTAAAATGTTAAACATATCTACCCAAGACTATAATTAAGAAACTGACTAACTTAAAAATATGATTAAATTTAGTTTAATGCAAATTTTACTTGCACTTATTTTTCTTGTCAAAACATCCCACTTCGACTATGGGCTCACTTGGCGATGATTAAAGAGAAATCTCATCAAAATTATATCATTCTAAAAAGTTTTAACGGCACTAAAACTTATTCAAAAATTCACAATAGAACACAAGGTTTAGAAAGTTTTTTATTTTTTGTTTTTTGTTTTTTTTTATGATTTAAAACATTTTTTCGATGATGATACATTATAAGGAGATTATCCTCACTGAAAAATAAGTCTTTTAGATCAATTTTATGTGTGCCATCTTACCTTTAGGTTCTCTTAAGGTTGGTCCATAGTCTGGTTGTCTACCTCGGATCCCATCTTTTTTAATTTTTTTAATGATGAAATTATTGTCCAATCACAAATACAAACAAGAACATAAATAAAAAACTGTCACTAACTGGCAGAAAAAACACCCATAATGAGCGGATAGAAGGAAGAGAAAATTAACCCACCAACGTACATGCACTAGAGGATCAACCATCAATAACAAAAAATAATCATATGCTCCTCAATTATAAACGCCCTACAATATTCTCTAATTTATTCAATTCAATTATCAACCCAAATAAAAACTCTACCACCCACACTAGATGGCACTTGCACATCCTATTCCATCTAACACATGATATTATAAGCATTAAATTGTTGAATTAATAAAATCATTGATATTTTTTTTTTCTAAAACAAATCTTTTAATTTTTTAAACCTGTGGGTACCCAACAAGACTTCACTAAATCCAATTGTAGCATTTTTTTAGAGCTATAATGGAAACGGATGGATAGGATTAAAAGATAGCTTAAAAGTATTAATTAGAATGCACAACACGGAAATCATTCTGTTTATTTGTTTTTTTTTTCTCTTTTCATTTTTTTTGTTTTCAGCCAGCAAGTAGTACAACTAAACTATTAGATTCCATGGAATCACAGTCTGCCATTACCTCTTTCTCTCTCTAGAACGGACAGAGAGGAAGCTGAGGAGGGAGAAAACCCGACATGATGTCTGAACCAGTAGAGGAAGAAAACCGGAACTTCCTACTCCCCAAATCAAGAGACTTCTCATCAACAACAACAACAACAACCATGGAGCGATACTCGCTCATGGATCTCGATCTTGAACTCGACCCTTCATGGCCGTTCGATATGTCTGCTTTCGTATCCAATCCTTCATCTCCCTATTTTCTCTCTCTAACTTCACCTCCTCAAAACTCTGTTCCACTTCCATCCTCTGAACAGCCCTGTTCTCCTCTCTGGGCTTTTTCAGATGGGGATGAAGATAAATCTGGCGGGAATATGGCTAAGTCCTCGTTTTCAGATGGTTATCAGTTTACCAATCACCTCCACCGTCCTAGATTTCTCTCTTGTAAGTTCGTTTTTGAAATCTCTATTGGTTTTGTATATTCGTTTGTTGTTATTTTAGCTGGATTTTGCAGAATTTGTTGGAAATTTATTGTTTTTTTTTTTTGTTAATCTGATTCAGATTTGGTTAGGATTTTTGTGAAGGCCTTCATTTATTTTTTTTTGCCAAATCTCGTTCAATTTGCTTTCTCTTAGTTGATATTAATCCAAAAACAATGTAATTTAATGTGATTTCTTTCTTACCTGTTCAGCTTTCTCTCTCCTTCTGCTTCAGATATGGTTAGGATTTTCGGGAAAAAAAGTCATTTTTTAAGCCTAATCTCATTGAATTTGCTTTCACTTAGTTGATATTATTCACAAAACAATGTAATTTAATGTGAGTTATGTGTTGGTTGTTCTACTTAATCTCTTTTTCTCTCTCTCTGCTTCAGATGCGGTTAGGATTTTTGCGAAATAAGTCATTTTTGTGTGTGCCTAATCTCGTTGAAATGGGTTTTTCTTATAGTTGTTATTTATACAAAAAACAATGTAACTTAATGTGAATTCCTGGTCTTTCTCATTGCATCTTGCACCAGGAAAATTATGCGCAACTGTTTCATTATTTTACTGCGGATTAGGTATTCCCTTTGTCTGCTTAGCTAATCTTAGGGAGATTTTCTTTTCCCTAATTTTTGTTAGTTATGTTTGTCTTGATTCCTTTTTTGTAGTTTTTTTTTTCCCTCTTATTTGATTAAAAATTGGTTGTTTTTTTTTTTTCATCTGCTTAGCTAGGTTTTGCAAGAGTTTTTGTTGGAAGTTATTGTCGACTGACTTTTTTCATTTTTTGCTATCTTACTTCTACAGTTCTACTTAATAGGGCATTCTGATCAATTTTTTTTTCCTGCCCAGAAAATTTGTGTCAAATATCCTATCCTCTAAGAAAACTCGTTCACATATCTTGGTAATCCTGATTCCATAATCGGACATCTTGCAGGGGACGAGGACAAAAGAAAGCTCCTTCCAACATCTTTTGAACTGTCTTTGATGGAGAACCCAGACGAGTCATGTGTAATCAAAGAGAGGATGATGCAGGCCCTTCGATACTTCAAGGAATCAATGGAGGCTCAGCAAGTCCTGGCTCAGGTCTGGGCCCCAGTAAAGAAGGGTGATCGGTATGTACTCACGACTTCTGGGCAACCCTTTGTTCTCGATCCACAAAATAACGGACTTCTTCAGTATAGGACAGTCTCTCTGATGTATATATTTTCTGTTGATGGAGAGAGTGATCGAGATCTTGGGCTTCCTGGCCGTGTTTTCCGGCAGAAGCTGCCAGAATGGACCCCAAATGTACAATATTATAGCAGCAAGGAGTATCAACGACTTAATCATGCTCAAAACTATAACGTTCGAGGAACCTTGGCTTTGCCAGTCTTTGAACCTTCTGGACGATCCTGTGTTGGTGTAGTCGAGCTTATAATGACATCCCAGAAGATTAACTACGCTCGTGAGGTTGATAAAGTTTGCAAAGCTCTTGAGGTTGGTGATTTTCTAATTTTTGTATTTGGAAAGTTTTGAATCATATATACAATTATACTGCTATTTCTTACATATTGATGATGTCTGGAATGGAAGTAATTGTTTGGGTGAAAGTTTGAGGACTGTTTTCTTGGTATCAAGCATACAATGGCTTACGGATAGATGCATTAGAGCTCAACCAAGAACAGAGATAAGAGTATAGTTGATCGGTTAAGTGTGTGTGGAGGTGGTTGGGTTTGGAAAGCATTAAAGAGGACCAACATGTGTATTGGAGGGAAACAGGGATGTTAGCAGTTTCTCTTTGTATGACCATCACCATTTGCTGTATTGTGAGTAAAAAGGGGTTTCTTGAAGCTCAACGTATTTATAGCTCATACACTCTTATTCCTCATTGAAGCATAATGATGAAGCTGAAAATAAATGATCTAAGAAACTTGAACAGTGTCTGAGGTGCAGTTCCTCTAAGAGTCCATTCAAGGTGCCATTGGCATATTGTACTTCCACAATAGTTGGTTCATTATTGAAAAATTGTATCATAGGGACCTCTCGGAGGTCAGGTGCACCGTACACCAAATGTACCGCAAGGGTGCCATAGGCCCTAAAATTCCATGACCATCTATAAGGCGAGGATTTCTGGCATCTTTAAGAACACGGTTCCACAAAACGGGATGGTTTTCAGGGCACCCTTCTACTTCTTATGGCTTTGGTCTGTGGAGAGATATATCCAAGGTGTCAGGAAACTTTTGCTAGAAATGCCCATATTAGTCTGATCACAAAAATGAAATGCCTATAACTGAGGTTTCCATAATCTGTGCTGCGGCTGCTGCCATATTATTTCAACTCGATTTTTTCTCTAAGGAGGAATGAAAAACTTGAAGTTGGAACTTGAAATATCAAAGTATAGGGACAAGAAGAAATACTAGACTTGGTACTTGAAAATACTGATACCTAATACTTTTCCTTTGGTCATTGGATGTTATTTAGCTAATGTTTGTTCTCTTCCTGCATTCCATGTTTTCCTGTCTGTAACATAATTTCAGTTCCCTTGCAGGCAGTAAATCTTAAAACTTCTGAGATAGTGGATCATCCAAATGTTCAGGTGAGTCACAACTATGTTTCCAATATAAATTTTACTGTTCTGAAATTGCTAATTCACTTTGTGCTCTCAGTATGTGTATATGGCTTTCTTTCAAAACCAGATTTGTAATGAAGGTCGTCAAAATTCTCTGGCTGAAATCTTGGAGATATTGACTGCGGTTTGTGAGATTCACAAATTGCCTTTAGCTCAGACCTGGATACCTTGCAGGCATCGCAGCATAATAGCCCATGGTGGTGGTGTTCAGAAGAGCTGCGCTAGCTTTGATGGTAGTTGCATGGGACAAGTGTGCATGTCCACAACTGATGTAGCATTCTATGTTATAGATGCGCACATGTGGGGTTTCCGAGATGCATGCTCTGAGCATCATTTACAGAAGGGACAAGGGGTAGCAGGAAGGGCATTTTTATCCCTTGGTTCGTGTTTTTCCCGAGATATCACCAACTTCAGTAAAACCAATTATCCCCTGGTTCACTATGCACGCATGTTTGGGTTAACTAGCTGCTTTGCTATTTGCTTGAGGAGTGCTCTTACAGGGTTTGATGATTATATTCTAGAGTTCTTTCTGCCACCTAGCATCACAGAAGCTAGCGAACAACGGGCCTTTCTGAGTTCTCTCTTTGCCACAATGAAGCAACATTTCCGGAATCTGAAGGTTGCATCTGGAAAAGAATTGGAAGAAGAGGAAAGATCTATTG
Organism: Macleaya cordata; assembly: GCA_002174775.1. NCBI lineage: Eukaryota > Viridiplantae > Streptophyta > Magnoliopsida > Ranunculales > Papaveraceae > Macleaya > Macleaya cordata. The sequence goes on from MVGT01001025.1 coordinate 332,161, forward strand.
AAATTATTGAAACAACTACTGAAGAGAATCATGATTCGGAACTAAAATGCATCGAATTATCCCCTCGAACTAAATTCTTGCCGAGGTCCAATGGCTTGCTGAATGGGGGACGAGATGCAATGCAATCAGATTCATTGGAGAAGCAGTTCGTGGTGGAAATTGATGCTTTGAAGAACGGGGAGAATCGAGATGGTGAGGATGGAAATCACGGTGCCCTTTCTTTGTCTGACAATAAAGACATGAGAAAAACATCAGAGAGAAGGCGGGGCAAAACTGAGAAGTCCATTAGTTTGGAGGTTCTCCAACAATATTTTTCTGGGAGTCTTAAGGATGCTGCAAAGAGCCTCGGTGGTAAGCTCATATACTTAAAAAAACCTTTCTATTCGTAATCTTGCTCAGATTTTTTTTACTTGTTTCCACAGGTTGTGAAATGTTTTATATATGACGATCACCAGTAGTAATTTAAATGGTATCCTCTTATCATGATTCATTGTTTTACAGTTTGCCCAACCACCATGAAACGTATCTGTAGACAGCATGGGATTTCTAGGTGGCCATCTCGGAAAATCAACAAAGTTAATCGTTCCCTCTCCAAGATCAAGCGTGTAATTGAATCCGTGCAAGGTGCTGAAGGAGCATTCAATCTGACTTCTCTGACAACAAGTCCACTTCCTGTTGCTGTTGGTTCTCTTTCTTGGCCTAATGAACCCAAAGAACAACATTACTCAGGGTCTAATAAGCCATCTGAACTTCAGGGTGGAAAGGATATGGGATCACCAAGAAATATGACCTCAGTAAATGATGAACATGGTGATACAAAGAAACAAATTCTTGAGTCTGGTAAGGGTTCAAAGGGATCAAAAACGAGAAGCAGTTCAACGGATGAGAGCACGGGTACCCCTACTTCTCATTTGTCATGCCAAGGTAGCCCAACAAATGTACCCTCTCCCTTAAATGATCTGTTTGTTTCTTCTTTCCGAGAACAAGGTCTAGATATCCGGAGTCCCATGGATTTTGGGTTACAGCCAAGCAGTGAAATAAACTTGCGTGCAGCATACTTGATCCCCGAGGCTCTTGTAACGGCACAACTGCAACCAGCCTTGAGTGGAATGCTAATTGAAGATGCAGGGAGCTCAAAAGATTTGAGAAACCTCTCCAACTTGGCAGTAGAGAGTTGTCGGGATGAACAATTATTAAAGTCTAGTTGGAGAAACCCAGTTTCTGCTAATCAAGTCCCTCAACAAGACTTTGCTCCTGTTCAACTGAAGCAACAAATCAGAACAACCCAAGATGTTAGAACAGTGAGCATAAAGGTGAGTTTCAGAGAAGCCATTATCAGGTTTCGAGTTTCTTTAACGTCTGGAATTAACGAGTTGAAGGAGGAAATCGGAAAGAGGCTAAAGTTGGAGATGGGTACGTTCGAAATCAAGTATTTGGATGACGATCACGAGTGGGTTTTACTAGCTTGTGATGCAGATTTGCAGGAGTGTTTTGATATTTCGAAATTGACAGGTGGACATGTAATCAGACTGTTGGTGCATGACACAATGAGCAACTTTGAGAGCTCCTGTGAGAGCTCAGGAGATTGAGAGTCGTGGTAGGCTTTTAGATTGTAAAAAAATTGTAGTTCTACAAGAGTAAAACTTAAAAGAGTACCTGGTAACAGGTTGTAGTTCAATTATTGTAATTCTAGAACACAAGGACAGGTGAAATTGTAGATTTTGTTTTTGAGAACCTGTCCCCCATTTTATAACAATTCTTTCCATTTCAGTTACTACGCAATATACAGTTTCTTTCTGGTCACTTTTGTGCTCAGTTTTCATGAATTGTGAGATCTTCATGAAAAGGGCATTGCTAGTGGGACACCAGATTTTGACATCAAAGATTAAAAAATATTAATTTTATTTCAGTCTTTTGTACCACTTTTAAAAAGCAGATGTAATATTTTGGTGTCAAAATCTGGTGTTAATCTAGCAAAGCTCTCATGAAAAAATGACAAAGACGGGATTATCAGTGAAGTAGCGCGACCTTTTTTTTTTTTTTTTTTGCTTTTTTGGTCTATATAGACCAGTCCGATATGCCAAGCAGCATATATGGTGACAATAGGGTATGAAACAAAGACACTCTCTGCAAGAGTGTGTGTGTTGTGTTTGCCTCATACCCGCATATAGAATGATTTTTGTTGCGGATATGTTCTAGACATGGCTGACCCAACACAATACATGCATGTCTTTCTTGCGATATCATTTTTATACGAGATATTTTTGATGGTTTTTTTTTTTAAGAGATTTCATCTATGAAATAAATTTTTTATAAAAAATATAATTGTACAATTATGTTTTATAGTTGTATTTGTGTTCTACTTTAAAAAATTTGACATGTGGTTGTATTTGTGTCCCTTTTGTGTACGTTGTGTACGTATCTGTGTACATGTATGTGCTTCCTAGATTTTGGATTTGTGCGAAAAGTGATCCACACACTTTTACGTCGTCGATTTTATTCTGAATTGATTTCCAGTATCAACCAACGGCTGAGGTTCAACGCTGTGACTGTTATTATAATATATACTATAGCTCATTTAATAACGGAAAGCGAATTTGGGAGTATGATGTGGCGGGTAGGGAATCTGATGAAATCTAATCCGTTAAATCAGTTAGAGGTCTGCCTTACTTCTCTTATCTTATTTCCAAGCAGCATAAAAAAAAAAAAAAGAAGCCCCGAACACTTTTTAGTTTAAACGACTTTTACAGAGTCGTTTGGAGCTCCAACAATCACAACTCCTCCTTCAATGGCGTTGCTGAGTCAGCAGTTGCAGAGATTTCTATTAAACGGAATTAACTGCAACTCATCATCATCATCAGTCTTGAAAACCAATAATTATAAGAAGAAGAACAACATCATCGGAAGAGATCAGAGAAAAAGATCATTCTGCTCTGCTATCGCCATCGACGCCCCTTCATCATTAACGGGTGTTCGAGGGATCAGATGGGGATCGAGTCGATTACAGGGCCCACGTGAAGAGATGGAAGATGATATAGTCCTTCGATCAGATCACGATCTCAATGGATTCTCCTTTGCTGCTGTCTTTGATGGTCACGCTGGATTCTCATCAGTCGAATTCCTTCGGTGAGATCATCACCCTCTCTCTTTCTCTCTCTTTCTCTCTCTTCTCCATTAGGGTTCATATCATTAAAGAATTTGTTTTGTTTCCATCAAAAATTTGTTTTTGTTCCTTAAATAAATTTAGTACTAGCACGTACTTGATAAAATTAATATAGTAAAAGAAAAGAAAAACTTATCGAAGAATATGACCGAGGAGGCTTGCCTTCTACGATTAGTATAATTCGTTCCCCTCAACGGTGCCAACGGTTTTATGAACGTTGCGTCTCCCAAGATACAACCCCATAGCTAGCATAGCCTCGAATTTAAGATAGCGCTTAAGAAGCGTCGCAAATGAGTTCGTCGCAAAAGAAGTGATCTGTTGTAGTGAGCACTCCATCTGTACTTCTAGGTAACTGACAATTATTATGCTAGCACCCGTGACTCAAAAATTCCATGCGAAAATAACTTGTAGAAATGAAGAAGAAGAAGGGTTTATATAAAATACTAGCTAGAGCTAATATATTATTCTCTACAAATCAGAAAATGTCCCTCTAAAACGTAAAACAGTAAAGTGGCTCCACAAATACAAGTGTCTTTTGGTGGACGTCATAAGGTAATGAAAAGGCACCCAATAGATGAATAATAACAATACTTTTCAAACTCATTAAGAATTATAAAAAGTAACAAAATAAGATTCCAACAAATGTTCCCTTTTAAGGGTTTCTTTGTTTTGTTTTAATTGGACTTAGTTAGGTTGGAATAGGAGAAGATTGATAATTGAAGTATGAATAGGGATGTGCATAAAAATTAGTGCAACTATACATATATTGATAATACCCAGTCTATGTGGTACAGGGTTTAGGGTTTAGGATCGCTTGACCCCATGTAATTATTAAAAGAAATCTGTGTGATCTGATGTTCTAAACTTGTTGGATAGTTGGATCAGTGATGGGTGTGATCTGTTCTGTGGTAGTTCCTACAAAAAGTGACTGGCATTGAATTCCCTTGAATGTTTCCTATATAGAGAATCACTTTACTACCAGTTTCATTTCATGACCTGTAATTAGCTTTAGAATTTTAGATGTTATCTGGTTTTGTGAAGAAAGTTCAATTCGAGTTAAAGAATTAAAAGAAATATATGAAAAAGAATCCTCACCCAGATTTCTAGTTTGTTGATTCTTGAATATCATACCCATGGAGCTTATATATATCCATTATTTTCTAGTTCACAATTTGCCATATCTTCACCAAATTTCTTTTTGCAGCTTACTATATATTTAGCTTTTAAAGTAAGAAAGAATAAATAGTAAGATGAATGCTTGAAATCATCCAACCCTATTAGTTTTTGGATATGGCCGGCCTTGATTGGATGAAATCAAGCAGGCTTCTTTTAGTACTCAGACTAGATTCTGCATTATAAAGTGCTTATGATAGTTCAATCCTCCGTATGCATTAATTTGTTTTATATATATGCAATTCAGGGACGAATTGTACAAAGAGTGTGTTCAAGCCTTACAAGGTGGGTTGCTCTTGTGTGCCAAAGATCTCAACCCTGCAAAACAAGCATTACAAGAAGCTTTTGTAAATGCTGATACTAAATTGTTGAACTGGTAAAGCCACTAACCTTTCAAGCAAATTTGCGCATAAATATTAATAACATCTAAGTTGACATATTCTTGTATAGCATTAATGTTTTTATGGGTTGACATTTTGTAAAGGCTCGACTTGAATGGGGAGGATGTAGACTCTGGCGCAACAGCTACAGTTGTGTTTGTTGGAAATGATGTGCTGATCATTTCACACGTCGGTGACTCATGCGTGGTATCCGTCCAACTCTTATGATCTTCACGGTGACTCACAGTTGATTTAAAATTTGTATCATGTATACTTCATTTTCTCAAATACTAATTCAAACAACTCTTTCTAGCGCTCAAACGGATTTCATTTTCACTAACCTTGTTAAAAATGTAGGTTCTCTCACGATCTGGAAAAACAGAAATATTGACCAATCCTCATCGACCTTACGGAAACAACAAGGTTTCTCTTCAAGAAATCAGGCGGATCAGAGAAGCAGGTGGATGGGTGTGTTTTTCTATTCTTGTTTCCATTTGTTCTGTTATGTGCATGACAGCACGACTACTCTTTCTTGGTTGATTCTTCTATCTAGTAATTTATAAGATGTGAATATGTGACTGAAAGCTGCTAAAAACTACTTCACTTTTCTAGATGTATAATTAAACTGCAGCCAAATGAAAGTTATGTAAGTGGGTACATTGACAAGGAAAATCTGATCAACTCTTGAAATCAAAGATTTAAGTCTAGATATGCATATTGTGACTCTTAAGCCATTTGGAGGTATTAATTTCTTAGACAAGTCAGGTTTTCTAAATTCATTGTTTAATGATTAAGAAAATTGTTCTGAATGTCTAGAAACTATCTCCCCGAATGATCTAATCCAATTCGTCACTGTTTGACTGGATATCTAAACATTGTCATAACACACAGTTACATGTAATAAGCACATTATAATGTGGAATACCTTGTTATGGTGGTTACTGTCAAGTATGTTTCCTTGTGAAAATGGATTGAATCAAAGGATTTTATCAGGGAAATCTTATAAGATAAAATAATGTGACTAGTGCTTATATCAGAGTGGTCATGATCATTACATTATGCGAGAAAGGTGTAATAAATCTAACACCATATTATCCATAACTAGACGATTTGAAATTGGAGTACTCGATGCCCCATCATGTGTTTTCAAAAGCCCCCTTCACTCGCTTGTCATGTATTACTAAGCTGCCATGATCCCTACATAATTGCTACTAAAACCTGGCTTCAATTCTTCCATGATAAAAATGAAAGTATTAGGTTGTTTTAAGGTGCCTGCACTACTCTAAAGTTTACTAATCCATTCCATGTTCTTGTTTCTGATGGTGACTCTACTTTATGGTGTCTATAGATTTCCGATGGAAGGATTTGTGGTGAAATCTCTGTTTCCCGTGCTTTCGGTGACATGCGTTTTAAGACAAAGAAGAATGAGTTCGTCCCCTGTACTCTCCTTTCTTTCCTCTACATCTTTAGAAATTCACTAGTTTTTTTAAAGGTTTAGTAGTCTTCTTTTTTTTTCTTTTTTTTTTCCATATCCTAACGGCCTCCACTTGCTTTCTTGAAAAGAATGCTGGAGAAAGGAATTGAGGAGGGAAGATGGTCTAAAAAATTTATATCTCGGTATGTCTTGTGTTTGTATAATTACAATTGAGGAGGTAGGAATTATGTGACATATCGTAGAGGTTTTCCTGAAACATCCTCCTTTCATGTGATTTACATGGAGAGGGTGGGAATTTGGACCTCATAATTCTAGTTGCACTAGCTGGACTTCATTTAAGTTTGTTGAATGTGAATTCATTTGTGTTGTGACAGAGTAAAATTTAGTGAAGACCTGGTCATTGCTTCTCCAGATATATATAATGTAGCTCTTGGGTCAGATGCAGAATTTATATTATTAGCCTCTGACGGCCTCTGGGATTACATGAAGAGGTTATCTACTCAGCCTTCGCATACTATAATTTTTCTTAATTAGACATTAAGAAAAATTACTACCCTTGTTTACTTGTGTTGATTATGACCAATAAAACATCAGCAGTTAAAATTGTTTGTTGGTGTTCCAGTTCAGATGCAGTAAATTTTGTTAGGAATCAACTGCGGCAACATGGAGACGTTCAGGTAAATGATTTGTATTGTACTGGTTCATTTGGTTCCACAACTGTATTATGTCTGCAGACAACAAGTTTTAGCATCTTTTGTAATGATTCAACATCCTATTATATCCAAAGTCCATCCTTAACTTCTTCTTTTTTCTTGTTTTGATTTCAGCTAGCTTGTGAAGCACTTGCACAAGCAGCTCTGGTAATGTTTTTCAGTGTGATCATTTGTCTACCTTGTACTCCTGTACTATTAGGCAATCTTATTATCTTATTGACCTTCAAGTTCATATTTTTGCAGGACCGACGCTCCCAAGATAATGTTAGCATTGTTATAGCCGATTTGGGGTATGTTCATGTTTCTTGTAAACAAATACAGAACATCACTACTCTTTGACCAAAACCAAACTTATTTCCTAAATTCATAAGAAACCGGATAAAACTTTTTCTCCTCAAACACAACTGAAACTTGCTTCTAATAACAAAGAGAGGCTCTCTTTTGGGTTGTTAGCTTATAAAAATTCGAACTCTTTTTTTCATTTGACTGGTCACCCTGTGATTTTTGCTTCTTGTTACCTTTTGGATAGGAGGACAGACTGGACAAGTTTGCCACCGGAGAAACAAAATTTTGTGTATGAATTAAGCCAAGCTTTCGCAACTGTTGCTATTGTGTCGCTAGGAATATGGGCGACGTCTTTTCTTTCCTTATAGATTTGCAGCATTCCTGGTAATGTACATAACAACGCCTACGTCTTGTAAATGTATATCTCACATATTAGTGTTATTTGTGTGGTAATGCATGCTTAGAACAAATTTAATAAATCGTATACTTTACATGTAGTACTTTGGGAGATGGTTTAGTGTAACTACATTTAAAGTAAAAATGGAATCAAATGAGAATGGATCAGATTTATATATATGACAGTACCTTCTCGTTGAAATATCATGATAGGATACAGAGTTGGACACTAAATTCCACCTATATCACATTAGAATCTCATCAGAGTTTTGACACCCACAGTGATGCAACGGGGGATGCAATGCTATTATTGTCTTGAATAGAATGTTTTATTATCTTATAAACTATAAATCATCTAAATTCAAAAGATTTACTTTTAGGGAACTTAAGAAAACTCCATATATGTATAATTCTAGTTCAGGTTATCTTTCTCTTTCTAGGTTCTACCATGAATATGGAAGCTGACTCATGATTACTGTAAAAGACATTGTCAAAAGAATTTTTATGTACCATTTGCCAATGTCAGCCAGGTAGAATTAGAATGGTCTTTTCAAACACTTTATATATGATCCATTTTTACTATAAATTTTGAGTCAAACTTTTTTTTTTTTTTTTTGGTTTAAGAGATTCAAGATGAGGTAATCCTTTTGTGATGATAGTCTGATCTCCATGCTGTCCTGTATCTTACACAGATGTAAAAGATCAGATCTGTACTTATCAAGAAATAGAAAAAGATCAGATTAGGTCTTTATCAGATAAAAAGCAGGATCAAGTCAGTCAGTTCCAAAACCAATCCAAAATCTTATCATATCACAATTTTCCAAATCTAAATCCAATCTATTGGACCCAATACTTGATTTTGGATCCAATATTATCAGATCCATGGTAAGTCTGATTCAAGAGATGTTATCATCAGGATCAAGCTAAAAGATTTATAAGGTGCAGAGATTTCCAAAATAAAAGATGACAAACATGACAAAGCCACCAGATTTCTCAACAGGAACAGGGGCATTCATTGATTCATGGATGGGGTATGAGTTTCAATTCTGAAAGCAAAAAAAGGTAGTCACATTTTGAATTATTGTAAAGAAAGAAGCTCATCCAGGTGCTAAAAAAGAAAGATCTCAAAACATGACATAACCAGATCTTAACAACAGAACACCCCATGATCCTTGTCTTTATAGTTTATGCATGCACTTAGACCCCATTACATTGTATATGAATTGACCCATTTTTCAAGTGGGCCCATCCGGCTCAACGGCCCAGATTATCTGATGGGGATGTTCTATAAACCAAAAATCAGCATGATTGGTGTTTCATAACCATTGGATGGGAAATAAAAAGGTCCATGTGCCAATTAAGTGGAGAGTCAAGAGTACAACTATATCCATTGGAATATATATAGCCATATACTTTTATTATATTTTTATCGCTTATTTAATTAATTATTATTATTATTATTATTTTTTTTGTGTGGAATCATGTAGAGCCCACAAATTGTTACATATCCAAAGCAAGGAGATGAGGGTTAAATAAACGCTGTAGAATATTGGAGAGGACTCAAACATAATGAATTGAAGAACCACAAAAATTTAATTAACCAACTTTCTCATAATTAAAAAAATATATATTTCTCATAATAAATACATATTACTATATCAGATCGATCGATAAAACTCATTAATTATAGAATTAATATGACCTACATTTAATTTCATATATAGTCTCACCTTTTATAGGATGAATTAAAATCTGCTCTCATCAGAGAAGTGTATTAATAATGCTTTATTCTCAATATATATATAATTTTAGTAGCTAGCTAGCTATCTAGCCAAATTAATTAAGACGAAGATTAGGATGATATCTGATGAATTAAGACATAGATCCATCAAGCTACCATCCACCACCACCAGGCTTGCCTTTCCTTGGGTCGTGCTTAGGGTTTGGTCCTCCATAATCATAGTCAAGTACTGCATCAACTTCTGCAATAAGCTTTCTCGCGCCACCACCACCACCACCACCACCACCACCTGGCCTGCTGCCTTTCCTCGGGCCGTGCTTAGGGTTGGGTCCTGGATAATGATAGTCAATTTCTCCATCAACTTCTGCAATAAGCTTTCTAGCACCTTGCGCAATCTTCGTCGTCATCTTCATCGCATTACCCTTCAAAACATATATATATTTGCACACATCTTAAATACATATTAGTAAGTTAATTACTATTTAGTATATTTTTGCATGCATGCAAATTTCAACATTTATAATATTACATGAGCATGATTAACACATGCAAACTAAGTTACCTCATAAGCTCCATTCATGCCATTGTTGAAGACTTCAACCTTGCCTGCAAATTTATACATACAAGAGTAGTTCTAGATTAGTTTATGTTATGCATAATTAAGTTAAGTTTGTAAACAAGTTTTAGATTCATATATGGAGAACTTGCTCACCTGAGGATGAATGAGAGAAGAGTAAAATTAGGAGGAGAAGAAGGGAAATCTTAAACAATGGAAGCATGGCTGATCTGTTATAAATTGGTTTTAGCTATTGAATATTGAGAATTAGGGTTTTGAGAGGGGAGGGAGAGAAGTGGGCTTAGCTAGAACATTGAGAGTTAGGGTTTTGAGAGGGGATGAGTTAGGGAGAGATTTGGGCTTTCTTTATATATCCTTACAGCAAGCTAGCTAAGGTGTATATATAAGAAGAGGATTAATTAATGGGACCATGCATGAGAGATTTTGACATATTGGTGCATCCCACTCAAAAGACCTACTTTGTGAGGATGATGATGAAATCCAATACTACCCATTAATTAGCCACAACCCCCCCAAATTAAGTCAACTGCACTACTTTTTTGTTACATCAATAAAAACTAAAACCTAATCATAGTCTTTTCTGCCACACAAAAGCTAGCTATTTATAATTCATGAATATGTATGGTTGGGTAAAAGCAGCATATATTCATGAATCCCTTGCATGGCTCAAACTCTTCCAATTTTAAGCTTGAGTTGTTGTTTTTGCTCACCTTCTCAGATTTCACTTTCAACCCATTTCTAGTCTTATTCCTCATCAAATCACAACTCATCAAAAGGTTCTTTCCCCCCACTAACATATGTGCACTATGGGTACACTCTTCATGTAATAGACACCATCACTACTTCTTTAAATCAGATATTAGTGCCCTTCCCTTGACCAATTTTTTTTTTTTTTTAATGTTCTATAAATAGGACTTGCCTCTTGAACATCTGTTGAGGTGGGGAGCCTGATGAAAGTTAAATTATAGCCAACAATTTCGTCAGTCCAGGTTGGTGTGATGTGATCAGCTGGTTGGGGAGGGTTAACTACGGGCTTCCCAGGGGAAAGGGGTAACATTTGTGTGTTGCCCAATCTGAGTCTTTTATTCTTACACTTTTCTTACACCTTCTTTCGGGGCTATATGGAGATACTTTCCCGCATGAAGTGGCAGCATCTCAATTAAACACATTCAAGACTGTAGATAGTGGTATTTTAAAATCGTTAACATAACATATGAATATATGCCACGTCATCACGATGATAGCCACATCATCAAATTTGCCACTTCGGCATGCTGATCTAAATTATATAGTAATTAAAAAAGCTAATGTGCACCCTTGATGAGGCGCCTTCACTAGGCTACCCTCACAAGGGCGCCTTCACTAGGCANCAGAACAACTCAACACTTCGGTGAATACTTGGGTTCTTGCAGCCAACCTCTGTCTTCTCTTTGCTTCCTTCCCCGCTAGGCCTCCCTATCTCCTCTTCCACGGCATAACGAACTCCGAACGGTCATCTACTTGATTTAGGCGGAGTCTCGGAGTCATCTCACACAGATCTAAATCTAGTTGGATTCATCCAACTCATCGTTTGACTTTCACGTCAACACATCCTAAAAACCTTCATCTACAAAGACAAAATCTTAAATGTACAAATTCAAGATGTTGTCAGTTCATGTGCGTGATGAGAAGTGATATCCAAGGCATAAGAGCCAAAAACTCTCTATATTTTGGATTTCATCTTTTGCCTAAGAACATAGTTGAACATTGTTTCTATGTGGATATGGTCTACAGTTTTTTGTTTTATGTTTTTAATTTGATGATGGAGCTATTGTCCAATTATAATTACAAGCAAGGAGTAACTAAAGAGAGAAAGCATCATTAAAGGACGGAGAATACAACCAATAACGAATAGAGAGAAAGCACTATCGCATACGACGTAGAAAAGAAAGAGCAATTGCCAACCTATAAGACTCCAATATATTTTTTAGATTTATTCAATGCAGGCAAAATTGAACCAAAGCTAGTTTACTATAGCTATCAATAATAATAATACATTTTAATTATCACCTAAGCTAATGGGCACTTGGACTTGCATAGTCGATCTACGGATTTGTACGTATTGTTTTCTTTCTTTTGGGCAATCGTACAACACCATCATGGCATCATTACTAGTAGTGAGCTAGAGAGACAGAGAGAGAGAGAGTGTCTAGTGAGCAATCAATGTTGAAGATTTTGAAAGGTGTGTATGGTGGAGTTGGGGGTTGGGTGCGCCAATAGTAGTAGTGTGTGATCCGAGCACTAGGGATTAATTGAAAATAACACTACTACTTTTGATTGAACACAAAATATTTAAATTTCTATGTATCTAATTAATTAATTAATTAATTATATAGTTCATTACAAATTAGATTAATTAATTAAGAGTAGTAGCTAATGAATAATGATGCCTTCCCCCCATGGGACCAAATGTTGGGGTCTTGATGAATGATAATGGTGTTTATGTCGGGAAGAAATTAAAAGGTGTATGATTGAATGATGAACCTTCTACTTAAAAATCTCACTACATTTTACACTGTCAAGACCTGATTTTGTCGGCGAACGGATTAACAAATATCCGTAATCCGTTCACCTTAACGCGTACGATTCTAGACATGAGAGTCTTTAACTCCATCATCATCATCATCTTCATCATCATCATCTTCATCATCATCTTGGGGAAAATTAAGAGAAACCAGGCCTGAAAAGAATTAACCTCATGCATTGATCAGCTTTGATCGATCTTTAAAATTAATGTTTTGTACTTTCTAATTCCTCATTCCTCATTCCTCATTCCTCGTACAGTAGAAGGTCAGTAGTATAAATAAGTACTGGATTTTGTTAACATGTGCCCTTAGGGCACATGATAAGCTTTTAGGTTTTGTGTTTTGTTTAGTTTCTTAAGTTTGTCCAAATGAGCTGATTTTTGGATATGTATATTATGTATACTATTTGGAACATATCTAAAAAAATTAGCTCAATCGGAGATCTCTAGCACCCTCTAGCACCACAAACACTTAATTTAAACTTTAATAGTGTGAATGAACGGCTTACATTTAAAGTGATTTGTTTGGAGGGTTAGAAATTTCTAATTGAGCTGATTTTTTGTAGACATCTTATAAATAATAATAATAATGTATTTACAAAAATTCAGCTAATTTGAAGACTTCGAACTTGCAAAAAAACTCCTTCAAAAACAACCTTATCGTGTGCCCTTAGGGCACACGTTAACAAGACCTATAAGTACTACACAAAGCCCACCTTATTGTTAGCTACAGCTACTTACTGATCAACTCCATCCCCACCCTGTTTATAGACGAAGTACTGTTTATCTTTGTTTACGTGACGTATGCCTCAAAAGCCTTTCTCTAAAATGGGAAACTTTACCTCCATCTCACTTTTTTAACTCTGTTTCTAATCTTTCTTAACACCCCATCCTTTGTCCTCAAATTCCCTTTCCCCTCCTTGCCTCTTTGCTTCTTTTTTTTTTGCCTAGTGGGGCTGCTTAGAGATGATCCAACGACCGATTGTAATAATAATTTTTGGACCGATGCTTTTATAAAACCTATGCCAGACGTTTATGTGGCAAGGTGGAGCCTAATATTTTTCCCCTCTCAAAAATGTTTTGAAAGGGTTTCTAACTTATGTGGTTGTGGGACTGACCATGTCATCATATAAGCGTCAGGCATCCGTTTTGTAAAACGGTCGATCCAAAAAGCACTACTGGGCTGATTAATATTTGGTGAGAATGTTACAGGATGTGCTAGGTTATGCCTAAAGACATTCTTGACCTTATGTTCTTATGGAAAAGGAACCTTGGTAAGAAGAGAGGTAGGAAAATTGGTCTCTTCTTCCTTCTGCGATTTGTTGGACTTTATGGACCGAGAGAAATAAGCGATTGTTCAAAGATAAACAGGAAAACGTGGATGCGATGATACATAACGTCAAATATTTACTGTATGCTTGGGGTTTAATCTGTAATATTTTTAGGGATTGTTTTTTTGAAGATTTGGTTGTAATATGGGATAATGTGATCATAACATAATCCCTTTCCTTTTTTGTGTATCTGTTCTTTGGTGCAATCTCTGCATCCGTTTTAATATACAACCCTTTTTCCCTAAAAAAAATAATATTTGGTGAGAATGTTCTTGTCACCTTATAAATCACTCCCATCAAAATTCTAAAATTCCTAACTGATTGAAAACTCAACTATATTGCTAGATATAAGAATGATTTCCTAACTGTTGATTTTTCAATCAATTTTTTAGTCACCAAATATCAGCAATTAGATTGTCTTCATGTGGACCCCACAAACACAAAATCAGCATTTGGGTTGCATGTAGAGATGATTCATGAGATTATTTTTTTGTGAGGATGGTATCCTCGCCAATTGGTTCACCCTCACTAAAATAAAAAGCACATTGTTATAAATTTTTTAACATTAATTAGAAGTTTATTTAAAATTTATTCTTTTTAAACCATTTATTTTACAGTTAACTACTTTGAATCAACATTTGATTTGGTTAAAAGTTTTAAAATGATATCGATTATTATTATTTTTGCAAGGATGATTTATCTAATAAGAAGATCATCATCATAAATAGATCAACTATGGGGTCATTTCTTTGTGGATCCCATATATAAGTGTAAGCAAAGTATAAGAACGAAATGGATAAAAGTGAAATACATAAAAGATTTAAGAAGGTGAGTAAAAATTTACAACCTATTTAGTCTGTAGTAGTTGTAATACAAAGATGTACAGACGACTTAAACAACTCATTTTAAGCTTTTTTTTAAACCTCATTAAACATCTCATTTTAAGCCACTTTTATAATTTCTTAATCATCATACAATGTCATTTTCAAAGACAGCCATTGACATTGAGATTTCAGCTTCACCCACAAAAGTCAGTCGTTTTATTAGAATTGAGAGGAAGATATATGTATATGAATAATGGAATTGAATGGTGGGGCAGTCATATCATGGAATATTTTTGAGCTAGAGCTTAGCTACATGCCTACATCACATCATTTTCTCCATATATAGTTGACCACTCAAACTTTGCTTCCCATCTTTTCTTAACTTTTTTCAGGCTCCAGGCAGTTAGTGGTAAGTAGGGATGGCAACGTGTCCCTTGCTTAATTAGGCTAGGAGTTGGTTGGGCCAAGCTTGGTTAGGGCTTAAACTTAGACCCCTGGTTAATTTTTGAGCCTGAACCCTAAGCTTAGGCCTGGTCGAACAATAATTGGGTTGGGCCTTATCAGGCCTGCTTTCCAAGTTGTCATTTTCTTGAAGAGGCTTTTCTACAGTCCACATGAAATTGAAGGGATATCAAGTTTGAACGTTTTTTTTTCCTTTTGGGATAATTAAGCATGTTTATACGAGATCAGTAACTCGAAACTAATGAAAATAGAACTCGGATCGAAGATGTCAATAATAATAGACATTATCAATTGTACTAGCTCGTACATACCAATCAAGCTTGTTTTTAGATCTGATTTGAGATTGAACTTGTGGCAAGTTGGCAACATACATAATACACGAGCAAGTACGCGCTACGCATATTTCCACCCTATTTGACAGAATGATCATTAGATTTCTAAATTCTATAGTATAAATTTCACAAAAGTCAGAAAGCCCAACATTTTCACTAAATCAATACGATTATTCGTTGGTTTCGCATAATCAAAAACTTGAAAAACCACTTTATGATTGTATTGTTAAATCGGACAATTATAAAACTGATCGAATTATAAGTTGGGCTGAAATATCAAATATCAGGCCCCTTTTACAAATTGCCTGGCAAATACAAAAAGATCTAGACTCCAAAGTTCGGCTGTAACTTGTATAACAGGAACGCATTTTTCATCTTCCATAGCAACGAACCACC
>MVGT01001025.1:348029-396933 GCA_002174775.1 Macleaya cordata
TTTGGTAAACTCTCTTCTCTAATGGATTTTAATTTTTTTTTTCCCTCTAGCAGTAGCAGCATAAGCTAGGTTTTCCAACTTTCTCTCACTCTGTTTTTTTTTTTTTACGTGATTGGGTTATATATCTTTTGGTTGTTGTTTACATTTTAGCTTGCTAAACAACAAATTTACGTTTTAGATTGTTGTCGTTTTTAAAAAATAAAAAATTCGGTATCGAATTCTATGTTGTTGTTCTTACTTTCCGCAGCAGATGTTCGACAAAATGCTTGAATGAAACTTCACCACTTATTTTCAAAAGAAAACTAACCTGGCAAAGCCAATCAACTTTTACCCGGGTTAGTCTCTGGCTTAGTATATCAAGTCCGAGCTTAGAACTTGAATTGCGTCAATTTTGAAATGTATATATTTTTTCCCTCTGTTTTTCATTTGCAGACTGGAACCCTAGAGTTTACAATTTTTCATTATGGGAACGGAGGAGACCAAAGATTTGTTGAAAGGGGTTGATTGGAAAAATGTAGGTGGTGATGTGAGTAATTCTAGTTCCGGTGCTGCACCAGTAACGAAGAAGCGACTTCCCAAGAAAATTAGACAAGTCCCAGACTACTATTTCCTCCCTCGAAAATCCTTACCCTCTTCCCTTGCTTTCTACGGGGCATGTATTGCTGCAGGAGTTGGCGCTGGGATGCTAGTGGAAGTTTGGATAAACAAGAAAATCGCAGGTATTACTTTCAATAATTTGGTCTATTTGTGCTAAGTACAGTTAGGATATTTCTATAGTTCAAGTTCTTATGGACTCTTTACAATTTCCTGTGCCTATGGATGTTTCACATGAGAGGATGAGTGTCCTTGCAAGGGTTTTCTTTTTATTGGTAGGAGATCGAAGTTGAGGTGGTGCTTGGTTCATGATCTGGGATACTATCAATTGTTTTTTTGTTTTTAAAAACAAGGGATACGAAAAACTCTCAAAAATAAGGTGTTTGGTTGTTGTTGTTTTCAGAAATAAATTTAAAACAACCCAAAAGAAAACAAGAAGAAGTCATGTTCGGGTATTTTTAGTGAAATTGTATCCTTCTCTAGAGTTATTTAAATTTGAAAACAGTTTTCAGATTTGATACTAAATGTGTTTTTGGCTGTTAAATATATTGAGATTACACCCCAGATTTTTGGATTGTATCCCAGATTTTGTTGATCATAAATATCCAATATAGTGATTTTTTTTGTCATTCACTACGACGTGTTTTACAATCTAGACGATATTGGGGATCATCTGATCAAGTTGCTTTAGTATAGATAGTTCAGTTGCCAAAATGGTGAGTTTGCTCCATACTAGTTACTTTCTGTAGGACTAATATCTTATACTCTAGACATCATTGTCTCTTGGCCCTACAACCATAATTATTCTCTATTAAATGCATAGGCTATAGGGTATTTACTTGTCTTTCTTTGATTACATTGGAGCTTTTACATTGTATCTTTTTATTTTTGAGTTGCAGAGGATGGAGGTGTCCTTTGGGAGCTGGATAAATAAATCCCGAATGTCACAGAGGTTCGGGGAACTTGTAATCTTTTAAGGTATTTGAATCAAACAGAAAGGTCCAAATGGTTTTGTTTGTTAGGTTTTCGGGTCTTGTAGCTACCATTTAATAAGGTCAAGACATACATGTTTTGAATATATTGTGTTTATTTATAAGATTTAATCTTTCCTTAGATATAAATTTACATTCTTCATGATGGAAATATTCATTTTGATGCCATGGGAAAAAAAAAAGGGGGGAAAAAAGATGTTTTATGTTTTGAGTTTCGACTCAGATTGCATATAAATGCATAAATATGAGAACATCAGGTGGCCTGGAAGCTACCAAGTGAGGATTCAACACCATGACCTTGCAATTCAGGTGTCAGCTGTCAGCAATTCGGCGTATCCCCTACCCATGGTATTAAATCCTTTTAAACAATTTAAATTAGTAGTTTTTTTTTTTCCCACCAAGAGCCTGCCTGATTACACAAAATTCAGTTAAAGCATGAATCTGAGTTTTAAAACCCTACTCGTATCATCATCAACTAGAAATGTCATAACAAGATCTGACCCTACTTGGGAGATGCTACCTATGTACTCAGGTTACAAAATTGAAGTCGTCCAATAAAATAGATTTTCTCCTCGAGGTTGGCAGGGAATTAAGATCCTTCAAAGTTTCATTTACAAACAAATGTCATTATTTTTCTGGGCATATGATGACAGTAATTGTGATTCGTATCCAACTCGTAAAATGATCCATATATGCTGAAAGGAAATTATGATTAGAGAACCCTAGCAAGGATCAAGGAGGGAGTGTTTTGTTCTAAAGTGCGACAAGGATCGAAGGATCACCGTAATTCATCATGGAGATCATCGTCATCCTCAAATTCACTATCTTGAACTACTGTGCTATAGAAAATGTGAGGGTGATTGAGCATCTCGTCAAGGGTTAACTTCCCATCTCTATCATCATCAGCCTGTTGCATGTTGAAAAAGGAACAAGTTAGAGACTCTTAAGATCATGGATTATTAGATGATTAACTTATTATCTCCCTACCAAATATACATGAGATAATTACTGACCTGTTGGATTAGGTACTTTGTATAATACTTAGCATAAGAGAGCTCCCCAGGATTAAGGTGATGCGTCAGCGGCCTCAATTCTTCTACTGTCAAGTATCTACAAATTGGGGTAGAAGAGCTTTAGCACAAGAAATAGAAAAAAAGAGAAAGAAAGATCCATGACAAAGACACTAGGAGAGTATCAGATCGAGTGAAGTTTACTTGTCCATGTTCATGTCAAGCTCAGCAAATTTTTCTTCAGCACTCGGTAAGTCATCCCCATCATTTTCAAATTCGATATAATTCTTGTAAATGTCGTAAGCTCTATCATGAAATTCAATGAAATTGAGTTTTCCGTCTTTATCATTGTCCATGCCTCTGTAAATCATACAAGATTACCATATTCTGATAAGCAATTAAGATCTTATTTCAAAGGATTGAACTGATTAGAAAGGAAAAAAAAAAAAAACAAGAGAAAAGGTCATAGATCAATTAAATATGTTTATCCAAATTAATAACATAGGATCCTCAATCAAAGATATGCATTCAATTGCTACAAAGAAACGAATAAACTAATTGCATTCTTAAAAGCAGAATTCTATTATCAACACCATCAACTTGATTCCTGTTCTGTTCCTGTCACGTATTTTCGAGTTTGTTAATATCTTACTAAGTATAGAGTATGTTAATCAAAAAGTAGAGAACATGTAGAGCAAAACAAACAAACAAAAACAGAAATGTTTGAAGTATGAGGAAATTTACTGAATCTTTTCTTTCACCAGCCATAGTTGAATCTTTTCATTGTTACTCTCTTCAGGGTGCAAGAAACTGCAAGAAAAGATGCTTTCTGTGTTACAAACAAGAAACAACTAACATTAAATAAGTGTTTTTGGAAGTTAGAACAAGCTATACTCGTTAAATTCTGTGAAATTGAGACGGCTATTGCCATCTACATCTGCATTAAGGAATTGTTCTTTCCACCACCCTGCTTGACCGTGCGTCTTGTCCGTAATATCTGTTTCACAATTTTTCCATAATAATACAGTTAGAAACATATTTTGTATCAGCTTTCAGAAGCTTTAAGTATCTAAATTACTATAATCATCTAACCCAATACTCAGAAAATGTAGAAGAAAAAAAAATGACAGAGATTCTGAATTGATTTTGAAGCCATTGAGAGTTCTTCTCCTAACCATGAAGTCTAAAAGAACCTACTCTTCAACTATTGTTCCAATTAGTCAAGAGTGGATAGTAGCTGCAATAATACTTGACCAGAATTTACAAAGGTCTATCTAATCCATGTTACATGCATTTATACATGAGTTCAAGATTTTTATTTTTTCTATTCAAATTTGAGTAAAGCAAGACTGCTAGGAAGAATATGTTTACCTCTACTAGTATCGTCGGATAAATGAGGGAGATATTCGTCGAATGTGATGGCATGGTTCCTGTCCTTATCGTGCTCCAACATTTTCCTCAGCGTCCGTTCATTCAATCGGTTTGTAGCTCGCCATACATTCCAAGCCTCTAGTTCTTCCAAACTGAGAAACCCATCTTTGGGTGACCTATCTAACCAAGGAAACAAAACTAGCAACCTACCGTTTATGTTTATTTGCCCCTTCTCACTAAAGTACTCCTCCGGGTCCTCGTCCACAATCACGCCAGAAAATGGATTGGATTCCCAATCAGGTGCCGAAGAATTCAAATATTGTTCTAAATTATGCTCATTCTCATTCCAACCTTCTTCCATGTGCGATCTCTCCCATTTTTCGACCAATGGGTCGAATTGTGCATGCTTGCGATTAAGGCCGTGACCTAAACGAAGATAGCCATGATGACCCTTCTGAGGTTTTGGAGAGAAGGTGAGGAAGAGGAGGAAGGCGGTGGCCAGGACGGGATAGACCACCGCCGGTTTCATTTTCCGGCGTTTGGGAAGGAGGCTTTGATTAGAGAGAGGTAAGGGTGGAAACTTTTTTTTGAATGTTTGAGTTTTTGAGTAATGGATAGAGAAAGGGATGGGTAGAAAAGAAGGAAAAGTTGGTTGATTCTCTTCTTTCTTCTGTATGCAATGAGTTGGAGACAATACGAAAACAGTTATTAACAGTTAGAAGCGGGTGGTATATATAAGAAAGCTACATGTTTGTGAACTGGTTTTCAATGCGATTTTGATTTTGTTGACCCACGCTTAACGCAGGTCAAGTGTTGTTTAAATCCTCTCGAATCACAAGGTGGGGGTTTTCTTGACCCAGGTTACAAGTGGGTCAACAAAGTAGAACTCACTGGTTTTCCGGGCAACTGCTACAGGAGTCTAAAAGATAGTGGAGTTTTGCTAGAATAACACGGGAATTTGACATCAAAATATTACATCTGCTTTTTAAAAGTTTTAAAAGTGGTATGAGGGGCTGAAATGGAATTAATATTTTTTTAATAACTGGCATGCAGAGGACATCGGAATAGAGTAGTTTCAACTTTCAAGCGATGAGTCTGGAGTCCAACCCTGGCATCCTAAATTTTTTGGTTTACCATTTCAATTTGAAAAGAGGATATATGTATCGTAAACATGAACAGATCAGTTAAAAAAAAAAAAAAAACCTAAAAACAAGACATGTTTAAACTAGTTTCTACTGAATTAAACTCAATTCATTCTTACACTTTGCTTACACTATCATGTGCGAGCTCATAGAGATGATCCCAAGTTTTTTCTTTTTTCTTAAATCACCCTTATAGAAAATCGTAATATTATAAAATTTTAACGTCATTTAAATGTTGTTGAAAACTAATGGTAAAATAGATGGTTCAAAAAACGACCTTATTAAAATATTGCCCTGTTCTTTATGAACTATGTCTCCATTAAAGTGAAATCACAGCTTCACCCTTGACCCAAGCATGCAAAAAAAAAAAATTGCCATGCCCTCAGTAGACTCTCTTCCTTTTGGCCAAATCTCCCTTTTAAATTTTTTACAAGTTTTTTAAAGCTAACATCTTACTTTTAATTTTCAACCTATTTTTAATGGAGTTTCCATTAAAAAGAATGTAGAACGATTTTTTTTTTTTTGGAGGGCGAAAATTATTATTTTTTTGAGATCTAGGGTATCCGGGTCTCTTAGAACATCCGACTAGTCCCTAGGGTGTGAGCAGACCTCCCTATCCACACACAACCGGGAGGGCGAAAATTATTGTTGCTAAATAAACCCTTTGATATTGGGAGGTCCCAAGTGAGGCTTTAGATTTTCCTATTTTGGCCAACTCACCTTGTTTTCTAGTGTTTTCGATGTAAAACATGAGCAGGGGACCAGGTCATATATGTCTTTGCGCCATTCAGAGGACTTGCTTTCCAGTGTTTTTTCGTTCTTTTTTTAAGAATCGGGATATTTTTTTGGCGGGTAAACCGTTTTTTTCTGTCTCCACAAACCCTCCTGATCAACCGTTTGCATTTCAGATTTAAGATCCAATTTCATCGGTTTTTTACTTAAATCTTCGCTGAATTCTACATGATTTTAATCCACTACCCCTCTTTCTCTCTCTAATCAGAGAAGCAGAATCATGTCTTCGATGGCAACTCTACTATGTTTTTCATCATCATCAACAACAACACCACCTTCGATTTCTACTTCTCCTCTCTTCAGATCTTTCTTCCAATCACCAAAGAAACCTATTTCTTTGAATCTCGGATTTCGACAAAAGAAGCCAAACAATAAGGTTCCGATGATCTTCAGCAGCTTCCATGGAAACTACTACGAAGACGAATTTTATGAAAACTTTCCATCTTTGTTTGGTGAAAATGAAGATCAGAAGAGACAGAAAATAACTTCGATCAAGAATATAAAACCTCTATGGCAAATTCTCCCGCCATTATCACCACCGGAGAATCCGTTTACTGGTGATGTATTATCTTTACCAACGAATCTACAGATGGAAACTCTCAACGGATCTGGAATTCCGATCTCTCTTCGGATCATCAAGATGAAGTCAAGATTAACGAAAAATTGGCCTGAAATTCTACCGGTTTCTGTATACTCATCGGTCGTGAAGTCGATCTCTTCTGTGCTTCTCATGATTGATGAGCTACTGAGCTTGATCTGTAATGGAGAGTTAATGATGGAGAATTCAATTACAGTTTCTAGAGAGATGAACGACTCTCTGGTTTTACTTTTCAAGAAAATTTGCGTCGTATCTCCCAATCTATTTCTGTTGGTTCTGAATCTCCTAGCTGATATCATCGTCTTCTCCTCTGGAAACGCTGCCCGTAATTCAAATTCAAATCACTTGAATGAAAACGAGAGGTGTTTTGATCAGAGGAGAAGTTATTACGAGCGTCGGATTGGTGATGATCCAAATAATTCATTGATCCTTGGCAATTACGCACAGTTTTTGTACCAGAACACCAATGACAAAGACAGGTAACCTTTTTCACTGAAAATTAAACTTATTTTAGAACGAAAGAGGTTTAGTTAAACCCCATTATTTGGAAAACAAGGCAGATTAAAGATTAAAAAGCTTGTCAAGTGTTGTGTTTTAAAACAGGGTTATCATGGATTCTCTAAGCTATGCTTCATATCTAACAAATTATTGGTACATAAATGAATGAAATTTATTTGAATTCAAAGCAGAGCAGAAGAATTCTTCGTACGAGCTGTGCGAGCAGAGCCTCACGATGCGGAGACGTTGAGCCAGTACGCGATGTTCTTGTGGCACCAAAAGAGAGATGTGGATGCGGCGGAGGAGAAACTCTTAGCAGCCATAGATGCTGATCCCCAAAGTTGTTACCACAAGAGTAATTATGCATGGTTCTTATGGCAAACTGGTGCTGCTGATACTTGTTTTCCATTAAACCCCTTAGCTTAGCAAAAAATATTTGAGGTAAATTTTGTACCCGTTTTTCTCTGTTATAGAGAAAAGCTTATTACCTCCAAATGTCTTCTTTAACTAAAAAATATTTCAGTAAACACCCTTGCTACCTCAGTTTATGTAATGAATGAATAGGGGTTTTCCTATTTCCATTCTGTAATTATTGAAAAAACATGTAAATAAGATGTGTATAAGGTCAGCTGATGAGGACTGACCTACCTTTTATACCTATATAATGAAGTTAATGCCCTTAATCTCTATCCGGATCCACCTTGGTGAATCTGATATCCAAAGTTCATATGGTTGGCAATTTCTAAGTAATGCATTTGACCGCTTTCACAATCATGGGGTCAGAACTCAGAACCCCACCATTTTGAAAAGTCCATAATGCCATCATGAGAAAAAAGATCAAATCCAACTGCTAGACATCACAGCCATCAGGCTGATTATGGGTGTCAAAGCACAAATTACATGTCTTTTTCATTCTTGGTATGGTTAGGCCCCAACATCCAAAGCACATCTTATTCTCCTACTTTGCACCAGCTTGGAAGCTGCAAAGTTTATACAGGTTACAAGTTTGGGTAATAGAGAGTAGCTGAGTTGATTCAAAATCTAAACTTGTCTGAAGTGGAAGTGGAAAATTTTTGAATATGTACGTAGCACAATATTAGCACAGTGACTTCAACATGAACCAGATCCAATTAATCTTCTCAAGATCTGATATTAAAAAAAAAAAAAAAATGGATCTAGGAATCACAGGTAGGTTGCTTGAACTCTCTACAAGACTAAATGAGATCCAAACAGCAATGTAGAAAGAAATATGAATAATAGGAATATGTATTTATATTATCTTAACCACCAAATCAAAACATGATTGACACTGAATGAAGCACATTCATCCAATTCCTCCTTCAAACTTCTTCAAAACCCTTTTCCGTGTAAATCAAAGTAAATACAGTGATCCATCAATTGACAAGCACTAATTAACATCAGAGAGAGAGAGAGAGAGAGAGAGAGAGAGAAGAATGGTGGCCGTATAGAGTTTGGATGAAAAGAGTAAGCAAATTATACATATTCCCTACAAGATTCTCTAAAACTAGGAAGAGAAACAAAAGGTTAAGATCATCAGTCAATCTATTTACCCGATGATGAGTGCATCCAAGGCCAGCTCGATTCACATAGATCAGATGGGGAGTTGCCATCATTGTCTTTCACATCTGTATCAGCATTTTTCTTTACAAGGCATTCCGCAATAACCTCTCTATCACACATGGCCGCATAATGCAATGGAGTTTGGCCTTCATTGTCCTAAAACAATAAGAAAACAAAACAATAAAATCAATTAAAAAAAGACACACTAATAAATTGCAAAATAAATATCAAAGGTTTAATCAATTCTGTTACAACCAGCAAAAGATGGTCTAGGAGATCTCATATCTAAAGAAAACCAAATGGCTCAGAAAATTAGTATGAATTAGTATATGGATCAGATGGCGAATCATCCAAGAAGGTTGGTTTTTTCATAGAATATTTCCTAGATGGAGCCCTTTAAATGATAAATCTAACTTTTCTGTTGCAAGTGCTATATCATTGACCCCTTGCCTGCACCAGATGAGGATCCCAGACTTCTCATTTGAAAAGCTGACAATTGAATTGATTATGCTATGGAGAAAAGAAAATGAGAGACAGTGATGTTGTTAGAAAATAATGATGAAAACTGTAGCAGCAACATTTTTTGTCATCTTAGATATAAAACTAATCTAGCAGCATACATACAATGTATGTAAGTTAGCAACAGCAGGAAACAGAGGAGAAAAGGGGGGGATTTTTATTTCATGTTACCTGGGCATTCACGTCAGCATTCTTGCTGAGGAGCAGCTCTACAATGTTAAGATGGCCTCGGTCTACAGCCCAATGCAACGGAGACCGTCCCTCGCTATCTGCAGTTATTCCAAAAAAAAAAACTTTTTTGATCAGCAAAACACTACTAAATAAGTAAAATATTGTTAGGAAGTGGAAAATACTTTCCAAATCTTTCGGAGAATAAAGAAAATGATTATCGAACAGGCATTACTTCTATTTCTTGCTTCTATGAAGGAGAGCAGAGATACGAGTCTATTGGGATGGATAAATGGGAATACTAGGAAAGACAAAATCAGAAATGAGGAATGGGAGAATCTCGGAATGAACCCAATAGGACATAAAATATAAAATAAAGGAATGTCAATTGAGATGGTCTAAACAAGTACAATACATGAGAAGACATAGTTCTGATAGTGTTGAAAGGATATTTGAGGTTGTGATCCATGATAGCTGGGATTAGGAGTAACTGATGTTGACTAATGGCCCGCTATTACCGGTTTAAATAGCATAATAGTTCCTGCATTTTCAGGCACTACAACGAGCACAGATAAAATATCAGAGGGTAGAACAATTTTTATTCATGCCAGCACTAAAAATAACTGCAGTACATATGCGCTCTCATGACAGGCATATATGTACGAAGACTTGCATGGCCCCTCATATGTTAGACATCTTAAAGGTATTCCATTTTCTTTTAACAGAGAGAATATTAGAGAAATCAAGAATTAAACCACAAAAATGACATAAAGAATATGAATGGTACATAAAATCAGCTATTCCATATTTAAGTAGTGACTAACCCTTAAGATTCACTGAAACACCACTCTCTAAATATTTAAGCAGATTATCTATCTCTCCTTCTCTTGCAGATGCATGAATAGCTTCCATCTTACTGAAAAGAGAAAACGAATATCAGACAAACAGTTGCTACTATCATTACATAAAGAAAATAAAACAAAAACAAACATTCACAAATACTATAAAACTGGTACTTATCTTAACTGAAAAATGACAACCAGTAACATAGTTTGACTATTTTTCTTTTCATTTCTTTTTTCTTTTCTAGAGGTAGTTACAGTGTAAGACTTTGATAACCAAACTAAATGCTTGACTATTAAGTATGTATATATATACATAGATGGTACAATTTTTGGACACGAAACAGGACAGAGTCGACAGACTCTCAGGCGAATGATTCGGGGGCAAACATAGAAGTTTCAAACAATCAATAATAAGCCTCATAGATATAGATTCTTTCAAGGACCTTACAGTTCATTGTCAGATTCTTCCTCATAAGCAAAGGAGCTGAAAACTGGTCCCATCGTCCCCTTAGAAGATGAACCAGTTGCATCATCGTCCCCATCTTTTCTCTTCTGGTCATCGACATGTTAAAGAGACCGAAGATGGGCGTGTAAAGATAATGACTTGAAAAATTAAAAATATGATGTATGTAAAATGAATAGATATCAGATAACCACATGTACATTAACCAAAAGGTCAAATACTTACAGCAGCAGAACCAGCTGCCCAGGAGGGATATAGCTCACTAACAATCATAATATACTTTTCCATTGCTTCTTCTGGAGGCATGGCACCTAATTTCTGCCAAGCATTCCTTGCAGATCAAAATAAATTTATTTTCAGTCACTCAGTGTTGCAGCATATTCAATATTTTCCAAGCAAGTGAAATATGAAGTAACAGTAACACAACTACTAAACAAATCATGTGTCCAAACAGATATTTTTGGTTTTCAACCCTAGCAATTAATATTATACTTTTTCATTATCATCTACATCTTCTTCCATTACTGGGATCAGCGACACGAAAAATTAATTCTCACCTTTCTCCAACTGAAATATATATTAATAAGCAGCAGTTTATCTTACCAAGAATACAGGTCAAATGAATTCCCCTTTCTGATATTACATGATATATAACTAATATAAGAGAAGAAGTACAATGTATTAATTCAAAGTATCTAAATAATCAAAACAGAGAAAAGGTAGGGGAGTTTTGATTTGACAGCAAATGAGATTGGGATCTCTTCTCCTCCTTGTTAATGATAGACATTCTTTTTTAGGAGATTACCTGAAGTTCTTCTCTTTAATTATCCATTTGTGCATCATGTTTCTTCAAATTGACCAACTGTGAAACCCTATCGCTATCCATGTATGAAACAAATCATACCATATCATAAAAAAACTTGAGTGTACTTATCGATTTAACTCAATCAAGTTTTAGGAGCAAATAAAATAGCATAAGACAATCCTAAGAACTAAATTTAAAAGTCTAACCGTAAAAATCTTCTTTAAATAGATTTGCACTACAACCTCCATCAACAAGTCTACAACATACAAGTTTCATAGCAATTGAGGCAGAGATCTCTTCTCCTTGAAATATTTTTGGTTGTTACTGAGAGAAAAAAACTTTTAAGGACATTAATTGAATTTTTTTCCACCTTATTAATTACCCATTTGTGCATCTTGTTTCTTCAATTTGTCTAATGGTGAAAAACCAAGTATCAGTTTACAAGAATACAAAACCAAATTGAGCCTTATCATAAAAACCTTGAGTTTATTTACTGATTATTCCTCTTCTTTCTTATCATTACAGTTTTTATAGTTCAATCAAGTTTTATGAACGAATTATATAGCACAACAGAGTACTTATAAATCAATTTAAACGTTTAACAGTATAAATGTTCTTTGGATATATTTACATTCTGAACCCATAAAAAATCTATGAAATAATAGTTCTCAGATTAATACCACTTTGCGCGAGCTGTCATCTTGAGAGCAGAAGGTTGAGGAGTGCTACAAGGACCTTCTGTGGCGATTTTATATAGACCATAAAGCTGCAATTGAACATCATTAGAAACTTTCTGCGACAAACGATCTGCAGCAGCCGTGGCAACAAAAGCAGTTGCAGCACTAAATATTTCATCTAACTCTGTACTCTCAATTCCTTCCCAATCATCATCATCTTCTCCTAAAAAGCTCTCACTAAGTGAACTTTGCTTCTCACTAACACCTACATCTTCTTCACTAACCCTAGATTTCTCGTAACTGGATGTAATCGATTCATCTACTACTTTTTCTATCTCACTAATCTCTTCAACATATGAAACTTCGGATTTTGGTTCAACTGATTCGGGAGGTAAATCTACTTCACGAACTACCTTAAGATTCACATCTCTAATTGAAATGACCATAGATATGAGTTTTGCAACGAGGAAAGAGAAAATGAGACCTATTATTACCGATTGAACGAGTTCTTGCCAGTCCCCCATGGCGATCTGATGAACAGAAACTTACAGTAAAAGATGATTTACGGATTAGCAAAAACTAAGACAAAATTGTTGCATGGATGGATTGATTGATGATCTTACAGCAAAAAATAAATAAATTTAAATTTTGCCTTAGAGATTGACTCGATAGCTTGACGATATCACGGAAGCTTGTGACGGAAACTACGAAATTGATTAAGAAACCCTAAAAAATTGCAGACAATATTAAAACCAAAGAAAGGAAAAAGTGTTTTACGATGAAACATGAAAAAACATTAAAAACAGATGGGAAATATCTACGGATTCTCGGAATTTAGCTTTCGGTAGTGCTAGGGCTACCGAAATCCCTACCGAAAACCCTACAGCAGGCACATTTCACGGTGAGATTCATAACACTTTAGGATGGGATGCGAAATACGAGGAGATGCAAATCAGTTTGACCGTTGGATGCTTGAGTGGTAGCAAATTCTGTAGGAATTTGCTGTAACTCAAGCATTACCGCTTAGCTTTTTGGGAGGATGCTCTCATGACCTGGACCCGGGCCATCGAATATATTGTGGTCCCACTGACCCACGTCCTGAACATAAATGATTTTTTGACGGACGGTTTACAAAACCTATGCCAGACGCTTATGTGGCAAGGTGGGACCTACTACTTTTTCCCTTCCAAAAGTATTTTGAGGAGATTTCTAACTTATGTAGCAATGGGATCGACCATGCCACATAAGCGTTGGGCATTCCTTTTGTAAAAGATAATGATAGGTTTACAGAATTTGCTACAGAATACGATCCGACGGGAGTCCAACAGACCCTCATGATATGCATCATTTGGGGATGATATGTACCCACTTTCGATTGTCATCTTCTGTAGAGAATTCTATAGGGAAATCTATAAGTCTAGCGGTCGGTCCAAAATGCACTACTGCATCCTAAAACTGCCACGTGGACCTAGGGCCTACATATCAGTACTGTAAGTCCGTCGGATGAACCTCTGTGATACGGAAATCAGATATATCGCATAGAGATGATCTAATATCTTGTAATCGGCTTCACAGTCTTCACTGACTAAAAATGAGGCGCCATTAATCCTATTATAATTGTAGAGATTTTAAGACGTACGGCCTACTTAATGATGCTAAAAATGTTTGAGGATTATGCACAATTTATGGCCTTTCAAGTATTCCCTAAGAGTGGTGTTTGACTCTCGGTGCTTAAAAGTTGATGGATTATTTTTGTTGGCAGCAATTCTCTACGTCATCGCGACACATGTTCTTTGCATGCCAATGTATTTTTTATATCAATTCGAGGTTTTTCCGTATGCTCATTAGTAGTAATGTTTTTCGCCACGACGTTGCAAAAACTTTCATAGGACCTATATGGAGATGATACAAGTAGGTATTACTCTGTTGGAGTGGTAAATTCATCTTCGAAACCTACTTGTTATGCCATTGGCTTATCAAAACCGGCAAGCCTAAAAGAAAATGACACTAATTATGCCAGGGGATGGTACTTGCGACCTGTGTTTAAAAACCTACTTACATGCAATTCCACCAATCAAATGTATGTACGGAGATGATTCAAAGGATAATTTTCGGTGCAGATCATCTTTAGTGAAAATCACATTAAAAGTTAGGTGATTTACGTATTATCCATAAAATATCATTAATTTCAAGCAAGTATTAAATGGGCTTAGAAGTCTAGTGGGGTAATTTTAAATGATAAATGATCTATGTGGTGAAGACGACATACTCACTTTCTTGGATCACGTTTTTTATTGACCCAACAACGTCTCCCTAAAATAAACTTGGTAACCAATCCTAACTCAATAAATAAGTTGGTTAATTAGTAACTAAAACAGTTGTAAATAGGTGATGTTCCCGCTCTAGAGGCTCTTTAGAACGTGTGACATTTTTTAATTGGAAACTCTGACGGTCCCGCTCTCGCACCAATTTCTCGCTTTGGGCCCACATAAAGAGACACTAAATCTTGATCTTGGTTGATGTTATCCTTCTCATTATATAGATCATTCTTGCCGAAAATCAACTTATTATAAAACTTGTAATCCTATCATCTATTGATACAATTTAACGGTAAAATTAATGATTCAGTCAGTCCTCACCATTTGATTTTTAACCATTAAATGATCTGATTTTCAGCGAGGATGATTTAAGTGGATGTAGAAAACATTCTCACAAAAAATCAACCACTAGTTCATCTTTACGTGGCCTCGCAAGCCACACCATTCACCAAGTAATGCAAAAATAACCATGTAAGCTCATTCTGGTGCAAACTTGCGTCTCTCGCCAAACACTGCTGTTACGTGAAGAACTAACAAAATCGCTTCACTTCGTCGCGGCAGGAGTAAGCGAGGTGAGTATATTGTCGGCTAATCAGTCTCTGAAGAGAGATATCTCTCTCTGCGTCCGTGCCCTCGTTCGCTAATAAAATTACAAATTTTCCTTTTTTTCGGATCTTTGCCGATCTTCTTCTTAATCTTTCTCATCTTTATCTGAAACTTATTAGGTGGTGGTAGTGGAAGATGGTTGAAGTTGCAAGCTCAGTGGTTTATGATGTACTGGGTCAAAGAGCTCAAGATGTCGATAAGCCAATCATGGATTACATAATCAATGTTCTCGCCGACGAAGATTTCGATTTCGGTCTGGAAGGAGAGGGCGCTTTTGATGCTATTGGAGAGCTACTTGTAGACTCGGGTTGTGTTCGAGACGACTCGGAGGGGCGCTCGGTAAGCACAAAGATTCTGATTGATTTTTTGTTCTTCATTTTGAACAATAATTGTTTAAATTGAGAAACCCATAAAAATATATAGCTTTTTTTGTACACATGTTAGGGTTTACTTTTTGTGTATTGTTGTTCTTTTAGTTCGATTAGTTTCAATTGCTGTACCTTATCACTAATTACTTTTATAACAATTCACTTGTTTCTTACTTGGGTTTGCCGGGGAACTCATTAAAATGAAATAGTTAACATTTTAGAGTTACTGATTCAAATAGAAATGCAAATTGATATAGGCTACGAGAACGAGAAAGAAAAAAAATCCTACTAAAATCTAAATAATGCTAGTGGGATCTAGTTCTATGAGTTGCATGTACTACAAGGTGCTAATTGGAACCTCTGTAGACAAAAATACTGAAACAGTCCTTCAAAATTAAAAATAGCGAATATTGTGTTTAGGGGTCTGTCCAGCTGGTCACAGTGTGGCATTATCTTGGCATACTTCTTAATTATTGTTTTCGTGAAAGTAACGAGTCCCAGAACTGGCTAGTTTTTGGTTTATATAATCTTCATGACAAAAGATCATTCTCATGAAAAATAAACTCTTGGTTCAGTTTAGTGTGTGCTACATTTGTAATGCTGGCTGCCACTGTTTTAGATGCAACGAATCCGATAAAAACTAACAGCTTTCTTACTATGTATGTTCGGTTGAATGCTTTGATGTAGGTCTGTATCAAACTATCTGAAAAATTTGGAAAGCATGGGCTGGTTAAACCTAAACTAGCTGTGCGAAGTCTTGCTACACCCTTGCGAATGTTTGATGGAATGGATGAGGAGGAAGCTCCGAAGAAACAACCCGAGGTGCTGGAGGGTCCTGTGTTGACTGAACGTGATAAGGCAAAACTTGAAAGAAGAAAGAGGAAAGAAGATCGTCAGAGAGAGGTGAGACCACTTTAAAGCCTGCCTCTGAGATCTTTTTGTTCTCAACTTTGTTTAATGACTTCTTCTCAATGTTTAAAAAGTAATTGGTTTCTTGGAATTCAGGGGAGTTGGCTTTGTTTGTACCGTGATGTAGCATTAAGTCCATGCTTTTTTTCTTCTGGAGTCGCTAAAACTTTTCATCCCTGATTATTTGAAAGTCACAAAGTCAAAAACTCAGTTCCTTGTAACATATGATTTTCTCTTAATTATTCAATCCCTTATGAGTTAATTGCATTCTCTATTTCTGTTGTATGCTTTGTTACCAACAGGCACAATATCAAATGCATCTAGCGGAGATGGAAGCAGCTAAAGCAGGGATGCCAGTAGTAGCTGTAAACCATGATAGCAACAATGAGGGGCCAGCTGTCAAGGATATCCATATGGAGAACTTCAGTATTTCAATTGGTGGTCGTGAACTCATTCAAGATGGTTCAGTGACACTTTCTTTTGGAAGGCATTACGGTAAGTTTAGTTCTCTGAGGCACCTAACAGAAGAAGTCAGCTTTGTAACTCTGGGTGTTTAGATACTGCAATGTCTCAGTATTCTTTGAAATATGGATTTTTCCTTGTAAGTTTTTTGCTCTTTTTAACTTTTCATATTTTCCAAAGGAAAGTTACCAGACCAAGAACTTCTGCTTGTTTTCCTCATTCAGATAGATGACAATTATATTCTCGTAATGTATATCACTGCAGCTTATTGAAGCTGGTTTTATGTATCTACAGAGAGGTCCTTTGTAGAGAAATTTAATTTCTATAGGTTCGAAAACAGAAAAATGGTTAATTTCGTAATCTTGCTTGTTCTACTTCAGCATTTTGATCCCTTTAAGTTTAGATTCTTTTGCGATTTCTTAGGGTTTAAGAAAGTTTCTCGTGTATGTTGCTTCTGGAACAATGAGTCTAAAATTCCATTAATCTTATTTTCAACATTTGAATCTCAAGTATCTTTTTTTTTTGCTACCAGAAGAACCCAATTTCAATGCTTTCCGTTAATATGTTTCTTACAAATTTACAATTAAAGGTGAAAGGTGAACCATGTTTCTGTGCTCTCTCTCTCTCTCTCTCTCTCTCTCTGGTTTTGGTGAAGACTTGTGTTTGAGCTTCATATTTGCAAATTAATCGAACACATGGTTTCTATTTGTTAAATTCAGTGAGGTGTGGTTTTAAGTGGTTTTCCAGTTGGAACCATTAATTATCTGTGGTTTTGATGGCTGTGTACTGAAATGCTCTCTTACGCAGGTCTGGTTGGAAGAAATGGAACAGGGAAAACAACTTTCCTCAGGTATATGGCTATGCATGCCATTGATGGTATTCCTAAGAACTGCCAGATATTACATGTGGAGCAGGAAGTTGTCGGTGATGATACATCAGCTTTGCAATGTGTTCTTAACTCAGATGTTGAGAGAGCACAACTCTTGCAAGAAGAAGCTCGTCTAACTGCACTTCAGGTTCCAATAGCTTATTTTTCAAGTTAGGAAAATACTTTGGTTGCTGTAGGATCTCATGTTATCTTTGTTTTCCTTCTATTTATTGTGGTTGGGCTCCATTTTATCCGTTTGATCAAATGGTCAACCTTACTGAGATTATACTGTTTTGAAGAGAGATATGGAGCTCGAGGCTGCATCAGAGAAGAGCAATGCGAAGCCTAATGAGGTGATTGACAAAGATACTGTGTCACAACAGCTTGAACAAATATATAAAAGGCTTGAGTTTATTGATGCAGATTCAGCAGAGTCACGTGCAGCTTCCATTCTCGCGGTCAGTTCTCAAACTTGCATGCTGTTGGTAACCTTATAAAGTTCCTGCATAATGCTTTGATCAGAAGTGAAATTTGGGGTCTTTTCAATACATAATTTCTTTTGCTTGAGAATAAGCTAAGCTACCTGACCCTTTAAAATCCTTTATAGCTTCAGATATTTATTGAACTACCGTATAGTCCTATACCCCGGCGGATGTTTTTGGTTTACTTTTTACTATTTATTTATTTACAAAATCTCCTGATTTAGATTTAACTGGAATATTATGTTACATGTCTAATTTTCAGGCTTCCTGAGAAAATCGTGTCAAATACTTGTGTTTGACAGGGAAACATATGTCCTTGCCTCTGTTATATAGGTTCCAAGATATATATTTTTTTTTGGATAAAGTAGGTTCCAAGTTATTTTAAACAGTAAAAGATTGTTTATGACAATCTGAACAACTATTTGTCACATAATGGTTGAGAAATATTTTGATGATTCTGGTTTGAAACTGTCGACATGATTAGAGTGAAGCAGGTGAATACTTGGGAAGAGGAAAAAAAATGAAAGGAAAAGAGACAAGTACAATGATATGTTACCTAGAACCTTTAAAACCCATCAAGTTGTCCTCGTGTGACCATGACCTGACTTTGGTTTGGGTGTAGGATCTGCGTCAGATACAGATGACTCTATATTTGGATCAACTCTTTTGAATACATTATACTATTAAGCTTTAATCACCTTTTGTATTGGGGTGGAGTAAGTTGGACAATTGGATCATGTCCGACTTGGGTCAACTCTTTAGGATACATTTTAATATTGACATATAGTTGTGATGTAGCACTTTAACTATTGGGTTGAAAAAAACCCCTGAAACTTAGAACGATACCCATATCTAACACCTATAACCACAATTTGTATTTTTTATATATAGCTAGCATACAGTCTCTTGTTTCTGTGTAATTGATAGACTTTTGATTGATGGTTATTAATAGCCTATTGCCTTAAAATAAATTCCAGGGCCTCAGTTTCACTCCAGAAATGCAGCGGAAGGCAACAAAAACCTTTTCTGGAGGATGGAGAATGCGAATTGCTCTTGCTCGTGCGCTGTTTATATGTCCTGATTTGTTACTACTTGACGAACCCACGGTATGCTCTGCATGGAATATATCATCAGGATGTAACTTTTGTTTTGAAGAGTTAAGCTAAAACACTTGGATTTTTTTCTTTTCAGAACCATCTTGATCTTCATGCTGTTCTATGGCTGGAGACCTACCTTGTGAAATGGCCGAAGACATTTATAGTTGTTTCTCATGCTAGAGAGTTCTTGAACACAGTACTGATTTTTCTCTCACTCTTGAAAATTTTTCGAGCATGTGTTACCTACGCTTTAGTCTCTCTGGTAACTAAAATATTTCGCTCAGGTGGTTACAGATATTCTACATTTACAAGGGCAAAAGCTAACTGCCTACAAAGGGGACTATGATACATTCGAGCGGACGCGTGAGGAACAGATGAAGAACCAACAGAAAGCCTTTGAGTCAAGCGAAAAAGCAAAAGCCCATATGCAGGTTTTCTTTTGGCTGAGTTACTAAATGAATGAAGCTGCAATATTTCCTTTTTCCCTTGATGTCATGTGTTTATATAGGATGGGTGCTTCTGATCCAGGTGTTGTACACACCTAGACATCTTAGGTGTCACTCACTAAGATAAGCTCTTTTTGTCCTATACTTTTGGATGAGCAGCAACCTGGAGTCCCCAGAGCTCAACTGGACTGTTAAGAGTTGTAAAGATATTCTGCCATTCTAATGATGACCGTCCCAAACTTCCTCCTGGGCTGCACCTCCATTTTAAATGATAATGCTCATTTTTATTTATTTTAATTTTTTTGTAATTTGAAAACCATGAAATAGTTTAGGTTTCCTGTGCCCACCTTGTATGAATTGTGTTTAAATCTTGAAATTTCACTGATGGCATTTGAATTGTTTCAAGAGGACCTTATTCAGTTAACTTGGTGAACTTTTGAATTTAGATGTTCTAATTTCTTGTCAGCATGTTTTTATACATATGATGCTTTGATGTATGAGTATGACCCATTGTTGATCCTTGACTTTGCAGGCTTTTATTGATAAGTTCCGTTACAATGCGAAACGGGCATCACTTGTTCAGTCGAGAATAAAGGTATTTATTACCACCGGCTCTATATCTTGTTAACCAATTTGAAACCTGTGTAATGAACAAAGAACTCAGTTAAGTTTAGTCATTACGGTTGACTCTAGGCACTGGATCCAAACTAAAATTTATTAAAAACTCCCATCTTTTTTTTTAATCCCTTTGTTTAGTATGGACTCTATTCTCCTAGTCGAGTTTGTGTTTGTAAATATTTGGTAAGAGTATGTATCTAATTTTAGTACTAAAGCTTGCCAAATGCTGGTTTTGCTAATTTCAATTCAAATGCTTCTTTACAGGAGATAATTTTCTTTCTTACCATCGCTTGCTTTTGATTTCTCCAGGCATTGGAGCGACTGGGTCATGTGGATGAAGTCATAAATGACCCTGAGTATACACCTCTTCCTTTGTCCCTCATCTAATATTTCATTGTTGATCAAAGAATTCCATATCCAATTGATATGTTGCTATTACTTGTTGCAACTTTTTGGTTTCCATTTTAACTTGCACCACCTAGTTAAGTTCCTCATGTTTTGTTGCTATGCAGCTACAAATTTGAGTTCCCGACACCGGATGACAGACCAGGCCCGCCCATAATAAGTTTCAGGTTTGTCTCGCAGTTCCACTAGTGGAGTCTTTATGTAATGCTCTACTTGGTAATAGCTCCCATCCTGTATAAAAAATATTTGTGAATGATCATTTTATCACAAACTTATCATAATGACTTGATTAGCTCTTAATCTTTCTGTCTATTGCACAATTGATTATGGGTTAACTAATTTACTAGGTTCTCATCTGTTTGATGTTTATATTTGATTATATCAAACTCTGAAATGAAATTTAGGTTTTAAGTTCGTTGGTTGTTTTAATGAGTGCAAAACAGTAACTCAACAAACAAACAAGCAAATAAAACTGAAATGGGACTGGAAACTTATAGAAATAACAAAGTTAGTGACCTACATTTAAATAAGTTAAATGAATCAATATTACAAGGAAATTGATTTAAAAAGGAGATGCATGGTCTTCAAAAGGCCATAGACTGAAGTAGCATCTATAATTTGTACTTTTTTAATCATTAAATGTTCATGGGTTTAAGTTAAAAAACATGGAAATAGTTAATTTCCTTTTGCCCTTTTCAATTGGATAGAGTTTGGATTAATGAAAGAGGAGTCTGTCATGGGCAAAGGGTTTGATTTACCCCTGGAGCGATAGTGCTTCTATTCCAGCTTTTTCGTACACTATGTTGCTGATAAACTGTGAAAGTTTCTATTTTCATGCTCCTACTAGTTGTTGCATTTGTTCCTTTTGTTTTCTTCTTTCCTCCAAGCATTCAACCATTCACTCCCCGCATACGTAAATTCATCTTTGGTTAAGGTTCACAAGATGTTTTTAATATCTTTCACCTCTGATTGCAGCGACGCATCATTTGGTTATCCTGGAGGACCTTTATTGTTTAAGAATTTGAATTTTGGTATCGATCTTGATAGTCGAATTGCAAGTAAGGATCACCCTATCATTTTTCTTTCTTCTATCTTTTTTTTTGGGTATAATGTGAAGAAATTAGTAGCATATTGGAAAACAGTTTCATCTGAAGTCTAGTTTATTGTTCTTCGTTTTTCTTTACCCCAATTTTATGGATACTGAAATTGCTTTCCAGTGGTTGGCCCCAATGGCATAGGCAAGTCAACAATTCTCAAATTAATTTCAGGGGAGCTTCAGCCAAGCTCTGGGACAGTTTTTCGTTCAGCTAAGGTATACTTTTATTCCCTTAGGTAATATTTCTTGGATACTTTAGTAATTGTTCTATACCTCAGTGGTTTTACTTCTGGTTCTGGGATTTGAGTTTGGATTGTGGTCAAGTAATGGAGACTGTCCTTTTGGTGTGCTCGAACTTTAATTATTTGAGTATATATTGAGTTTGATTAGCTGAGCTTAGCTCCATAGTGGGCAAAGGGGTCGGTCACTCATTTTCACTGTTCACTGCACTAAAGGAGCGCTTAGTTTACTTTATCAGAGTTATTGAATAATGAAAGGAAAATTACTATATAACTGTTGCCTTTTTCTCATCTCATCTCCTTTTCTTTTATTTTCTTTTCTTTTCCGAATGCATAATTTTTGTTCAGAGTATTGAATTTGGTGGTCATCTGTCCCAGAAAACAAATAAAAATTGGTGGTGATTTGCACATATACTCTGAGCTGATGGGAAGTTAATGATTTGCTAATTACAGGTTCGTATTGCTGTGTTTAGTCAGCATCACGTTGACGGGTTGGATCTATCTTCAAATCCCCTTCTATACATGATGCGTTGCTATCCTGTGAGTTTCTGTTGCTTTATACTATATTTATATTTCCATCATATTTCATGAGATATAACAAAAAAATACTCATATTGCTTATAAAAAAGAAAAGAAAATCAAATATATTCGGATTGCAGGTTCGAGACAAAACATTACTAGAATACTTCATTTTCCACAAAATTATTTATGGTTTAGTTTTAGGGAATAGCGATATGATAATACTTACCACTATTGAGTAATGTCAGGGAGCTAATAAATTATTATTAACCAGTACATACAACATGTAATCAGGATAGCCAATACATATTAAATTGTTGGTCTTTATGAACTCCAGTGGGTTAATTACACGTGTAGCCTAATTTTGATATTCTTAAACGCTTTCAATTTAAACAAGAGTATAAAGTTTGGGCAAGGTTACCTGTTATAACCCCCCTCTGTTCATAAAGCAAGCTCCTTTTTATTCTGTGTACTTAACTGACATGTTTTAACACTTAATTGTGTACTTCTAACTCCAAAATAGCTGCATCAGCAATGTGGTTGATGTTATTCATCTTGCTTTTCTTGATTAAAAATCAATTTTACAATATTTAAACATTGGTTAGTTTTTTTTTTAACTCTTCTATTATACACTGTAATAAATATTAAATTGTTGTTCATATTTTATAATCACCGAGTAGTAGGAGTTAGTTTGCAAAAGAACCTTGGCATTGTTAGTTATTTTTTGACAAATGGCCCCAATTTGGAGGGCCAGCAGGGTGCATTTTGTATTCAGTCCAGAAATCTCTCGTGGCCACCCAATTTGCAGTCCGAGTGTGAGTTTTATGTGACTGATGATTTGAACAGTCAGACTTGGAATTATTTCATTTTACCAAATCTTCTATTTTATTCTTTTTTCAGGGAGTGCCTGAACAGAAGCTTCGATCTCACTTGGGCTCTTTGGGTGTTACTGGCAATCTTGCTCTTCAACCGATGTACACTTTGTCAGGTATAGGTCTCTTATAAAGGTCATCTTTTGTAAAGAAAGGTTTGATTCAGTTATCAAGATCTTGGGTTCTCATCAATGTTTAAAATCATGTACGGACCTAACGTTTTGGTTAGTTGAAAAACTGATGAATTCCGACGAATCCGACCAAAAGATTTTAGTAGATTCTGAAAGAATACATGAACAGTAGTAGTGCAGGTAGAGATTTTTTCTTTTCTATTTGAGAGATTAAAAGATTATGGAAAATGCTGTTTGAACCGAAGGTTTTGGGACAAAACCCAAACCGAATTGATGTGGAGTCCACATCAATTGTATTCAAGGGCTGAAATTTGGTGATGGTGTTCACCACACCATGTAGATCATCCTCACAAAAAATCAGCTCATTCTAAAACCTCTAACCCTATCAAAAATTAGTTGGAAGTCCTCACCATTGATATTTTTACCGTTGATTCTCAATCAAGTCCTGATCAATTTTTAATAGAGGTAGGAGTTTTAGAATGGGCTGATTTTTTGTGAAGATGATCTACATGGTGAGGTGAACACCATCACCAAATTTCAGCCTTGGATACAATTGATGTGGACCCCACATCAATTCGGTTTGGGTTTTGTCCATTCGGTCTGAATAGCACTGCTGATTATGGAAATATAGAAGAAAATTATGTACAAGATGAGGGGTTCATAACAGTCCTCACAATCAGAGCAACTGCACTACCCAGTCCCAATCAAACACAAAATCCGCAAAGTGGAATTGTTTCACCACTCCAAGCCCCTTGCACCAACAAAGTAAAACACTCTTCACGTTGAGAATAATCTCATGAAAGGAATACACCTTAGAACATAAAACAATCTCATTTCGAAGCTTCCATAGCCATCCAAACAATTGAGCCTCCGCAGCTGCTTGCCCCCCTTTGTGAACCTGCCCCGCCCTGCCATGCACCAAAGTTGAAACAAGATATTCAAAATTTTGAACCATAGTTCTTGGTACTTCCAAAGGTCAATTTCTATGTTGATTTTCTTGAGTGATCGAAAAACTCATTGATTTATAAATTTTATTAAATCCGGGTTTCAGCATCAAACTCAAAGCCTAGAAAATAAGACGGAGTTGAGTTTCTTTGGTTTTGTGGCAATTTTCAGCAAGTCTTTAAGCACTGGTCTAAATTTTAATAAGTTAATATACATATTCATTGCCATTGATTGAATTGTTGAACATCAAGGATAATGACATTTCAGGTGGTCAGAAGAGTAGAGTTGCTTTTGCAAAGATAACATTCAAAAAACCACACATTATTCTGCTGGACGAGCCATCAAACCATCTTGTAAGTCTATTCCAATGCAATGTTCTCCATTTTATGTTGCAGTTTCTCTCATATACTTTTCATGAACTTCCTTATTTAAACTTGTTGATTATCCATGTCTTGGTCAAGTCTAAATTCAATTATGTCTTCTAAGACTAGAAACTTGATGGTATCATCTTATTTTTGGTGGGTGTCCAAATTACTTCTTGTATTATTTCTTTCTTTTAAGAGAACACTATCTCTCTCTTTCTTTCTTTTTAAAAAGAAAAAAAAAATTCTGACCCTAGTCGTGATCCTACCGAACGACCTCAGCGGAGTAGTTAGACTGAACTAATCCACCGGTGGCACAGTTCCCAGTAAAAAAAATGGGAGATTTTGTTCAAGTTTTTTGTAGCTTGCACATGGGATGAAAAGATGGACAGCATAATTTAGACCCAGATACCTCAACAACTAACTGTGCTCTATTTTTGGTAACCAAGTTAAATGAGCGCTCTCAGTATTGCTGAAGTAGTTTAACAAGAATCCTTACTGGTTTTATATTGTTGTTATATTTGGACCATTTTGGATATTGCCATAATAAACCATTCTCTGGGAGCTTTTCAGTTTTACCCATTTGATGGGTCATAATTCCATTTAAGGTTGCATTTTTGCTTGAAGTTGGGCGGCTTATGTTTTCTCTGCTGAAGGTTACCGGCAAGAAAATACTTTTGCATAAAATTGATTGATCAATTGTTGGGTTTGTCCGTGTGGCAGGATTTGGATGCTGTGGAGGCGCTCATCCAAGGTCTCGTTCTCTTTCAAGGAGGGGTGCTCATGGTATCGATGCTGCTTCTACCATGAATTTTAGTTGTTTCCATTTATTATAATTATTATTGTTATTATTATTATTATCATCATCATCATCATTAATTATTATTATTATTATTATTATTATTATTATTAGTTTTTGTAATTTCATTTCAATTTGGGAATTGTAAATATCCCTTCAATGCTTGCAGGTAAGTCACGACGAGCATCTGATATCTGGGAGTGTTGGTGAGCTATGGGCGGTATCAGAAGGCAAGATCACACCATTCGCTGGAGATTTCCAGGATTACAAGAGGATACTTAAGTCGTCCTCTTAGCCAAGCTCCCCATAATTTTGACTCCCTCCCGATGCAACATTTCCCTCCAGCCAGGGTGTGCAGAAAATACTTTCATGTGCCCATACAGAATACAGTACATTACTCCAGCTTGTCTGGTTTTCATTGTTTTTGTTTTTTTTGAGAAAGTTTCCTTCATAATATTTAGGAAAAGGAAAAAAGAGCACATATTGTGTCTGAATGATGCTACTATTGTCTTGCTATAATATATGAAAATGCCTGTTGAATAGCATTCATCCTATTCCTGGGATGAGATGAACATAATTTTGTAATTGTCAGTTCTCTTCTTTAGAAATGCAGGTTAATTTGGAGTGGGACAGGACTCCTTGATTTGTAGCTGACAGCGTAATGAGTTTCAATGGTGGAAAATCAGAAAATAGAGTTATGTAACCGGCCTCCACCAAATCGAGTCACTCTCTACACCATAAATTGCAGACCGTTTTCCAACTTTAAGGGTAAATGATGTTTGGTGAGAATAATGAAAATTGAGGAGATCATTTTTACCAAAAATAAACCCTTACATTATCTGTAAGTGGGCCTACACGCTAATGCAGAATCTCCTCAAAATTTCCCCCAAACATTACTTGGGATAATGCTAGATTTAAATAATTGAAACCACATAAAGGTAGTTATTTAACGTGTACTTTTTTGCGCCGGGGTACACTATTTTTTCTCTCTACGTGGCAATAGGAACCAGCGCTGTTGTTTGGACCAACGGGCTTACAAAACAAATGACCGACGCTTATGTGGCATGGTGGGTCTCACTGCCACATAAGTTAAAAATTTTCTTGGGAGGAGAAAAGTGATAGATCCCACCCTGCCACATAAGTATCTGGCATTAGTTTTGTCAACCGGTTGATCCCACCCTTAGTAACCAAAACCTTGGTATAGGGGTGACGCTCCCGCTCCGGAATCTCGCGCTCCCACTTTGAACTACGCTCCGACGCTTCCGCTCCGAAGGTATTTTAGAACTAAGAATATTTTTTAATCGGCCGCTCCGACGCTCCCGCTCCCACTTTCATTTCCGCTCCGACCCGCGCTCTGGTTACTTAGATCCCACCGTGCAAATAAGCTTAGGACATTTCTGAAGCACACTCGGACAATATCTGCAGCACACTCGGACAATATCTGCGAAACAACACTGAAATACCGAATTCTAAAAGCACTAT
Organism: Macleaya cordata; assembly: GCA_002174775.1. Classification (NCBI taxonomy): domain Eukaryota; kingdom Viridiplantae; phylum Streptophyta; class Magnoliopsida; order Ranunculales; family Papaveraceae; genus Macleaya; species Macleaya cordata. The sequence goes on from MVGT01001025.1 coordinate 375,109, forward strand.
CGTTATTCCAAAATTGTCCTCAATCTAACCAATTATAATACCTAACAGTCCTACAGTACACCCTAATGTAGAGAAATATGTAAGGGCATTTTTTTTTGGCAATCAGAAATTGTATTCAGCCAGATATTATTTGTGGCCCTACATTCGCACGCACACCACTCCACTCCACTCCGTTTGCATGACTGTCCGTACTCCTCCGTACACGCTTCTCCATAACCGAGTCGCTCAGCTCTCCGCACCATAAATTGCAGACCGCCTCTCTTCTTCTCTCTCCCTCTCTTGTCTTTCTCTCTCTAATTCTCAGTACAGAGTAATAGTACTCTCCTTCAACCAGATGGCTCCGGCGAGTGTCTCCGACTTCGATAACTACGACTCAAAATGCTTAACATCATCGACAGAGAAACCATCTGTGTTGCCTGAAATTACAAATGAAAATCCCGTGGAGGAGTTGGCTGAGGAAACTACTGTAGAAGATCGCACTGGAAATAAGTTAGTGTTGATGAAACACACAATGAGCTTTAATGCAAATCTGGATAGTTTAGAACATCAAGCAGTACTGTCATCTCCTGCTAACCGAGTTAACGGTTTGACCAACTCAGACAATGGTTCTTTAATGGAAGAAGCTTGGGAAAACCTGAAGAAATCGCTAGTGTTTTACAAAGATAAACCAGTCGGAACACTCGCCGCTCTTGATCCAACCGTCGAAGCACTGAACTACAACCAGGTTTATACTCTCTCTCTCTCTCTCTCTCTCTCTCTCTCTCTCTCTCTCTCTGGCTTCTTTAATTTCTCTCTCTTCCTTTGTTTTACCTGCGCCACATATATTAATTGACAATAAATTAACTGATAAAGATCCGAAGTCTCCAGTAGTACTAGTTATATATATATATATATATTAATTTCTTGATCATATTTCTCTGAAAGGTAGTCGACCTAATCTGTTTGCCGTATTTTTATACTTATCGGTGGTTTTGAAATTCAGAGCAGGATATTCTTTTGATATTTTAGTCTTCATTCCGCGAGATATAATTTTCATGATTCATTTTTCCGATTCAGGTCCGGAGGTTTTTATTTTGAGATTTTAATGGAAATACTATTAGATCCAAGTTAATTTCTGTAGACATATATCTTAAAACGATCAAAGAAAACCTTTGTTGAAACTTACTATCAATATTAGAATCTGGCCGGAGATGGTTTAAGTTCTTGTAGCTAGCTTAATTAATAATTATTTTCATTAAAACATTAATCTTATCATTTCCAGTTCTTTGAGTCATCAATTCGTCCATTTTTCTTATTTAATTATATATAATCTCATGAAATTAATATTAATTTGATTGATTTTCTTCTGATTCTTAAACGTTTATGTTCTGGAGATGTCACAAAAGTCATTCTCGACTCGAGAGGTGGTTTCTTTGAGTCGGCAGCCTTACGCTTGGTTTTCTGGTCATCATTTTTGCATTTCGCTCCTTTTAGTTTTAGTACGGCTCGATCTTTTATGCCAGTGCATGCCTAGTGTGCTTCGCCCTCCAACTTTTCAGTTTCTCCGTCTTCCTTAGGAATGTAATTCGTATTTGGCATTGTACAGATGCAACGCCATATAGGACAAAGAAAAATCACGCTGAAGGTTTCCCCCTTCCTTTCTACTTTTCTACCACTTCGTAGTAGTGGGGCTCACAGTGATCCAAATAAAGAAGAGTTTGTACACCTACTGGTGAGTTAGGTGACCATCTCCAGCCATCATCAGGATTCAGGACCGTCTTGTGTTCTAATGATGGGAGGTGATAGTCACCCAACTTTCAAATGGGTGTACAAAATTACACTCAATGAAGAATGACTTGGAGGACGGACCCCGCATGTAAAGAAATCAATCTGATTCGTGCTTTTGGGGATTGAAATTTGAACAGAACTGATCATGTGCTTTTATGAACAGAACAGTGGGTCCCTTATGGGGCCAAATATTTCACAACAATACTTTTTGGACGGATCAAAACAGGTGCCACATGCTTATGTGGTAGGGTGGGATCTATTACTTTTTCCTTCCAAAAGTATTTGGAAGAGGTTTCTAATTTATCAATAATGCTAGAGTCACTACAGAAGGCTAATCCGATGGTTAATATGTTTCACATACCCTCGTGATTTGCATCCCCTCCAAAAGTGTTATGAATCTCACGGTAAATTGTGCTTTCTGTACCAAATTCTGTGACTTTTTCTGTAACCCTAGCATTGCCGCTAATTTATATGGTAGTGGGACCCACCCTGCCACATGAGCATCAGGCACCACTTTTGTAAGATGGTCGGTCCAAACAGCACCCATGAATATTTCATGGTTAGTTGGCCCAATAATGTTCTTTTTTTCTTCTGTGAAATCTAATTCAAGTTTCTGATTTGCACCCCAGGTATTCGTGAGAGATTTTGTACCTAGTGGCTTGGCCTATCTGATGAAGGATACGCCAGAACCAGAGGTGGTAAAAAACTTCTTACTAAAGACCCTCCACCTCCAAGGTTGGGAGAAGAGGATTGATAACTTCACACTGGGAGAAGGTGTGATGCCTGCAAGTTTTAAGGTCCTGTTTGACTCACACAGGGGAAAGGAAATCCTGGTTGCTGACTTTGGAGGGAGTGCAATTGGAAGGGTAGCACCAGTTGACTCTGGATTCTGGTGGATAATACTGCTGAGGTCTTATACCAAATGCACACGGGATCACACCCTGTCCGAGATGCCCGAAATGCAGAGGGGTATGAAATTGATACTTAACCTTTGTTTATCAGATGGCTTCGACACGTTTCCGACTCTACTGTGCGCTGATGGTTGTAGTATGATTGATAGGAGGATGGTGAGTTTTTAATTCAATTATTAATTACAGACAACCACTAGGATTTGCGTTACAATTGTTCTTGTTTAATTAAGTTCTTATTAATCCTCACACTTTTGAGTATCTAAGTACTAATTAACCTCAACTTTAATTTCTTTTCATCTGTACATTGCATTACATTAAATAGATACTAATTACTTGTTTCCTTACAGGGTGTTTACGGGTACCCAATAGAAATCCAGGCGCTCTTTTTCTTTGCTTTGAGGTGTGCACGGCAAATGCTGAAACCAGAGGGTGGTGGAAAAGAACTGATGGAGCGGATTGACAAGCGGATCACCGCACTAAGCTACCATATCCGCACCTATTTCTGGCTTGATTTCACCCAATTAAACAACATCTATCGTTACCGCACTGAGGAGTACTCACACACTGCTGTCAACAAGTTTAATGTCAACCCTGAATCTATTCCTGATTGGGTGTTTGATTTCATGCCCCTTAGAGGTGGTTACTTCATTGGTAACGTCAGCCCTGCTCGCATGGATTTTCGGTGGTTCTTGGTTGGGAACTGCATTGCTATCTTGAGCTCTCTTGCCACCCCACAGCAGGCTACCGCCATCATGGAGCTGTTTGAAGAGCGATGGGAGGACTTGATCGGTGAGATGCCTTTGAAGGTTGCGTACCCAGCTTTGGAGGGACACGATTGGAGAATTATGACCGGCTGCGACCCGAAGAACACACGCTGGAGCTACCATAACGGTGGTTCATGGCCAGGTTAGTATTCTTAATGGTACACACTATTTAATCTATCAGTGTTCTCTTTCACATTTAAGTTCAATCTAGAGAAAAGTATTGACAGATTAATAATGACAGCCCTATTCAATTAGAATGAAATTAAGGCTGCAACTATTTTCTTGAGAAAATGTGCAATCAGTTTGTCTATTTGATTTCCCAAAAACTTACCAAACATGAATCTGCTATGTACTAACCGTTGGTTTTATGTTATGTTTTTGGACCGAGTGGTGGTGTAGTTCTGCTTTGGCTATTTACAGCGGCATGTATCAAGAGCGGTAGGCCACAGATTGCCAAGAGAGCAATAGAGATGGTTGAACAGCGTCTGTCCAAGGACGGTTGGCCAGAGTATTATGATGGTAAAACTGGGCGGTACATTGGAAAGCAAGCGAGGAAGTACCAGACGTGGAGTATCTCTGGCTATCTTGTGGCGAAGATGATGATAGAGAACCCTTCGAATCTCTTAATGATTTCTCTGGAAGAGGACAAGAAGATCACAAAGCCAAAGCTCACTCGTTCAGTTTCTTGGAGTAGTTGAGGATTGGTTCGAGATCCAGTAGTAATCAGCGTAAAAACAACATCAACAAATGAATAGAGGAGAGTTTGATTAGTAGTATTGTTTTGTTACTACCATGCATAGATTTTATACTAAACACTAGACGATACTTACATTTTGGGATCTGAAAATTTCGTTAGGATATATGTTACTAATATTGTTTATGTTAGGAATGTAGAGATAATCCTTTAGATGCATACATAGATGTGACAATGGTGGTTAATCGCGTCGGAAAGGTTATAGATACCAATACACCTTCTCTTTTAATCATATATATGGTTTCCGAATGGTTTTAATCATCTATTATCTATTACTAGCCCCCATGTCCCCTGTAAGGCACGAGGGCTTCTTTAAAAAAAATTTTGAATTTTTTTCTTAGATAATTAGAAAATTTAGTTGTTTTAGAATTTGAATTTATGTTTATAATATAGGTTTTTTTTAACCCACACATAAGAGATAGGGTTTTGTTAACATAGTAATAGATAATACAATAGGAAAAGCCTTTGGGTTAACAAAATCCTCTCTTTTAGGTGTGTGTTAACAAAACTTACATTATAAACATATGTCCCAATATTATCTATTATTGGGTTAACAAAACCCTCTCTCTTAAGTGTGGGTTAAAAAAACTTACATTATAAACATATGACTCAATCTTAAACAATTAAATTTTATAATTATCTAATAAAAAAATTCAAATTTTTTTTTAAAAGAAGCCCCCTTGCCTTGCACGGGATAGGGGGCTAGCAATAGATAATAGATTGGGCCATATGTTTATAATGTAGGTTTTTTTAACCCACACTTAAGGGAGAGAATTTTGTTTACCCAAGGCTTCTCCTATACTATATTAGAATAGATTTCTGCAAAGGTGTACGGAACAAACCTAGCATATATGTATTAGAATTTTTCAAATATTATTACCCTTTAAAGGGAAATAATTTACCTTATTCTTTAACCTAAAATTTTATTCATTAAAAAAGTTATGAACATGGCCATTTCAGAATTTGGCTAAAGATGACCACACAATTCTGAAGTGGTTTCCAGGGTTACAATGGAAAATGCTTGAATCAAATGCCCCAAAACAGACAAGAGTCCCCCTGTACAGGATCTGGACTCCTATTTTTTGGGGTTATAAGGTAGAAAGGTCAATGGAAATCACAGGAGATTCCATGGCTTCCCTTTTTCTCTCTAATTTTTTTTTTCTTCCTTCATCTATCATCTAAAATTCTAATGTTTTTTCCCCCACAAAAGAGAAGCCCAAAAATAACCCATTCACCTCCTAAAACCCCTCCCATCCACAATACTAAAAATCACCCACCATCACCCTTCTCTCGTATTTTCCTCCCACCACCCCCTACATTTTCCTCAAACATTCACACAGAGATCTGCTTCCTCTTCTCTCCTCATCTCCATCCTGAGGAAGCAGATCTCAATCCATCCCTCTTCTCTCTCTTCTTTCTCTCTCTACCCCCAACCAAAATCCATGGCTTCTTTTTCACCTTTACATCTCCTCCTTCTCCTTCTTCTTTCCTCCTCCTTCTGTTTTCTTCCTTCTGAATCAAAACTCACCGCCAATTACTACGCGAAATCATGCCCAAAATTAGAACAGATCATTCAAGATATCATCACAACCAAACAAATCAACAGTCCCACCTCGGCTGGCGCCACCCTCCGTCTCTTCTTCCACGACTGCATGGTTGAAGGCTGCGACGGCTCCGTCCTAATCTCATCCAATTCCTTCAACAAAGCGGAACGCGACGCCGACATCAATCTTTCCCTCCCTGGGGACGCTTTCGACGTTGTTGTTCGCGCCAAAACTGCTCTTGAACTCACCTGTCCCGGTGTTGTTTCATGTGCTGACATTCTAGCACTAGCCACAAGAGACCTCGTAACCATGGTTGGTGGTCCATTTTACACCGTCCGATTAGGCCGTAAAGATGGATTCGTCTCACAAGCTTCTCGTGTCGAGGGTAACTTACCAAAATCTGAAATGTCAATGTCCCAAATCATCTCCATCTTCACATCTAAAGGCTTCTCAGTTCAAGAAATGGTAGCTCTAACTGGTGCACACACAATTGGTTTCTCTCATTGTAAGGAATTCGCAGACAGAATCTTCAACCACAGTAAGACATCTCAAGTGGATCCCGAGTTGCATCCTAAATTTGCCGAGGGATTGAAGAAAGTTTGCGGAAGCTACAAGATTAATCCAACCATGTCCGCATTCAACGACGTGATTACACCAAACAAATTTGATAACATGTATTATCAGAATCTAGAGAGAGGTTTGGGATTATTAGCGTCTGATAATGCGTTGATTAGGGATCCAAGGACGAAGCCTTTTGCTGAATTGTATGCAACAAATCAGACTGCATTCTTTCAGGCATTTTCTCATGCAATGGAGAAACTTAGTGTGTATGGTATTAAAACTGGACACAAGGGAGAGGTACGACACAGATGCGATGCCTTCAACTCAATTAAAGCTTAATTAATAAGATGATTAGTGAGATTAATGTTGATTATGATGATAAGAAATTGGATTTGGATTATTGTTGATGATGAGAATTAGATGGGGGATGATGATTTATTCAATCAAAATCAAAACCCTTTTTGATTCCTTAATTGGTTACTATTTGTTGTTTAATTTGAAGTTATTTGATGATAAGATTTTTATTATATAAACATTCTTTACTTTTTTTTTTTTTTTTGATGTTGTAATTTGTTTTTATTGTAAAACCAAAAAGAATAAATTGTAATATTGGTTTTGTAATTTTTTTTTGGTTTTCTAATAGTACGTACTACCACTGGTGGTAGAGATCTCCAATTTTTTGGGAAACTCAACTCTACTAATTAATTATGTATTTGTTTATTTCTATGATTATTAACCCCTATGTACTTATTGGTATAGAGTTCAACCGTTCACCCTTTAACTTCACCGATAAAGCTTTTTGGCCCACCTATGTTACAAAACAAATGCCAGATACTTATGTGTCAGGGTGAGATCTACCACTTTTCTCCTCCTAAAAGTGTTATGAGGGAGTTTCCAACTTATGTGATAGTAGGACCTACCATGCCACATAAGAATCTAGCATTTAGTTTGTAATATGGTCGGACCAAACAGCAGGGCTGTAACTTAACAGATGTTAATTGGGGGTGGTCCGGTGGTGGGTCAGGCAAAATTGACGTCGACAACGTCCAATGAGCCGGATGACATTTGGTGGGTCCAGGGATGGGTCGCATAGGAAGGTGTAAGGAAAAGGTAAAAATAAGATAGATATAAGAACATGTTAAAAAAATTATAAAGTTACCGGTGAAGGGAATTAATTACAGTCCGAAATGAAACATTTGTCTATGCGATAAATCTATCCTCTAGAATCCTGCATCCACACACACTATTAATGTGATCACTACGATCAAACTATTGGTGAGTGGGTGTTTGATTCATGCTCCTACAAGGTGGGTACGTAGTATAACATCGGTAATTAACGTCAGCCTTGATCGCATGGACTTCCGATGGGTCTTGGCCGGAAACTGCATATACTGTCATCTTTAATTAATTGGGCACTATATATATATATATATATACCATAACCTTGTGTAGTAGACAACGGCCATGATCATGGACCTATTTGACGAGCGACCGGAGGAGGACTTGATGGGTGAGATTATGCATTCATCCTTTGAATAAGATTGCCAACGTAAGTAGCTTAATTTGGAACGATCGATGGATGGTGCAAATCTCAAATTCAAAGCCATATGTATATCTCACTAATAATAATCGCGTCTTCCCATCGCTTTTCAAGTAGATCTATGTTATATATATATATATATATATGTGTGTCTGATGCGCGCAAAGCTGCTAATTAAAGAGCTCTATATATCGAGATATATGACTATATATATGTATATATAATATATATATGTAGTTTCAAACCAAGAGCCACCGAAAATCCATGTGATTGCGGGTTGATGTTAATTACTTACTGATTCAGTATGTATAGTACCCACGTCTAGTAGGAATTAATTTATAGATTTAGTAGCTAGAGAATGAATAATTACATTGAATTTGCTCAAATTAATTAAGCAATATATATATATATATATATACGCGAGGGGTATTATTTATGGGAAGCAATAGATGTCCAGGCGCTGATCTCATTCGCATTGAAGTTCATAATCCATACGGGACAATAAGTTGATACCAGCTTCCTTCAATCTGGTCACGGCATGATGACGCGCGTATATATAAGGCACTTAGGTATATCACATTTTGAACGACGTTGTATTTCAGACTTGATCAATTAATATTTATTGCTCGACTACGTACGTACACAAAATGTATAGACATTAATAATATTGTACCCTAAGTTATGTTATCCCAAATCATCCATTTGATGATCTATCTATCACGCCCCCAGATTGATCTGGACTCATCAACATCTCCATGCACGTACACTTCAATGCGAATGAAAATAGCGCCTGGGCATCTCTTGTATACATATATAAATACCTACCTATATATATATATATATATGAGAAATAACTCGACTCTCTAACAATTAATTAAATTACAACTTTAGATCTATGTAAGTAAATTTGTTCCGTGGCTAGCTAGGGCTTTATTTATGAAATACGTGTGCACAAATTAACCTGGGGCTGGGGGCGCCTAAATAAAATGACGCAGCGAAAAATAATAGAAAAATTCTAAATTACGTTTAGAATTGAAAAACTCGAAATTAACTCTCAACTAAAGAGAAAACTCAAATATTATTAATCAAAACTATCTTAAATTCTATCAATAAATTGTCTACTACATCTCCTTATATAATAATAAGGGTTTCCTAAACTTATTAGAATTGTAATTAAAAAGAAACTTATAATCTAACAAGGAAACTGTTAAATAATAAAAAAAAATACCCAAATAATAAAAATTTCTACCTAAAATTTAAAAATTACTAAATTCCTAATTAAATCTAAAATTGAAAACGAACCCACGAAATTTGTCTTACATCATAAAATCACACTCTCGTTTTTTAAATAAACTTTTATTTCCATATATACCTTAATTCCCTGCATGCTATATATGTATGTATTATATATATATATATACATACATATATAGCATTGAAGTCCAAGATGGATTAGTCTAGTGGTAGAGGTCCAAGCCCTAATATATTTTACATGGCATTGAAGTCCGTACGGGATATGTTGAGACCAGATGGATTAATCTAGTGGTAGCAGCATGATCGATGGAGCGAACGAATTATAAGCATATGATCACACGGCACTTAGCAGGTATGATATTTGAACATACATGTACGTATTTGTATTTCTGAGTGGATATTGCTCGAATACACAAAATTGATAGATATTGTACCCTAATTAGTGTAGATCCACTCGATCATATACATCGATTTGCTCTTATCATTCATGAACCTGCAGATACTACTGGACTCATCAACATCGATCTCCATGCATACTTCAATGCAAATTGCAATGTAAAACAGTGCCTGGGCTTCTATTGTGTACACGTACGTACATAAATGTATATATACATGGGAATATATTAAGAGAGCTGCTGTTTGGCCCGACCAAATGACCGACCAAATGCCAGATTCTTATGTGGCATGGTGGGTCCCACTACCATATAAGTTGGAAACCCCCTCATAACACTTTTAAGAGGGGAAAGATGGTGGGTCCTACCCTGCCACATAAAAATCTAGCATTTGGTCGGTCATTTGGTCGGGCCAAAAAGCTTTATTGATATATTAAACTCGATATCAAAACTAAAAGTCATCTGCTTAATTAATTTATTTAAGCCCCGGCCAACTAGGTTTAATTAAATAACACGTTTCACAAACAAATTAACCACACATCGATCAAATTTAATTACTTAGATATAAAGAATAGTACGTACGTACCCACCAGCTGATCTTCGTCCAATTAGTAGAACCCCTTTTCTTCAAAAAGCAGTAGTGCTTGAAACAACATTTTCTCACTACACACAATTTGTGCCTGAACCATATACTATATAGGGTCGGTTATTATAAAAATTAGAAACTTGTTAAAATTACAAATATTAGAAACTAATTAATTAAATAGTGTGTTTGGATGTAAAATTCATGTTTTACAAAGTATTATAATAACTCTTTAGAAACACGAATTCTATGAAATATGAATCCTGTAGTTTTGTTGCCTTTTTAAATCCAAAGAAAGACCACTTTTTAGAAATCAAAAAATAGGCCCGTTTGGTTCGCGATTGAAAATTTTGTTTTCAAAAATTAATTTACACCTAAACTAACTACATTTTGTATCAAATCTAAAACTATTTTTTTGACTTTGCTATAAAATCCTAAATGATTTCATTGAAAACAAAGAAAAAAACATTTATAGTAATTAAAATTCTAAAACAATTAAACTTTTTAATTATGTAATAAAAAATTTAAATTTTTTTTTAAAAAGAAAAATTTCCCGTGCAAGGCCCCCCCTGCTCGGCAGTTCCGCTCGTACGTGACTCTCGTTGATCTCCTACTGCAAAACAGCAACTAACAATCATAATCCTTTATAACCATAACTAGGTTTCATGTGGCCGACGAGATTGCTTATTAGGGCAAATTTAGTGGGAATCCTTAAAACGATAGAGAGATGACTCGTGGAAGCTATGCTAGTCTTTCTTCTGCTGCCTTAAGGATCCCTCAACTAGTGGAAAATTTGATAAATCTAAAAGTGTAGAGATCTCACTAGACTTGCTTCCATCCTCTCCTCGGTATGGAGATTTATTCATCACATTAGACTTGCCCTTGTAAACCTACGAACCCACCATGTACAAAGGAGAAAGTGACCCAATTTTACAAGTATCTTGTTGTACAAGGANTTCTCTTTAAAAATTTATAATAATTATAATTTTAAAGCAACTAAATTTTCTAATTATAATAAACAGTAATGCTACACTTACTGTAAAGTGTACTGCAAGTTATACTGCAAAGGCTATTTAGGAGGGTATTTACGTCAATTAGAAAATGACGCAAATCACGAGGGGTGTGAGATTATTTGGGAACCGTGGGATAACTTTTGCAGTAACGTTTAACATTTTCCTATAATAAATCTTTTTCTCCCTAAAAATTCTCTTTTTAACAATTTATAGTAATTAAAATTCTAAAACAACTAAACTTTCTAATTATGTAATAAAAAAAATCAAATTTTTTTTTTTTAAAATTCCCCGTGCGACTCTCGTTGATCTCCTTGTGCAAAACAGCAACTAACAATCATAATCCTTTATAATCATAAACTATTATAACCATAAACTAGGTTTCCTGTGGCGGACGAGATCGCTTATTAGGGCAAATTTAGTGGGAATCCTTAAAACGATAGAGAGATGATTGGTGGAAGCTATGCTAGTCTTTCCTCTGCTGCCTTAAAGGATCCCTCAACTAGTGGAAAATTTGATAAATCTAAAAGTATAGATATCTCACTAGACTTGCTTCCATCCTCTCCTCAGTATGGAGATTTATTCATCACATTAGACTTGCCCTTGTAAACCTACGAACCCACCATGTACAAAGGAGAAAGTGACCCAATTTTACAAGTATCTTGTTGTACAAGGAAGGAAGAAGATGTCGAGTAATTAAATTAACTTACCCATTGGCCAAGGAAATTAAAAAATTTGGACCCACCCATTGGGTCGACATTTATAACTTAATACCTAAAATAAAATGTGCATATATGATAACTACATGTATAAATGAGATAATAAGATATATAATTTAAAATCAATATGGGTGGACCCAGTTGATCAGATGTGTGACCAAATTAGACCACCCGTGGCAGTACGTACTTGATCCTATCAATTTTTGATGGGGTAGATTTTTTTAAAATAAGCTTATATTTTGTGGGGATGTTTTCCATAGTAAGGTGAATATATTTAGCAAAAAGTAGTCATTGGATCATCCCATCTAAACCCTAAAAAAATATAGTTCTGCTATTTAGACCAACCGTTTTACAAAACGGATGCTCGACGCTTATGTGGCATGGTGGATCCCACTGCCACATAAGTTGGGCACCCCCTCACAACACTTTTGGAAGAGAAAAATGATGGATCCCACCATGCCACATAAAGGTCTGGTATAGATTTTGTAAAAGAATCGGTCCAAAAAACTTTATTATAAAAAATATGCCATTACAATTTTGAATTTCATTTAAATGCCGAATGGGTCCTTCCTTTAAAAAAACTAAAAAATGTTAAACGGAACCAGAAACGGTTTCACTTAGAAACCGTTAATGGGAGGAATTTTCTAACGCTCACTTTTTAAAAAAAAACTCTTGCGGTGTATAATTAGTACCATATTTGTAGGTACACCGTACACAACAACCTCTCTTTTTTTTTTCTCTCTGTTTACAATTTTGCAGAGAAGAAGAGTCTCTCTGCGATTCTTGATTGAAGAAATTGAAGAAGATGGATAATTCAAGCCTCATATCATGCGAGAAGCTCGATCAGATGGTGAATTGGGTGGGGACCAGTGTGGCCTCCACCTTCTTCGCATCTCTGGAGAGGTGCTCCTGCATCAATCTCAGCACCTCCGATCTTGACGACGACGACGATGACGAAGAAGAAGCCAATGATCGACCCCTCATCCTCACTAAGCCCATCATTTTCGATGGACCCGAAGTTACCAACGATGCCGACAAGCTCCCCGTTTGATCCATCTCTGATGATTTCTGGAATGATCGATCCATCGACGATGATGACCCCGTCCTGTTTCCTCCTATAAACATGTATTTTTTGATCCTATTAAAAAAAATGGTGAATTTGTTTGTTTGTTTGTTTGTGTGTGAATGATCTTTACTTTTCTTTTCTTTTTTCTTAATTATTTTGGGTAGAGAATTTTGGGTGTCATCGTCGTCGTTTTTGGGAATGGAAATTTATTGGTTCTTTGTTCGAATGCAGAACACATTATTGTGGTTCCAATACAGAACCCATTTTGTTGAAATTTGTGGTCTATCAATCTATCTATCTTTGTTATTTAATTAGTAAATGAATTCCTACTACCCTTCAAACTTTTATTATGCAGATTAGGTCATCGTTTTTGTGGATTAATTGGATAGATGAATCAATTAATCTGAAATGCAGAATCGGTTTTCTTGTTGATGGGCGGGTTTTTACACCTTTTGGTCGTTTCTCTTCTTCTATCTTATGGTTGTTTGGAAGGGGGATTTCAAGATAGCTAGGGATTCAGTGGGGATCAGGGATTCATGTTCCTCGAGTCTGTTTGGCTGCCAAGAACCCTTGGAAACTTGTTTCCCAGGGAAACATGTTTTCTGGCAAATCTCTGTTTTGGAGTCCCACCTCTCCCCTTAAAATTTGCTAGAATTCTAAACTAAGGATTCACTACGTATTCACCCAACTCAATGCAGATTATACCCTACAAAATTAAAACAACAAAATAGAGATTTTCCTTATGGTTTATTTGGATGGGGGATTCCAAGGTAGGGATTCAGTGGGCACCTGGGATTCATATTTCTCTGGTCTGTTTGGCTGCCAAGAATCCCTGAAAACTTATTTCCTAGGGAAACATGTTTTCCAGCAAATCCTTGTTTTGGAGTCCCACCTCCCCTCCTTAGAATTTACTGGAATTCTAAACTAATGATTCACAATGTATTCACCCAACTCAATGTAAATTACACCCCACAAAATTAAAACAACAAAATAGAGATTTTTCTTGGATTTTAATGGCAACCAAACAAACCAAAGGATTCATGCTTCCAAGGATTCATGAATCCATGGATTCTTTTATACTTGCAAAACAAACCAAATCATTCATATTTCTAGGGATTCATGTTTCCAAGGAAACATGAAGTCTACATCCAAACACACTATTAGATTTTAAATGGCAGCTAAACAAACCAAAGGATTCATGAATCTATGGATTCTTTTATGGTTGCCAAACAAACCAAAGAATTTATGTTTCTAGGGATTCATGTTTCCAAGGACTCATATTTCCCAAAGAAACATAAATTGTACATCCAAACACACTATTAATTTATTATCTTTTAGGTTCATTTTTTAATTTATTGGATCATTTGTACCAATGTACCATCAAGATAAAGACAATTAGGAGACTAATTAATTCAATTCCTTTCCTCCTTGTTTCAACATCAACAACAAAAGAAAGAAAGAAATTCCTTTCCTCTTTCTATTCTTTCCAAACTCAATACTCTACCTTTATTTTAAATGGTGTGGAATTGGAAACAGAATTGGGCTTGGGCTGTACATTTTTTCCTGTTTGCCGTTATGAACCCTAAACTCATTACATGTAACAAAGAGTAGGATATTGCACCATTATTTTGTGGGGTCTACAATGAGGTAATTTATGAGTTAATTTTTTGTGAGAATATTCCTTGATGGAGATTTGAGAAGTTTTGGGTTCAGGTTTCCGCAGTGATGAGATTTCCCTATGTAATTACGTTGATCGGTGGATGGGCCAGTTTTCGATGCCGAATGACATTAGTAGTTTTACTCTAAATAACCAGAGCGCGGGTCAGAGCGGGAACGAAAATGAAAGCGGGAGCGTCAGATCGGCTGATTAAAAAATGGTCTTAGTTTTAAAATACCTTCGGAACGGGAGTGTCGGAGCGTAGTTCGGAGCGGGAGTGCGAGGTTCCGGAGCAGGAGCGTCACCACTATACCAAGATTTCGGTTACTAAGGTTTTGCTGCTTGAGGGGGAATTCAAATTCCTGAAAAATGTGTTTCTTTAATAAAAGGACTTTCTTGGAAAACAGATTCTAAATTATCAAACACACCCTAATAATGCTTTCCGGGTTGTCAAGAGTAGGTTGTGCCGTTGTGCTTAAGCTGGTGCGAATATCTGCAAATATTTACGACCAAAATTCTAAATGAATGAGCTTTGGTTGTGGCTGTATAAGTGCAATCATGTGAAATAATTGCAGTGGACCCATATGAATTTGATGAAAGTCTAAAAAGTCCAGTATCCACATTCTCTTTTACCCAATTCATATGGGTCCTCTGCAAATTATTTGATATGATTTCTGATTTCAGTTACACTATCACACCAAAGCATATTTAAATAGAATTTTGATTGCGAATATTTGCAGGCACAGCCGAGATTACAAACTTTCCCGGGCCTCTTGAGCCCATGAATCATGATTTCACTATGAACTTTTACTAAAATGATGACCCACGTTTTTGTTCTTCCCCATTGTAAACAGTTTTCATCATACTCACCAAAAACCCACCTTCAATTGAATCATGGATCTACATTGTGTGCCCTATAAACCTGTCAAGAAGCTCTCTGTAAGAGACTATGTAAGAATATCCCAAGCCTTTTAAACTAGTAGTATATCTAGATTTCAAGTTGAGTAATTCGAGTACGTTTTGCATATTGGTCACCGTTTCTGATGATTGATCATCACCATCTTGTTTTAATAGCTGCATGATTGAAATCATCATCCAATGGCATGTTTTCTTTCAGCTCTTGTGCCCCTAATCAGTGTTACAGTCTACATCATTAATCTAATTTTGTCCTGTCTCTACATGGAACCTTTATTTTTAAAATCAAGATAGAAGATACTAATCAACATTTTATTCGTTTTTTTAGTCATATGTCCAATCTAGTAATGCATCATAAAAATTTGTTACACTGTTTTAATGTTCTAATGTTCCTTGTGTCATCAGTTGCAGTAAGCTTGAGAGTGATGTCTTGAGAGAGGCCAGCATTGGCCAGGTCATGGGTGATGCCAAGGAGAAAAATCGCAAGTTTACAGAGGCCATTGAGCTTCAAATTGGTTTAAAGAAGAACTATGACCCACAGAAGGTGAAGGACAAGCGTTGTAAATGAGGTAGCAGATTTATCAACACCCCAAATCAGATCTGTGGTTCATCTCCAGTGTCTCTAATTCTGTTGTGGTCTTCAGGCTGTGAAGATTGGATTAGAATACATGGATGTAGCAGGGTTAAAGAAAATGAACAAGAATATATAAGAAGCTTATTGTGAAGAAGCACTGACATCAAGTCCCTCTTGCACACCTCACCAACTCAGCACCGACACTCTTGCACTTTTGGGTCTCAAACACGTATAGGGACTTCAAACAACCTCTGGATATCTGTATCTTTAACTGGGATGGCTTATTTGTATAATTTGCTTTACAGACGCACCTAGATGTATAAAAAGGATCTTATAGCTCTATACTGAGCCGCTGGTTTAGGAAGTCTCTCATCCTGATTGGCTCCACCTTGGTACAAGTACATTTTGTATTGTATATCTTTCTTTTCGCAATATATATCTTATCGAAGAAATACGATGATGCCTTCCTTGCTTCTGAGGCAGTCATCAAACAAATCCCGAGGCTTCTTGGCCCTGGTACGTCTTAATTAACAAGGCAGCAGGTAAATTTCCAACTCTGGTTTCACACCAGGAGTCTTTGGAGTCGAAGGTGAATGAGACCAAGGCCGGCCGGCCATGGTAAAGTTCCAGCTCAAGAAGATTTTGTTCATGGGTGTTGCTGTTGGTAACTGTGGCATGGAGCAGGACAAGAAGCAAGTTTTCCAGAATGTGCAACTTTTAGTGCGAATTTCCTGGTCTCATTATTAAAAAAGAACTGGCAGAATGTAATAAGTTTGAGGTTTTTCGATGATCTCCTTTCATTTTTCTCGCTTTGAACCTGCGTGGATATTTAAGTTAGGGTTGTGGTATATGTGCAACCTAAGCTGGATGGACTAACCGATGATGAGTCGATGACTCAGATTTTGGGGAATGTGGGCTTTAACTTATTACAGAAGCCACACCTTTGTTAGTCAGTCTGAATGGGCTGCCTTATTAAGGCGACCTTGTATGTGGAGTTCAATTAATCTTGTTCGTGATCCAAAAACTTGTTTTCAAAAACTAATTTACACCTATAATAATATACATCTTGTACTACATTCAAAACTGTTTTATGATTTACAATAAAATCATGTAGGATTTTGTAAAACAAAAAAAAGTTGTTTTATGTGTTTTCAATGAAATCATATAAGATTTTATAGTAAATTCAAAATGCAATTTCAGATGTGATACAAGATATAGTTTAGTTTAGGTGTAAATTAGTTTTTGAAAACAAGTTTTTGGATCGCGAACCAAACGGGCCTCTGTACATCCAGTATTTTTTTTTTTGTTTGCAAGTCATACAAAACCATAAACTTAAAGGATGTGTTTGATTGCAAAAAAAAATGTGTTATGTGGAAATAGGTTCATTTCCATCAGTTCCTCAGAAGTGTATCTTTTGTGAAGGCCAAGAAAGCTTATTCCATTGAATTATGTTGAAAATCAACTATATGTCACTCTTTTAAGTGGGTAGCCCTTAATTCCGTGGAATTAAAATAAAAAACAAATGGTGGAATTTATTTTATTTATACAAAACTAACCCAATTCCATGGAAATTAAAAGCAATCAAACACAGCCTATAGAAATTGTAAAGAGATGACAAAAATTCTGAACTCAAAGCTGTTTGGAAACCTATCTTTAGATTTGATAAAGTTTCGTACATCAAGCTAGATAACAAATGTTGTCTTCTCTCTCTCACTCACTCACTCACTCTAGCTTAGTGATGGGCCTTATGTGATCTTTATGAAACATATTATATACCAAATGGTAATTAATTTAATGCTTCTTTGCGACTAATGATTGTGCAAGTGTATCTGTATAAAAACCCGCAACCGCCTCCACAAAGGTGGTGGTGGTGGTGGTGGTGGGGGGACCGTTTCTCCACCCTCTGAATATCATACTCGGCCATAGGAAAAGTACTACCTACCCATAAATTCTCTAAACTGCTCCTTTGTACCCTCAATTAGGATGACGGATTTAAGGTTTGGTTCAAACCCGTCCCTTGTTCTTATGCCCTAAAATAAGAGTATATACCAATTACCTGAATCTGATTCGTTTGAATTGTCTTTTGAGTCAGAATTTTCATCTCACATTCAGTTCAATTTGACGGAAAACATTTACCTAAAGACTTCAATTTATCCACTCAAAGGACAAACTAACAGACAAAACGGTTTGGAATCTGACTCCACTAGAGACAAACAGACCTTGAGTCAAATTTTGGACGAGTTTTCGGCTCAAAACAAACATCACCTTAAGAATTAAATTACATGGTCCTTGCTGATTGAAAAATCACTTTTCTTTATTGGCCAAGAAGGATAAAACGACACAATTTTGTACTAAATTAAACGTCGATTTTACGTTACCAACTATTCAAGTTTTATAAATTAGTTTGGATGTGGTATAAAACCAACAAACCACTATAATTGTATAATCGACTTTATATGACATACAAGCTATTTTATATCAAAAGTGCTATTGAGATCGGCCTCTAAATCTGTATGTTAACACAGATTAAGGTGGCACCCTTAATCCACCACTCAATGTGTAAAACAGTTAGTTATGGGGACCACACAAATTATAATACACGGTGAATTGAAAGTGTCACCTCAATCTATTTAAATATACAGATTTAGAGGCCGGTCACAAAAGCATTTTCGATTTTATATTATTGGCTCTGAGAAAATGACAATACAAAATTTAAATTGCATGAATTTAATAAAAAATTGTGTGAGAAATATCACTTCCCTTCTTTATCACGCCTTGCCATTTTAGTGCCTTATCATCCAGATTGATTCTCTTAAAAGTAAGGAATAATTTTTATTTGTTTCATTGTAGAGACTTATTGTACTTTCTTAGGGTTCCAGAAGCCTCAACCTATGAGAATTAGTTGTAGGCTGATGGAAGAACTCCTAAAACACAAAAATTTGATTCACCCAACACTTAAATAAATTAAAAAAGAAAAAAAAAGTAACTGAAAATAATTTGACCCCATAAACTAATCATTGTTAAGATCACAAGTGATAATAATAGGACTTATATGCCTACAAATGTTATCCCCTGAATATATAGTACCTCCATGACCTCTGCTTGATTACACTTTACTCTTGAGATCTTCCACAACTACACTCATGTATCATGTGGATTGCTTTGTATTTTCTTATGCCCTAGTGATTGGATTTTAGTGGTTCCTCTTGGATATTATGCTTTTTTGTAAAGATCAAGATGAGATGAGAGGTGATCCTTCAAATTTGGAGGTGTGGTCCACCATGAAACAAAATATTACTAAAGTAGATCATATAATTGGTTATGATAGAGACCTTTGATTTAATCTAAACTAGTTTTGATTATGGAAGATGATTAGAAAATAATACTGAATTGAAGTTAGTTGCAATAGACTTCTACATCATAGAAAGAAACAAATAGGTTATAGAAAAAAGATTAGGGGAACCCACAAGCTGATCTAACTCATCAACTAATCTGGTTTTAGCTTGGTGGGTTCATGACATCACATTGATAATCAAATTATTTAAAAAAAAAAAAAAAAAAAAAAAACTTTTAGTGGGGGGAATCGATTTTTGATAGATCCTCTAATGATTCCCAACAAGTGCCTTTTGTGTAGGAGATTAACATGACTTGTTTGTTGTTTTGAGTTTCACTGATTGAGATAAAGCTAAAACTCCACCAAACTTCAAAAGAATCCAAACAAAAAGGGTTAACAACCCAAAGCAATCAAAGCATCAAAATCCCAAGAAAAACAACCAAAAAAAAAAAATTAAAAATGGAATTTCAGTACCATCATCCCTAAAAAGAATGTATAATTAGTTATATCCCCTTGTACTTCACAAACTTACTAACCTTAGCCAGTAGATACTAGCTTGAATAATTTACTCAACATAATTATAATGCTCTTACAAGCTTCATCAACCAATAATTAAGCCCAGCTTTGCGATGAAGACAAAAATATCTTCAAAACCTTATTTTTTATTTTTTATTTTTTTTCATGTTATTTAAGTATTTTAAGATGTATTCAACAGCAAAGATTTCAAACCTAACTTTTAAAATATTTGATTCCTTTAATAATAAAACAATAATTGGTACTTGATAGGTTTTAGTAAATTAGGGTTCTAAAATTTTATCATAATTAGCCAAAAAAAAAAATTGGTAGTTAACCAATTTTTTTGATTGGTTTTTAATTTTCTGACCATGGTTGGCAACTGTATTTCAAACAGAGCAGATCGATCCCTTTAGTTCTGCGCATGCAGATACTCGAACCCACGATCTCTAGAGACTTTTAGCTATGATATTACGTTACTAATAACTACAATAACTAGTTCTAGAAACTTATAATTGTTACAAACTTCATGTGTATATAACAAGCCGGGTCTTTCTAGAAATTCCAAAAAGTATAGGGGTACGTGCTCTTATCAAATAGAAAAAGTATATATATACATATAAATATAAAGAGAGAGAGGTTATTGCACCCCCTCTTAGAATGCCCCTTATAACGCCCCATCCTGTGGAGTCCATATGTGATGCATTCAAAGGCTGATTTTTTTAGAGGATGTTCTCATCACTATATATATCATCATATTAAAAAATCAGCTCGTTCTAAAACTTTTAACCCCTCAAATTACTTCTTAAAAATTGGTAACTATTTGACCCCTCAAATAGTTACTAAATAGTTACTAATTTTTAAAGATTAATTTGAAGGGGTTAGAAGTTTTAGAATTAAGTGATTTTTTAATATGATGATATAAATAGTGAGAAGAACATCCTCTAAAAAAATCAGCCCCTAGATGCATCACATGTGAGCTCCACAGGAGAGGGCGTTATAAGGGGTGTTCTAAGAGGGGGTGCAATAACCTCCCTCAAATATAAAACCTTATAAAAATTAATAACAAAACAAGAGAGAAAACAAGTGTGAAGTTGACAACTTTAGGTCATATGCAAATCAATCACTACAACCAATATTACAATTTGCTTAAAAAAAAAAAGAAACCTTTATATTATAAATTATTATGATTAATTATAAAATAAGAAAGAGTGGAAGATGATTAGTCTCATCTACCCAAATATATAAAGAAAAGAAATATATTAAGAGAGAGAGAGAGATGGAAAGATGAGATTAATTGAAGGGTGTAAAGAGCCACCCTAATTTTCAGGGGAAGGCCCAGCCTCAGATTCGAAGCTCCCACAGAAAAGTTTGGCAATCATTGAACATTATATTAGCTAGCTAACCATTCAATTAATTATTATACATTCTTATTATTATTCGATCTACTACTACTACTACCCTTGGAATCCATTTTAAAATTTTGAAAAAATGGTTTAAGTGGGGGGACGTGACCACGTAAACACTAATCTATTCTTCATATTCTATATATATATATATGATTCTCTCTCTCTAAAAACACTTTGTATATATAGTCAAATGGAGTGAGTAAGCACCAATAAGACGATCGAAACATATAAATAAACAAGGTGCATATATAAAAATTAAATTAAGGTATTAATTATTTAAATATTATTAAGATCATTAGGTGGATCGTATCCAATGCACTGCATCTGTGTGTGTTTGTATGAGACAGATTAATTAGTAGGAGGAGTAAAGCAATTTTTGGCTACTATATATATATATGATATATCTTGACACTTTTATGATTCATTACTCATCAGACTCTGATTTGAAATACAGTTTTTTTTTTCGATCTCTCTTTTACTTGGATTAATTAGTCCTTCTCTCTACCCTGGGATTTAATTTTTAACAAGACATGAACCACCATGTCAACCGTGGTTTCA
>MVGT01001025.1:408646-453141 GCA_002174775.1 Macleaya cordata
ATAATTATTTGATTAATAATTTAATTAATTAATTTTTCATAAGAGTCGTCACACCAGCCAGCCAGCACATAACGATCGGGAAATGAGTTCAACCCGTATCCAACGAAAATTTAAAGAGTCATACAGCTTTTCCTTTTCCTTTTTCCTTTTCCTTATTTTTCTTTTCATTTTTATTTCTTAATTTGGACTACTGGGAGATTACTAAACTAATTAAGATCCAATTAAAGTGGGGCTTAAGTCTTGGATTTTATGAAGAAATTATCAAAGGTGGCGAGGAGTGTTAAATCCTACAATATTATATATATAATTAAACAGTAGTACTAGAAAAATAAATAAGGAGTTTTGATGATGAGGTTCATACAATAACCCTGATTAATTAGCCAAAATATTTGATTGACAAAAAAAATAAAAATAAAAAGGCATCTCGATCTGCCATGACTAGAAAACTTTTTAGTACATTAATGCAGTATTCATAGCTTTTATGGACTAAATTGAGTCATAATGATGAGTTAAATTATAATTTGAAGATGATTATATTACGTTGAGAATAGTCAGTCAGTCCCACTCCGACATAGTAAGATTCAGAAATTAATTATCAGTATATCCACAATATCATATCATGGTTATATAGCTACAAATTAATATTTGATAAACCATCATTAATTTTGAATTTTAGGAGATAGCATTTCATTTGTTCGAATAACGAGATCGAGGTTATTGTATTACTTTTAATTATTGCTGAAATTTATTTATTTCTATTTATTTTGAAAGAGAATATTTTTCGCTCAAGGAGGAGGATTAAAGAAAAACTTTGAGTTACTAGAAAAATATTCTATCAAAAAAAAAAAAAAAAAAAAAAAAAAAAAAAAAAAAAAAAAAAAAAAAAAAATCGACCTCTCAAAGTGTTAACTCTTTCTCCCCTGCTCGTTTTGTCCTTAATTGATATCTAATTCGAAGGGAAATGAATGATTAAAGAAGGGAAATTTTAAAGGCACACCCCCGAAAATGTTATTGGCAGGGTCGATTTGGTTTGCCTCCACAATTACTAATGGCAGTCCCTATTTTGATCAAACCACTTTATCACGTAGAACCTTTTTCCCCATATAATAGAAGGTATTAGGTCTTTCAATCCTCCAAAAGACAATCAATCAGTTCATTTTCAGGTATTTCCACCTAAAAAAAAAAAAACAATCAATTTTGAATTGGAGGTGCCAATAAGATTGGAGCCTGCTAATAGCGATAAATGCAAATTCAGAGGTTCGATTAGTTCAAACTAACCTCATGTTCAACTAAGCTACTAGCTGTAGTTTTATGTTCACCGTAACTATACATTGCAATTTGAGCATAGTACAGCCCAGGGTTAGACATCAGAGGACAAAGCAGTCGTCTGGACTTCAGAAAAGAAAAATAACAAAAACAAAAACAACTACAATAACAAAATAAATAAGGATTTTGTTAACATGTGCCCTAAGGGTACATGATAAGCTTTTAGGTTTTGTGTTTTGTTTAGTTTCTTAAGGTTGTCCAAATGAGCTGATTTTTGGATATGTATATTATTTATACTATTTGGACCATATCTAAAAAAATCAACTCAATCGGAGACCTGTAGCACCCTCTAGCACCATAAACACTTAATTTAAACTTTAAAAGTGTGAATGAACGGCTTACATTTAAAGTGATTTGTTTGGAGGGTTAGATATTTCTGATTGAGCTGATTTTCTGTGGACATCTTATAAATAACAATAAAGCTTTTTGGCCAGACCAAATGACAAACCAAATGCCAGATCCTTATGTGGCAGGGTGGGACCCACCACTTTTCCCTCCTAAAAGTGTTATGAGGGGGTTTCCAACTTATGTGGCAGTGGGACCCACCATGCCACATAAGAATCTGGCATTTGTTTTGTCATTTGGTCGGGCCAAACAGCAGCTCTCTATAAATAATAATAATATTATGTCTACAAAAATTCAGCTAATTTGAAGACTTCGAATTTGCAAAAAAAACTCTTTCGAAAACAACTTTATCGTGTGCCCTAAGGGCATAAATAAATAAAAAGAAGAAGATGATGATGATGATGATGAAAACCAATGTAGTACTATTGAATATGGACCGTCAGATTCTTTGATCCCACTCATTAAAATTAGGAAGTAGTACTATTGAATATGGACCGTCAGATTCTTTGATCCCACTCATTAAAATTAGGAAGTACGGACACTTCTTCTAGAGAAGAGTATTTGCATGCATATCATTAAAAAATNAATGAATCGGTGTCTAATCACCGTGTCTGTGTCTGTCCGTACTTCCCATATATGGATGGGTCCAACACCAACTCCAACAAATCGACAACCTGATCATGGTATCTATCATTGGGTCCATCACTAGGGGAGAAAATATCTTTGGGATTGATTGTCCTAGAATTTGGTAGGGGAGTACTTGCACATGGGGGGGAGGGAGGGAGGGAGGGAGGGAAAAAGCAAACAAAAGGACTCATCATCTGAAAGGCACAAATTTTGGTTGAATTGTTCTCTCTCCCATCCATCACCCATCAATATCAAAATACATGTACGAAATATACGTACCTCTCTCCCATCATAAATCACAATTCCGACCTGAATAATGCTAGCCCTCACTTTAATGGGTGACGACATAAAGGGCGGATACCGACTGATTGACGTGGCTCCCTTTCATTAGGAAAGGCCGACATTGATGTGCAGGCACCTTTGCTAATGAAAGGGGGCCACCTCAATAAGTCAAGTCACCCGCGGCTTTATATCAAGTCCGGCTAGCATTTCTAATGAAAAGTTCAAAGTTGAGGAGGAACAGCAGCAGCAGCAGCTTATTAACATGAAAATTCAAAAGAAAATCCCAACCTAAACATAAAACAAATAATAATGATAATAATAATTCTTAATCATATCATATCATTGGATTTCTTTCAGGTGAAATCCATGCTTTTCTGCTACAATATTATTCTGAAAGGGGGAAGACAAAAAACAAAAAACAAAAACAAAAGACATTCACATATTAACCACTAACCTTTCTTCAAGTTAATCGCTAACTACTATCCAAAACCATCCAAAAGGATAAAAAAAATTGGACGCAGAGAAATAAAAGAACAAGAATTTTACAACACCTAATAAGTAAGAGGGATTAGCAACTGACTACCTGGGTTCCCAGCAAGTTAGAGAGTATGTAGTGGACCGCCGCGCCGAGTCCAAATGATGATAGCTCCACCCCCCACCCATGAGCAGAAGCAGCTACGTGTGAAAGGCACGTCAGTGTCGCCATTAGGGACCCAGAATTGAATGCTCTGAATTCAACACCCACGCAGAGAAGAAGAAGAAGAAGA
This sequence comes from Macleaya cordata, assembly GCA_002174775.1. Taxonomy (NCBI): domain Eukaryota; kingdom Viridiplantae; phylum Streptophyta; class Magnoliopsida; order Ranunculales; family Papaveraceae; genus Macleaya; species Macleaya cordata. The sequence goes on from MVGT01001025.1 coordinate 411,994, forward strand.
ATCCATAGAACTGAAAGTGACTCAACCCACTCGGGGATCAGGAGTGCTTATCTTTGGGGGCCTACCATGTCAAAGACTGATCCAAGTGGGGTATTACAACACTTGATAGATAGACAACTCAAAACGTTTCAGACCCATCCAATTAGTCATGAAAGGTGAAGCTTCCCCTCCTAAACATTTTCATGGATACCCCTCTCCCATCCTCCAGTCCTGTCCCATCCACTCCTCCATTTGCTCAACAGACATCCTTATCTATTTACATTATATCATTGTATATCTATAGTAAAAGAAATAAAAGAATTGTATATATACTGGACATCTGAATCCAGATAAACAAACACCGGCCACTTGTTGATGGTCAGCCAGATTACACTACAACGACGGAAATGTTGCCACCTGCCACAATCTATTTCAACAACACTCCCAAAACTTGTAATGGGCCACCATAGGAACCGGAAATTCTCAAACATCAACTATACCGTGTGTGCCTCCCAATAAATTATTCGAACTAGACCTGATGTGCGCTTGGGTGCTGCTGAAATCTGATTTTGGAGTCCACCTACCAATATTTTAGCGTCGGTCTGACATCGTTTCACAAGGCTGCATACTGGAGACCAGTCTTTCGCAAGTGAAGCAGACCAATAACAATTTCTGCAGCATCTAATCTTGGCTTAAGGGTAAAAAAAAAACAAGTCAAATGCGCACCAGAAATGGTGATCAGCTCCGAAGACTGAGGAAAGCTTGCAGAACTTTAAAGATGGACAGGTAATCCATAATTCTGGAATGATCGAATCCTTCCATCCCAGCCAGCAGTTACAATCACCAAACACCAGGCGTGAGGTGAAGTTAAGGTGCTCTGACATGAATTCTTCAGAAACCTGTAGTGGGATTTACACAATACGGAGGCCACCACAAGTGAGGTTGAAGTTGGAAGCTTTTCCTCTGGCCATGTCGCAGATCCCTTAGGCAGAGCCTCTGCGAAGCACCCAGGGCCCAGAGAGAAACAATCCGGCGAAGATAAAGGTAGAGTATTTGAAGATTTGTCATCCAAGTGGTAATGTTGTGATCTGTTCTCTTCTAGGTTTCTCCCTAGTGGGTCCCCAGAAACTTGGTGGGCTGAGGGTGTAGTTGAAACAACAGAATTTCCAGACCTCCAGCCACACCATGGTATTGCAACAGATACATTACTGGAGAAGAAGCGTTCGCAAGACCAAATGTTCTTCGCTGGCGAAACTGCAGGTCGATCATGACTACCGTAGTTCCATACATAGACATTAGAATCTTCACTTGCCGAAATAATATGCTTCCCATCCAATGTGAATGATGCAGATATTTGGCTTCCAGAGTTTCGAAGACCTGGATATAGAAGAGATAAAAGATATAAAGCCTGACCCAATATTCCAATATCACATGAACTTAAAAAAAAAAAAAAAAGAAGGAAACATCCAATTGTTTGTTAAGCTATAATATAATAAATAGGACCATGGCTTTCAATGCCCCAGATCATCATTCAACATGATGGGTTTGCAATAATGTGATTTACATAGTTGGATCCCATGAAACCATTTGGTATGCTTGCTTGAAGCTACCAATTCATAGCCTTAAAAGAATTTAACACCCAAGTAAGAACTAACAACTCACCTTTGTATTTGCTGATCACTTTAACACCATCGAGAATCCTAATTTGTGAATCAGCAGAAGTGACCATTAATTTGCTCGGGTCACTTGGCGAAAACTGGAGATCAAACATAAAGAGATGAGAATGGCAAAATGATTTTCTTTTCTTTTCTTTCTTGGTAAAAACGGTGCAAGGAAGAAGAAAGTAAGGAAAACAATCAAGGGAAAGGGATGAACACCTGAAAACCAGTAATTCTATTGCCAGGGAACTTCTTTTTGCCCTCTAAGCATATTTGAGCATCCACTTGCAGATGGTTATCTGATCCATGCAAACGAAAATCAGATGCGCACAGCCTTTAAGAAAGTTACAAATCAACTACTCTTGAATCCTACCCCAATGTCAAGGATAATTTTTACAAAGAAAATTATAATTGTAAGACCCAACATCAGCCTAGGCAGTTTCAAGAGAAACCAATCTAGTTATTATTTGGAAAAATTTGGGTTTCTTCTACATTTTGTCAATCAGCAGTAGGGGAATACATTTCACATACATGGAAAGAATGCTAGTACAAGCATATTCAAGTTGTTTTCCTCAAAGCATTACTTCTCATACAGGTGCCAAAGAGATATGCGGTTCTAGAGAAAGTGTGCTTACCTGATATATTATAAAAGTGGCAATTGCCATTCATGGAACCAATAATTCCTCCCTACATAATTACACGAGATAAATCAATTAAATAAAATCTCTTAAGATGTCTAAGAAAGATAATCGTTTCAACAATATGATAAAGAAGAAAATCATCAAACCTGTCCATCAGGGCGATAACACACAGCCGTGACTATTTCTTTTATGTCAGTCCAATCGACAACTTGACAACCAGAGATTTCCCATATGCGAACTTTTCCATCTATTGAGCCACTGATGAAATAATTATCATCGATAGGGTTGAACTGGACACTTGTTACTGCATCATACATTTCATAGAACAAGCAAATGAGTGAGGAGTATCCAAAACTAACAACTTTGGATTCTATTGTATCTCAGAACATGTAATTCTAAAGCTTCATTAAATGTCAGTAGCCAAGAATGTACCATAATTATTATGGGAGAAGACCTTGAGGCATTGATCGTGTCCCACTCGCCACAGGCGAACAGTTTTATCAACAGAGGATGACAGAAGATGCTGCAGAAAAAAAATAAAAGTGGTTAACAGAATAATAAAATTGAAATACTTCAATTGCCCTGTGATTTCCAGATAACTACCAACCTTATTCTTCGACCAAGACAAATCCAAAATCTCGCTATTATGCCCATGGAACTCGTGAAGTGGTTTCTCAGATATCCTGATAACTGACGGTGGAAACACAACGCAAGCTGACTCTGATGTTTTTCTCAGTCCCTTGAATATACTGAGTTTCTCCTTAGCTGCAAAGAGAGGCGCCAATTCAGAAAAATGGTTCACTCTGAGGTACACACAAGAAGGATCAATATCTGGAATTTCACATTCAATTGATCTCTCACTCTCTATGACCTGCCATACACGAACAATCCCATCTTCCCCGGCGCTTGCCAGATATTGCCCCTCTGGGCTAAACTTCATCGTCAAGATCGAACCATCATGGGCATGAATCTCTTGCCCCATATAAAGAGCAGAAATCTCCTTGGATCGCTTCTTAAATGGACGAACCCTAACCCTCCGTACTTTCGCTCCTGACGATGAATCAGAATCATTGGGCTTCAATTTTGCACCTCTCTTTCGCTTAACCAAAATCCTAGCCAGAAAACAAAAACGTCTTAACCAACTTTTCTTCACTCTCTTTCTTGTTTCTACTGGGGTGGTTAGCTTTTCATCAGCATCTCTCTGCATAATTTGCGGAACTGACGGAGATAACCCAAGAATACTCTGAAACTCTTCGAAACTGACCAATCTGTCCGAACCCACTTCGCGGAGACTACTAAGCATACCATCCTGACCCAATTCATCCACAATATACTCTGTTCCATCATCCAAATTCCTAATTCTACATACAAAATTCTCCTCCAAAGCTCTCTCTGTCGAAAGGTCTCGTGAGTCATTCGACCAGTAAGACATGGAAGATCTACTAGACAAAAAACCACCTTCAAAATCAGCGTTCCGAAGCACGGCCCCACCGTTTTCTGTAATTCTATCAGTGTCAATAGAGAATTTATCCCCAAATAGATCATCAGAGTCTTCCTTCTTGGTCTGATCTAAACCTAAACCCATCCATTTAAGAAACTTATGACGACGCTCATTCACACTGCCTGGATTTTCAATCCAAACTTCATATCGTGAACCACCCAAAACCCAATTTTCAAGAATGGGACTAGAATAAAGATCAAATTTTTCCGGGCAATCAGAACCTGAATCGGAGATAGACGTGATGTCTTCCCGGGTATCAAAGAATCTATCTTCTTCTTCTTCTTCACTGTTACAACTCCCCATCATTCGTCCTGCAGTTTAACCAATCAAAATTCCATCTTTTTAAAACCCCTAAAAGTTGTTTAATTCAGTACCCTCCAGGGATTATAAACAAAAATAAAATATCAGCAGACAGAAAAAGAAAAAGAAAAAGAAAACCCAGAGATCAAGATCATCCGATCATTAAGTCTATAAACATATAAAAATAAGTAGCAACCAAACACAAATCCCAATCAAGGTTTCTTATCAAAACTGCTGTCTTTAATAAAAAGACCATAATTGATCAAAATCCCAAGTTATTGTATCAAAAAAATATACAGATATCCAACACTACCTACTCAGACTACACAAATCAATTAATATATTAAGAACAAATGGTATTACAAGAACTAATTAATGAAAGAATTACTCAGTCCCCCATTATTTAAAAAAAAAAAAAATTGGAAGAGATTGAAAGAATAAACAAAAGGGTAGATTAATTTTGTGTTCAGTTTTTTTCTCACCTGGGGTTGCATTAAACTCTGTTAAACAGAACAAACGACCCATCCTCCGTCCATTTGGGTTCTCTTTCTCTCTCTTTCTCTCTTCTCAGAATCAAAGAAGGGAATGAAAAATAATTTTAAAAATTAAAGAAAATATAATTAAAAGGCCACAATATTCGAAGAACGAATGGCTCGAGAAACAAGATTTCGAGAGGAGGGGTGTGTTCTGTACGCACTGCGCGTTGTAGCGTGTCGCTCCCCTCCCTCCCTCTTTCTCTCTCTCTCTCTCTCTCTCTGCAAAAGTCATCCAAGTGCTCACCGTGAGAGCTTTTTCTCTTGGATTTGTTTCTCGTTTTGATTTATTTTACGATTTTGCCCCTGGGCATTCTCTTTTATTTTTGTCGGCATGTCCTTCCAAAATGTGTTTTTATGTTTTATGATCATCTTATTAATCTTTATGAACACAGGATATAATTTTTTTATTAGAATGATTGTTTTAGATAGGACTATATACCATGTTACAACGACAAATAAAAGCATAAATATATTGTCAATAACAAATGTGTGATGAGTGAATGAGAATAGTCACGAACATATTAAGGTAAAAGCGTCAGATACAACGTTAAGAGATCGCGCGCCACTAAAAAAGGAAGAGAAGGTGTCAGATCGCCATCAACGATGTACAATTAACTATTTATTTACATAATATATTGTACTTATAACTAATTAAATGGGACAAACCCGATAATATCACAAGCGTGAGGGATATCAATCAATTGTGAAGAACATTCTCACTGAAAATCATGTTATGCACACCTTTATGTATACATAAGCAAAATGTGTTACTCATATTGTAATATAGGAGAGAAAATATATATTGTTGATTTGTCTATTAATCTACTATAATACCCTTCAACCATGCAATCTTAATTTTTAGGGTGGTGTTTCTAGCGTGTAGATCAAATTCACTGGAAAATCAATTCATTTTAAAACTTGCAATTGATGGTAAATCAATGGTAAATTGAACGGCTCAATCACTGTTGAATTCTATTCAATAGATGATAGGTTTACTAAATTTTGAATGAGTCGATTTTTTGTAAGGACTATCTATATGTTAATATGAAAAATATTTTTATCTAAAATCAACACATAGATCATCTCCATGTAAATTCTCCACCGCATTTTACAAAAGTGTTTCCAGATATATTTCAGTTAAAATTGGTGAGGACAGTTCTGGTAATGCCAACCATTAAGGAGGAGAATATCGTCATTTTCCGTTTTAAGTCAACGTTCGATAGTTTTGACTAAGACTGTGAACTTCTACAATGACGGCCATTAGATGTTGAATGTACTTTTGAAAATCTCCTTAGCTGAGAAGTTGTGAAAAAAAAAAAAAAAAAGTATAGTATTAATTAGTTCAACGGATCCAACAATGAAAGAAAGAAAGAAAGAGAAAATGTTGGTTGAATTGAATTGAATTGATTCTCAGCTGCTCTGCTGATTTCTGGGAATTGTGTTTTTCTTTTTTTCTTTTTTGGTATTTATTTATCTCAGGCAAGAGGCGGCAACCAAAAGATTAAAAAAATACATTTGTTGATTTCCCTAATATTGTTAGATTTTCCTTACACGTGTAAACACATCAGATTAGCACAAGTAAGCCCTATCTCTAATACAATTGAGGACGAGGGGGCAATTTTGTCCTCTTCCGATAAATTGTTTTTATCAAAGGTTATAAGGTTCGTTCTTATAACGACACAAACCTATGCTTCTTTTAAAGACTAAAATGCCTTTAAGTTTTTAAAATATTATGGTAGTAAATGACCAAAATAACTTTATTTAATTTTTTAATACCTTTATACTATTTAACAACATTATTACATACATGACCAAAATAATCTTATTTTCTTTTACGAAATATCGGGCGTGTCCCGTGGCCATAGTTATTTATTTACACCTGATTTACACTTGACGGTAGAATCGTGTAGAGTGGATCCAAAGGCGCTTGTGTGGGTGGGTGCGAAGCGCGTGTAGAAAGAATGGATAAGGTTTTGAGCCGTGCGATTGCTTCGCGCGTGTGAAGAGAATGGACAAAGTTTTGAGCCGTGCCTAATTATATTACACGTCTCGACTCTTTGAGTATGGTAGCCTAACAAAAATATTTTATTTTTTTATTTTAGTTTTTATTGGCGTAAAAAAAAGAATATTATCATCAATGGCGGTTAATAAGGCGCCAAGAAAACTAGCCACTAACAAGTAAAAAAAGAAGGCCTCTCATGTATGTAATATATGTAGCTAGGTTCAGTTTCATGCGTCTATCATAATGTATTTTTATTTAAAAAAATTAAATATGTATTTGAGAAAATTAATAAGCCGCTCTTTCAATATGTATAGATATAAATTTTCAAAATTATTTGGCTTTTGGATTGTGTAAAAAGACTAGATTGACCGAGTTACAGAATTCTCGGAAGATAAACTAGCTAGCGCTTTCATTTTGACTCATCATCATAAAATCTACAAATTGGGGTTTCATTATTATTTGTAAAAAAGAAAAATAATAATTCATAATATTTGACCTTGACGGAACCAACAGGGTGTTATAGTGCCTAGTGGGACACAAAGGCGTAGTCAACGTGTATGAATGAATAAAAGACTCAGTTCTAACTTCTAACGACCCAAAAGGAAAAAGAAATTTGATTTGGGCTTGCCGCCCGAGATGTCTTATCTGGGGGTGTTTGGCCGGCGTTAATAAAGTTTGGTTAATGTTTGGTCGGGTGTACGTAATTTATAAAGAGAGAGCTAGATGTCCCGGAGGAGTTCCCAAAAATGGGAATAATCCCACATCGGATGGAGAAGGGGTGATCTTGGGGTTAATATGGGTTTGGGTCAACTCCACCTAACGGGCTAGTCTTTTGGGTTGGAAGCCCGAACCCGTGACAAAGTGGTATCAGAGCAAACCCGACCCATTTCGATGTCACGCCAAGCGCCCAATCGGGTAGGCAGGGTGGCCCGACGATGTTACGCCAAGCGCCCACACAAAAAGGTTGTGCCCACGAAAAGTTAGTAGGTCCCCCAAAGGAGGGTGGGGACGGGTAGGCAGGGTGGCTCGTCTGCAACGAGGGCGTTGCAGGATTCGGGTGGGAGAGAATGTCACGGAGGAGTTCCCAAAAATGGGAATAATTCCACATCGGATGGAGAAGGGGTGATCTTGGGGTTAATATGGGTTTGGGTCAACTCCACCTAACGGGCTAGTTTTTTGGGTTGGAAGCCCGAACCCGTGACATAGAGCAACCCTAGCTAGCTAGCTTCCCGCAGGAACCAATTACTTAATTAATTAATTAAGGGTTTAAGAAACAAACTTCACACGCAAGAGACTGATCAACTGATCTTCAGATCGAGATCACAGATCTGGTAGTGTACGTGCTTAATTAATTAGATGTTAATTAATCCAAGTAAAAAAGCTTAATTATTTTTGATATCTAGCTAATTAAACAGTCTGGACCTGCTCCTACTCCTGCTGCTGTTTCTGCTTATGACTCTCATCTAGTCTGTAGACTCTGTACCATCAACAAATTATGATTAATTAAAGTGTTAGTGATTAAACTGATTAATTAACTCAATAATTTCATATTGAACTGTGTAATAATGAATGAGATAGCTAAGTTTATGTAGGAAGTTCCCTCGAAGCCGTAGTCCCGCTGCTGCTGCTGCTGCTGCTGGTGGATGATCAGTCAATTAAAGATTTTTCTTCAGACAACAGTCTCCACTCTGCTTTATTTTTTATTTTTTTTTGTTGGCATTAAGAATTAGATTCGCGTGCAATAATTCAAGATATATTGTTTTGTCTACACATCCATGTTTAAATTAAAAAGAATTAATCATTTAGCTTAATTAATGTACCCTAAAGTAACATTAAAAACCCAAAAAATGAATAGTTTAATTAGTAACCGTACCGTAGTAGTTAATTTAAATCAAATAAACCCAGTATTTATGTAAAAATTCAGAGCAATGCTACTTTCACCCAATACTTTGACACAAAGTCTCACACAAAATTTTGTGGGATCCACATTGATACAATCGAAGGCTAATATTCTGTGAGGATGTTGTGCTTATCATGTAGATCATCTTAAAAAAAAATCATATATTTTAAAATATTTAACTCAATTAAAAGTTGTCCATTGTCTTTACCGTTCATTCTTCATCGTTAATTTTCAATCAACTTATGATGAGGTTAGAAATTTTAGAATATGATTATTTTTTGTGAAGATGATCTACATGATAAGTAGAACATCTTTACAAAATACTAGCCCTCGGATTATATTATTGTGGATCCCACAAAATTTTGTGTGAGACTTTGTGTCAACCGATTTTTGGGTGAAAATAGCTTTAGTGAAAAATTAATACTTAGTGAAGTGAGTGCCTTTGGGTGGTGGTTTTATTTTAATGGAAAATGATTTAGCAAGTTCGAACGTAAATTTTTTTTTATTTTTTTTTTGTGAGCCAGAGACATATATACCCCTTGTGTATTAAGTGCAGAAACATCTTAAAATAGTTATACTTGGGGCTGACAGAACCTTTTAAGCTCGGGCTTGTAAAATCTGTATTATTTTTTAAATTAAGAAGCACCAAAATCTTTTCTCTCTCATGAGTTGGCTGAGATCTTGGTCTTTAAAATATGAATGAATAATGTACTACCTTCCTATCTGTTACAACATGCACTTTTTAATAATTCTACACAACTACTGACCAGATTTTTCCAAACTGTTTTGATCAATTAATTAATATCCCTGATCTAATCTGTTGTGCTGTGCTTGATCTCACCCTGATGTTTTTTTTTTAAATGGTGGTGGGCCCAACTTCATGTGTTGACAACCGTTAACTTTACTCAATTTTTTTAAATTTTTTTTTGATGTCGTGGGTTGGTGTGAAGAGGATGAATGTATTTCTCAAATCAATAAATTTTAGTCTTTTCTCCTAAAAAAAGAAAAAAAAAAAAAAAGGATGAATGTAATCACTATTCAATCCAATTTGAAGATTTCCCAACTAACTTTTTTTTATGTACTTCAACCCACGGATGGGCTGCCGGACTGATCCACATGTCACATGTGTGGCTTTTCTTTAATCAATTTAACATGGACCAGTAACTGACCACAACATCCTTTGTATCTAGTAAACTCCAAATGAAAAAGAACCTGAATATACCGTTTCTTAGGGGTGTCAACGGGACGGTTCTGGATCGGAACCTAAAGGTTCCATATCCGGTCCCGTTAATATGAAGCGGTTCCGGATCTTTTTGGTTCCGGTTTCAGAACTTCAATTAGTGGTTCCGGATCCGGTACCGCTAGGATCCGCGGGTACCCGATACCTTTTTTAAATTATTATTTTTTATTTTTTCATATAAAACCTATTTGTATTTTGTATTTTCGTATTAAATTTAATTATAAAATTTATTATATAATAGTCATTGGTTTCTTTTTTTAATTAAAAAAAGTTAAAAAAATTAAAAAATTGTTATATAATAGTAAATTACACGATAAAATTAAAAAATTTATACGGAACCGCGGTCCCTGTTGGGTGGATCCGAAAAATTTCGGATCCAAAACGGGTAGATCCGAAATGGATCCGAAATTTATCGGATCCACAAAATAAGGTCCCGGAACCGCAAAAAACGGTTCTGGTACCGATTTGATTCCGGGTATTATGGTACCCATTGACATCCCTACCATTTGTGAGGCTTACATGCGCTTGACTAGAGGGCCTTGGGATGTTCCGCGTAATACATGTGTTTTTGCCGTGTTAGTATAAACATTCAATCACTTTCTAAACTGGGGAGTAGTTTCGTTTTTTTTTTTTTGGTTACAAAAAAAATAAAAAATAAAAATATTTGAACGCAACTTTTTACGAATTATTTACATTCATTTGTGAGGTCATATGAAAACTCGATTACCCAATGGATTAATTAGTTGATCTAAGGAAAAGCCCATTTTTGCAACATGTTAGTGCTTCTGGATCCGATTGAGCCCATTAGAAAAATTTTATGTCAACCGCTGTGTGGTAGATGCATGGGCTTTGGTGGTTAGACTGACTACGCGGAAGAAGAAATTAATTAATTAAGAAGTGCGTGCAAATGGAGAAGAAAATAATTTGAGTGGGCCCCAGCGAATGGGATTAGGAATAGGAATAGGGATAGGAATGTTTCATGTTTACAATTACAATTAATCATCTGAAATTGGAGATGATGAGGATCATTGATCAATGATCTGTTCTGACATGACCTGCACCTGCGCCTGCGCCTGCGCCTGAGAATTCATAATTAATTATCCATCTATCTATCTATCTAGGGTTCATAGGTATTAATCACCATGCCATGCCATTTCTTTAAAGTATTTTGTTAACATGTGCCCTAAGGGCACATGATAAGCTTTTAGATTTTGTGTTTTGTTTAGCTTCTTAAGGTTGTCCTGATTTTTTGATATGTATGTTATTTATACTATTTGGATCATATCTAAAAAAATCAGCTCAATCCGAGACCTCTAGCACCTTCTAGCGCTACGAACACTTAATTTAGACTTTAATAGTTTGAATGAACGTCTAACATTTAAAGTGATTTGTTTGAAGGGTTAGATATCTCTGATTGAGCTAATTTTCTGTGGACATCTTATAACTACTGATAATATTATGTCTACAAAAATTCATCTGATTTGAAGACCTCTAACTTGCAAAAAACCTCGTTCAAAAATAACCTTATCGTGTGCCTTTAGGGCACACGTTAACAGGACCCTTCTTTAAATTAATTGGGACTCTGGAGAAGCACAACAAGAACTGTGCCTAGCTCTTCTATTAATTAATATTAATACGAAACCAGAAAATCTAAAAAAAAAAAACAGCAATTAAGTTGGAGAAGTTCCATAAATGTAGTGCTCAAAAAATAACGGGCCTCATGATCATGCACGGTTGGAATGGATATATCTTGAGGTGTGCATGGGATGGGATGGGAGTCTCAACGCTAGTGGGCTTGGAGTTATAAGCCCATTTTATTGATAAAAGTGAAATAAAAAATGCATCTGGACCTCTTTGGTGGGCCCGGAAGAGTGACTTCCATTCAATTTCAACGCCTTCCAAGCTTATTATTCATTAGGTGCCGTTCCGTTCCGTCCCGTCCCGTCCTAATTGACGACGATGATGATGATGATGAAAATTTTTCAGCGGCTCTGATTTAACAATATATTAATCAGTTTTATTAAAATTAATTTTCAAATTAAAGAGTATAGCTGAGTGCAGCTGACCTACCAACTTTGACTAGAAATTAATAATTAATGTACAAATTAAGAGAGGAGCCGTGATAACTTTGCTTTTTTTTTTTTTTTTTAATTTGCCATATATTTGTATTACAGTATTGTAGTCTGTATATGATATTGTTTTGTAACCTAGTGGTGCTAGTAGTGGCAATAGTAGAGAGAGAAAGTTAGAGAGAGAAAGAGGGGAATTTTGGGAGGTGTAGAGCAGCACCATGTATATATACATGTCCGTGGGGTACGAGCAAGCAGGGTGCTGTCAATGGATGATGATGATGATGAAGTCCATCACCTGATTTGTTAGGATCAAGAAGTACGTTGGATTTGAATGGAAGGCCTAGCTAGTTTCAAGGATTAATTGATTCTTCACCTTAATTAATTAATTAATTAATTTGATTTCGTTGGTTGAAAGAAAGTGGATGAAGTCCACACTCTCGTGGGCCCACTCACCCACCCGCACCACTTTTTTTTTTTGGGTACGTCTAGACCGCCCAGTTCTCGCGTGGTGGCCAGGAGACATCGTTAAAAATGTAGAAAAATAATCACCCACCGTCCACGTTCTGCACGAGCTTGCAACCCTGGTGGACCTCATCATCATCATCATCATCATCATCTAAACATCTGGTACATATCTGTCGGCGACATGGACACCCATCTCCTCGTGGCGTAACGTGTACAACTTTCTATTTATTATTGACGGCTCGCAACATACTCTAAGCCCAAGACCAAGCCCAAGCCCAAGCCCAAGACCAATGTTTTTAATGTTTGTTTAGGATTGGCCTGGCCTTGCTATCACTCTTAGTTATGAGCTTACTCCTTCGAACCCGATCTCGCTTCATCACAAGCCCCTCCACGCAAACTCAAAGCCCAACTAGGAGCCCTACTCATCTCAATCCCTCATGGTTTTATTCACAGTTTCACACCAAGACCAACTAAGAGCAAAGGACCCATAGGTTCTGGGCCTATATAGAAATGATTCAAAAATTGGTTTTTAGTAATGAAATTCTTTTTATCACGTCGATTATCACATATCTCAGTCAAAAACTTGTAACTCAATCAAAAGTTAAATTGTCAATCAGTGGTCGGAAAGATGCCTAAAATTTATTTTTTGAAGAGTGCTAATTTTTTATAAGGATGCTCTTTTCATTATGTAGATCATCTTTACCCAAAATTAGCATGTTCTAAGACTTCTACTTCTACATCCAAATCGACCTTTAAAAATTAGCAAAATTTTTTTATTATTTCAAATCAACTTTTAATTGGGTTATAAATTTTAAAATAAACTGATTTTTCTTTTTATTATTTTTGAATTTATCAAGGTAAAAAAAAAGGAAAATTGTTTTTCTAGTAAACAGAATATGGACTTCCATCAAATTAGGTACCAACTAACGGTCCTGATATCGCACTGTTTTATCTCAGTTTTTGGTACTACGACTATGGTGAATGATTGATGGATGGGTCCCTCCCCTGTTGGTACCACTGACAGGTGGCATGCTGTGGAACCTGATGATTTTCGGAGCAAGAATTCGGTGGATCAGTGTCCATATAAGATAACTGTCTTTTTTTTTTTTAACGATTACTATTCCACCACAAAAAATAAAATAAAATAAAAAAACAAATTTTCTTTTTTTTGGTAATAATCATGACACTATCATCATTAATCGACATTATTCATTCTGTATAGCTAGCTGCTTGTTTTTCAATTTTAAAGAAATTTTTAGATGGTGTCCGACACCATCATGCCCCATGGTGCCACTCCATATATAGTGCACGTACCGATCGACTACGAATTGATCATGACCATTCATTAGGTGGGACCCCATATATTAGTGAGTTAGTATCCGTATACACAGACAAAACTTTTTTGTGCACGGTGTTATTTGTTGCGGACCTGACATAGAGATGATTCAGTGGCTAAACCCTAAATTCTGAATTTTAAAACATTGTCACTAAAACTCAATTCATTTAAAAAAAATCGATATTATCAAAAGTTGAATTAGTTGGAACTTAGAAGTCATAGTAAAAGGTTGTCTCTTTCATACTTGTATCCTTATTAATAAAGAACTTTTGATCGGGTTAAAATTTTTAACATCTAATTTTTGTTATGAAAGGATTGTAGGCTCAAAATTCAAAGTTGTAGTATTGACGTCGAATTTTAAATTTGCATACCTCCTACAATCAAAGGTTGATTATTTGATGCTTGCAAGTTTTTTTGAATCACTTATAGCTAATTCTTTACAATCATTGGTGGTGGCATTATCCTAATTTGTGACTCTCTTAGTTAACAAAGAACTTTTGATTGGGTTAAAATTTTTAGTATTCCAATTTTCATTATGAAATGGTTGTAGGTTCAAAATTAAAAGCTTCACGTGAGATAATTCCTTGTAATTTTCGTCGGAGGCGGGTATGGATGAGCTAAAATTTGCATACTCCATACATCGAAAGTTGATTATTCGATGCTTGCAAGTTTTTCTGCATCGCTCATAGCTAATACTTTACTATCACTGGTGGTAGTATTTCTCTAATATGTAATTCTCTTGCTTGTATTTGAAATTGATCCAGCAATAGCTTCATCATAAAAATAATAATAATAATTTAATTATGCTAAAGTTCAACCAGTTATTAGTAATTAAATGAATTTATTGTCAATTAATTAAGTATTAAAAGTTTGGAAAAAAGAAGAAAAAAAATTCTCATGGTGGGGTTTAATTAGATTTCATTTTCTTTAACATATTTTTGTCTTTATTACAATTGTCAAAAACCCAATTGTTGGAGTAGTGTTTCCTGTTTGGATTTGATATAAGTTGTCGAAGACAAAATCTGATCCTAGCTATAAAGAAGAAGAAGAATAGAGAGGGAAAAAGAAAAACTGATCGATGATCTTAAAAAGTTTTTAAAAGCAAAGACAGGTAAAGGAGAGACTTAATTACTTTTGAATTTTGTATTTGAAGAAAAAAGTAAAATTTGGGCTTATATTAGACATGAATAAAAAGACAAAAATCCCACCTTTTTCCTCAACTCATCACTTAATTGTTTGTTGTATAACCCTCGATCTACTAATACTATTAGTACTGCTACTACTTCTATTTTACTTTGCAAAGATGAGAGAGACAGTCCCAACTTATATATGTAGATATCAATTAACTATCTTAATTCTTTAATTAATTTCAATTTAATTACACCCTCTAAAGGTAAAATATTTTGAGGACCCTTTTGGAGCACTCATAATCTGTTGAGTGGAATAAACTAGGTTACAACTTTCAACCCTTTGGACCAAATTGTCAGCCACTCAAAAGAGTCCTCGAAGTTGAAGAATCATTGGAGCTATTTGGCAACATCAAATCTATTTATGGTTCTCCTTTCTTTCAAAGAAAAAAAAAAAAAAATCTATGGTGTTGGTGTTACTATACATGCAAAGTGATTTTATTTTGGTTACTCAAGGGCTTGAATTGCTTTCATTTGAATTTCTTTTTATGTTTTTTTTTAATTTTTTTTAAAAAAATTAGTTTATTTTTTATAAAATTAATAACTCAATGCCAACGAGAATTGAACTTGGATCTAAACTGTGAACAATAATAAACAATATCAACTTACAAAGCTGGCATATGTTGAATTTCTTCATATATGTTTAATGGAAAATTTGTAAATATATACGTTCATTATGATGCTTTGGAAACGGGAGGATCGACCATGGTACATTGGATCCACCAAGTGATTTAGGGTGTGTGCCTACTCTCTCTATGAGACTCAATTGGGCCGTTTGCATATACTAGTGGGTGACATGTGCGTGTTGTATGTGCGCATTATAATTAGGAAGTTTAATATTATTAGTAATGTTTACGATCTACATAGCAAAATTTTCGTATTGCTTTGTAAGAGAGTAAAATGAAAAGAAAAAGAAAAAAAAATATAGCATGTAAGGACAGCTATATTACAAGTGCAAGTAAATGTGTAAAGGGGCGAAAGACGTACAATTAAAGAGCTATGAATGAAGTACAGAAACATCATGACCATTAATGACATAGAAAATGAATAAAAACCGTCAACTTAATTATGAACATCACAAGATTATCAATATTATTAATCAAACATGTTTATGGTAAAAAAAAAAAAAAAACCCCTCCAACCAAAGGAGTCTAGACATAGAATATAGGTTACAGATGATTTGTATATGGAAAAACCGAGTGCCAATTAGGAGTACCATACTAGTGACTTTCTAGACACCCTTCATCAAATACCTATATATATATATATATATATATATATAACTTCTATGTAAGTTGGTATATATTCTCTTCGCACACAACCTTTGACATCTCCACTGAGATTTGGAAGATTTCAGTGATGAATTGAACCCTTCTCCCCCTCAAAAATTAATTTCCTCTTCCATGACTGGTCCTACCAAAGTTGCTTTTGTCGGCTCTTGGCTCTTGGCTCCTTCCTCCCAACTTTGCTTTATTTGGACTGTTTATACAATATATATTTGCCATGAAAGCAATAAGCACTTGAAATTAATAGGACCCACCCACATTCATTATAAAACACACCTCTACTTAATTCCTCATTCCCCCCAAAGCTGATCAATTGATCTAATTAATTAGCATGAATTAGGGAGAAGCTTCGGTACTTCATTGGGGGATCGATAATGATTTCAAATTTCTCTCTTAATTCCAAGAAAAAACCCTAGACCAGCTGCAAGTAAAAAGTCTAGAAGTTTCAGATCAGGATCAGATAATTAACAAAGCCTAAACAATTTTAAAATGAGAATTGAGGAGGAGGAGAAGAAGAAGAATCCTGAGTTACCATGCATTTCTGATATTCAGCTGGTCATCAGAGAAAAAGAGAACCCACTATAGTACATACACATGCTCTCACAAGTCACAACCCACCCACAAGCACTCAAAGAATAAAAATAATAATTAAAAAATCTCCCCAGCCCATTATTATATTAAAATTTAGTCAAAAAATTAACCAAATATATGTATTCAAAATTAAAATAATATAATAACACATTAAGAAGCCAAACCAACCCTTCCTTCTCTCTCTCTCTCTAACCCTTCTCTCTCTCTCTCAAACTCTCTCTCTCTCTCTCTCTCTCTCTCTCTCTTCTTATAGTAAGCCAAGACATAACACCACGACGACACACATTAGACCATCACAAACATTCCTTCTTACTACTGAAAGACCAGATTCAACAAACAAGCTGAATTTTTTTTTTTTTTTTTCCTTCTACAAGACCAGCATCATCATCAAGACCAGACCTTTTGTTCTTCTTCTAGCTAGCTAGCTTCCATGGATACAGCACAGTGGCCACAGGTATCAGATCTGTTTAATTACTAGCCCCTGATTTGTATCTTCAAAGTTATGATCAGCCTTCCTTCCTTATATATCTCATCATCAGTTTTGAGTTTCCTCAAGCTGATTTAATTTTGAAGAATTTTAATTAATTAGGGTTTGAATTGAAGATCTTTTGTGGTGGTTTTCTCTGAAGATCTTTTGTGGTGGGTTTCTCTTTTAAGATGAGTTGCTTTTCTAAGAAGATGATGATGTTCATTCCATAGATGAGCTAGCTAGCTTTCTGCATGCCCCCCAACTGATTTTTTTGATTTTATGTTGTTGTTGGCACTTCAATTTTCACTTGTTCTTGAAAGTACTTTGAACACTTTTTCTTTCTCTTTTACTTGTGTCATAAAGAAAAGCAAAATTAAAAACCTTTTGCATATTATTATTATTTTCTTTGCTGGTGTAATAAATCTTTGAAAGTATAAAGTAGCTACCATGGTTTGTTTGTCTGTTTGTTTTCTAACTCTCATTCTTTCTTTCCTTCTCTTTTCATAGTGATGACCTTTTTTTTCTCTTTGCTGTTTTGATCTTGAAAGGTGAAACCTTTCATTGAGATCTGTGTGTTGATTTTGCTTTTTTATTCTTTTTTTTTTTTCTTGTTTGTTTGTCAGGATATTGGACTGGTGAAACCCATGGAGGAGATGGTCTCAAATACATGTTCATCAAACCCTAATATGTTAGAGAGAAGGGCAAGGCCTCACAAAGAACACGCCCTAAACTGCCCAAGGTGCAATTCAACCAACACAAAATTCTGTTACTACAACAACTACAGTCTTACTCAACCCAGGTATTTCTGCAAGACCTGTAGAAGGTACTGGACTGAAGGTGGGTCTCTCAGGAATGTTCCAGTTGGAGGTGGTTCAAGGAAAAACAGGAGATCATCTTCAATTTCATCTTCATCATCAGCTTCAGCTACATCAAAGAAGCTACCTGATCATCTTACCCCACCAACAACCATCTCAAAGTCATCATCTCATCAAAACCCTAAGATCCATGAAACTCATGATCTTAACTTGGCCTTCCCATCCACAGACCACTACAATCCCATCTCTGAATTTGTTGAATTACCAAACATGGATCAAAGCAACAACAATAATAATAATAATAACCATCAGCAGAATATCCCTACTTCATCAACTTCTCTTTCAGCTCTGGAATTTCTTAGAAGTGGGATTAGTTCAAGGGGTCTAAGTTCTTTCATGCCCATGCCAGTTCCAGATTCAAACACAGTTTACTCATCTGCTGGGTTTGCATTGCAGGATTTTAAACCAACTATTAATTTTGGTGTAGATGGTCTTGGAGGTGGTTATGGGAGTATCCAAGGAGTTCATCAAGAGAGTTCTGGTAGGCCTTTGTTTCCTTTTGAGGATTTGAGGCAGGTTTCAAACACAAGTGAGTTTGATCAGAATAGAGGACATCAAGGAGACTCAAATGGGTATTGGAGTGGAATGTTAGGTGGTGGATCATGGTAAAAATCAAGAAGAAGAATTTGGCATTTTTCTCTTTGTTTTCTCATCAGAGTGTGGATTACTTGGTTTGGGGTGTTCAGAACTAACAGTGGCATACATGGGTTTCTTTTTTTACTTTTATTTTTTTTCCTTTTCCTTGTTTTTTTCTTTTTTCTACTTCTTCACTCTTTGATAATTGTGAATGTTATGAAGCTCTTTTTAGGTTGGCTTCAAAAGGGTGTCATGAAATACTACTGTTAAGTGTCCAGCATAGAAGAAGACTTCAAAAAAAAAAAAAGGTCATCAGAAGTTTAATTTGCAGTGGGGAGATTATGGACTACTACTTCTAGGGCTTGCAGCTAGAATCCAAGGCGTTTATTGATCATTTATATCATAGAAAGAGACATTTTAAAGAAAACCCTAGTAGTGCTATTGATATGTTTTTGTTGGAGTAGTACTTGATAATGTTCAAGTTGTAGGTATGTAGCTAGCTAGATTTTGTGAACTGTTGATGCTTGTAAGGAGTCTTGTAGAGAGAAAGAGAGAGACTTGTTTAATTTATTTATTTTGATATAACAAAAACCGAATTAAGTGGATTGGTGTCACCATTTTACAAATCAAAGTGGGTTGGGGTGGAATGATGGCTCAGCTTTAATTACTTCTTTCCAGCTCTCTCTCTCTCTCTCTCTCTCTCTCTCTCTCTCTCTCTCTCTCTCTCTTACAAACAGGTCTGTATTGTCAGGTCTCATCAGCAACATCTGAGATTCTTTCAAGCCATGTGAGTACAGCTGCAAGATAGAAAAGCAAGGACTACTAGGTATATATATGTATATATATTTATGTCTGATATGATAATATTGCACTTCATCTTTACATCTCATATGTTACAGTCAATTAATATGGTAGCCCACTTCCATATATGAGACATAGATGTAAATAATGCAGTCACTACATATAATATTATACAATTAAAGAATGGTTATAAAAAGAGAACAACTTTTTCTTTCCTCACTTGAATTAGGGTTCAATTTGGAAACCTAATATTCAAGTAAGGAACTGATGATCAACTAGTTTTTTGTTCAAATTTGAAAGCCTAGCTCTACTACTTCACCTGCCTCAACTAAAAGCTCACCTAATGATTTCTATATATCCACTCATGCATTCTCCAGGACCCCATCCTTACATTTGCCCCCATTTTTTCATGTACGATTATTACTTCCATCACATCTTTTTTTTTCTACTTTTTCTTAATGAATATAATAAACCCCATCTGACAAACCCACCTTCTCTTTGGGTCATGAGGGTAGGACCCACAAACATTCCCCTAGATAACCGTGTTGAGGAATAATCTTCCCCACTTGGCAAAATCCATGTCATCTAAGAAATAAAGAGTCCTCCCCATTTAGCTTATTATATTTGTTTTTTTCTTGGTGTTTACTGTTTAACACTTTGGCCTCTGTAAGAGGCAGTGGAGATGCACCACCACCCTTTCATGGTGGGTTGTTTCTTGCCAAATCTGAACCCTTGTTACTATCTTAGACCTTTATATGTTCTCTTTTTTTATGAACTTCAATTCTTCGTTTCTTTTTGAAATTTAGTAATGATTAAAAAGTGAAAGGATTATATATAGAGATAGAAGTGTAAACAAAAAGTACCAGCTCCATTACAGAATATTATAGTGATAGAAGTGAGAATTACTTAGGGCTTTTAAAAACCTTTGGGTATTGTTAATAATCTTTAGATTAGAAGGATAATTGAAGCCCTAGCTTCTTTCTATGTAATGGGTTCCACCAGTGAGCATTCAATAGCTGATCAGGTGATAGTGCCCAACTTGTTTGACTTTAAACATGACTTACTCCTAACTGCTCCAAGGAAGTCAACTGGGGGCAGAGCAAGATCAGTCTAACATACGAGAAGTCTTGCAGGAATTGAATGTGTAAAACTCACAACAACCCTAATTAGGGTGTAATCGTTTGTAAGTGCAAATTACAGCAGTGTCCCTTTATGAGGCACAATATTACAAACAATGCAAAGATGGAAATAGTATGCTAAGTAGAAAGAATATTTACTTTAACATTCCCTCTCAAGTTAAATATAGAAAGAATTGATTCTTTCTAATCTTGCACCTTTCTAGATAAAAGAGATAGAAAGTGTGGAGCAAAATATACTGGTAGAACGCAATGACAAATCCCTTTGCAAAGAAAGAAAGAGGTTAACTAGCTGATCATTATGTGTATATACGTAGCGTACCCGTAGAGGCATAGAGCACCGGCCTCTTGTAGTTCGCCTACGAACAAAATGATAATCAATTTCCAAATGCATTCATGCATGTTTTGTTCACAAATGAAGTGTAGGATTGACAGCAAATCACCTTCGTGGTGGATAGTGAAGATAACCCAATTAACTAATCACATAACGTGGCAGTTGATGCATACATGCTACATCAACTTATGTAACCAACTAGTCCATTCTGATCTCTCTTTTCTCTTCTTCCGCACTTAATCCTCTTTAACCGATGCATTATCCTACGGACACATGTTTTATTTTTACTTTTAATTTTTTAAGAAAAGAATAAAAATCATAGACTATATTTGATCACATTTTATTAGCTTACGTGATATAAAAAAAAAAAAAAAAAAATTATCGACATTACGTGTCAATGGTAAGAAGAAAATGCGGCCCATATAATTCCATAACCATGTCAACGAGAGAGTGAGTAACAAATGATTGATTCCCACAGATCCAGTGGATGATCCAAAGAAGTCATGGGTAGAAAAGATTATCATCACCTCCTAGCTCCAACACAACTGGAAAGCTGAGCTTGATTATATACCTAAAATATGACCAGTTAGTTATTTGGAGTCACCTAATCAGCATGAAATTTGAGGCAAACCCTAACCTCCTCTAGCCCTGTCAGTGATACTAAGCAGATAGGTTGTGAAGTAAGCATCCCACCCTCCTTCACATGGGGGGCAGGCCCAGAGTGTCTCTAGAGAGAGAGAGAGAGAGAGTGAGTCATGGTACCTTTTGTTCCATGGTTTTTGGCACACACCACTCTGACCGACGTGAATGATGTGATCACATTGACATTGTATCGATACTTCATGCATACTGTGGCAGAGAAAATGTACATACAAAAACCTATGGGGAATTATGAAAAAACCAAAGCATAGTCTAAATCTGGTACAAGTTAGAAATGTATGATAATAGCAGCACAAAATCCTCCAAATATCAGAGGATTTCTACTGCACATACAAGGAAGATATATCATACAACTATATCTGACATGATAATTAATCATGTAAAAGATTCAAAAAAAACACAAAAAAACAAAAGAAAAAAAGAAAAGCAATCCCATGTAAGGGGGAAAAAAAACCCTCATTTACGAAAAACGTATGCACCCTTTCCAGTTCTGACTTCTGTACAAGGGATATATAACCATAGAGTAAGAAAAAGAAAGAAAGAAAGAAAGAAAGGGAAAAAAAAAATTAGATCAAAAGGCCTTTTACAGAAGTAAATAAAACCGAAAGCATCTATATGCTTGCTTATACAGAAATGCCCATCTCTCACTGTTCTGCGTTGATTCCAAAGATACGGACCTTGTGCATGTTTGGGAACTTGGCAACAACCAACACAAACACCGCCAGAGTGTTGAGGAAGAGCATTGGATTTTGATAGTCAGTCGTGTGGGAAGCTATCAAATACCTGCCCATGAAACATAAGAACGGAAATTATCATTATTGATTCAGGTTAAGTTGAAAAGACAGATTTCAGAGGGAAACTCATCCAGCTTATATCACAGAAAGCAAATAGAACAAACTGTCCCAAAATACTTTCCTCTCCAACCCTCCTAGATCGTCCATTATGTGAATTAAGTCAAAGGTAGTGAGAACAAATTTGAGTATATCTTATGCTTTTTGTGCTCTTTTTCTTGGTTTTTCAGATCTTTGAGCCCCCGACTAGTCCCCAAGGGAACATGATTCCCCTCGTCCCACAAGTTCTGGGTAACTAACGGGATTTTATCCCTGGGAGTGGCCACGTAAAGAGAAAGAGTTTTGAACTCGAGACCTCATGCACACGTATGGAGGGTCTTTACTGTTCATCTCATCGTGGACGAATGGTCCAAACAAAACTTGACTTTATAGGTCCAGACAACTTTGAATATAGTTAGTCCAAACAAAATTTAAAGGGTCTTAGATCTCTCAATAACATTGACTTCAAAGATCCAAACATAAGTTCCAATATAGTTAGTAGGTCAAGTATGAACTCCATGCCATCAAATGGTCCAATACTTTCACCAATCTAAACTGTCCTATACTGGAACACTTCAATGACCTCAAAGACAGGAATACCATGTTGGCAAAACTTAAGAAAGCAGCACAACATCAGAGTCATGCGTCTAAGTTGAATAACAACTAATGTGATAGGATTGCAATAGTACATACTATAGAGAAACAGGAAACAAGAATCGCAATCGACTAATCACATGAGATCATTTAAAAAAAATTATATTAAAAAGAAAGGTAAGATCCACAATGCAAAAGAACTCATCAGACTCCCAAAGCATACAAGAAAATACAAGGACATATCTCAAATACAGGACTTCTGGGAAACTCAATGCTAATTGGTTCTGATAGATAAGGATGTATTAGAAGACGCAAAAGCTGGGAATGCAAGAGAATCCAAGACATATGCGTTATCCTTGGCACCCAAAGCCGCACACTTCTATTTACACTATCTACACCATCAATCTACACCCTAAATCTGGAAAAATCAGACACTAATGGTATAACAAGAGTTTGATCCATAACACTATGCCCTGCACAGAAGAAACCTTGTCCTCGAAGAACCTAGGATCCTTTCTTTCCACAGCCAACAAATAAAGAATAGCAACAATCGCCGTAGAAAGATAACCTAAAGTGAAAGACCTGTGAGAGACCACACCTCTAGCAAGGATTGACTCGAAGCAGGGATCATCCAAGTCACTCCAAAGCCCACACAGCTGTAATTCCGAACACATTTGAATTTACTAATTACTACTGAGTATGCACTATGCACACTTAAATTCCTGTCACCTGAACCTGCCAATACTACGCAAATCTGACTGAATTCTCCAACTACACTTACAACACATATATCCCCACAGCTAACTGAAAGAGAATAAACGTGAAATGAAAGAAACTCCTAGGAAAGTATGCTAAGAGTTACAGAGTAGCAAAGAAAATAGGTGAATTCTTAGGACATACAAACTAAAAAACTAACAATATCTATGAGTGAAGTACCAAAAAGAAAGGACCAACTGCGTCCTAAGTATGATATCACGTTTGGACTGTCCAAATTATGGTAGAAGAATACTCACAATACCACAGGTACAACAGTCAGAAACTTTCTATTGCGAGTAAGCTGCTTGCCATTGTCAATCTGCTCCCACCAAGTCAATCCATTATAGATACCTTGGTCTTCAGCAAATGGAGTTCCCTTCTTCCAGTGGAAGAAGTGATAAGTAACCTATTAGAAGAACAATATTTATTAGTCATCTTAATAGAGAGGCATTTAACTTAAATTAGGACTTAAAAGAATAAGGTGACAATAAAAGACAAACAAAATATTTAGCCTCTAAACTTCTAAAGCAAACAACCCTAGTGATGTGACAAGTTTTTGAAATGACAAGAGCTATCTTATCTATTCATCAATTGTCGAGGTTACAACTCCCATGGAAAAGATGCTGTGAATTTTAGTGGATGTTGCAAACTAGAAGAGGTCGAGATAAGTGTAGAGAAGAGTTAACAAATTTCACATACTCTGTCCACTTAACCTATCTTAATGCGTTTAGGCTAAATCTTTTCAAGGATAAGAAGTTCGAATGCAGCAAAATATCTGCTTTTATTTATTTCAGCCTTTCAGGCAAACCAATTGAAAATTCTTCAGAAGAGAAACAAGCTCATGAAGTTCGAAAAAACAAGTGGGATTTATTTGTGTTCTTTTATTTTTATTAGTAAAGACCTTAATTCTTTTTTACTGTGGTAGATGTAATTCTTCAATATCAACCATCCAGAATATTTATTGATCCAACATAAGATAAAACTAACACAAGGGTGTGAAGAAACAGTATGTTTCTTTGATCAAATACATCCATATAAAAACAGTTTTATAAGGTTAATATAAGTACGCAGTAGGCAGGAGAAACCCTTGTAACATTGCATCACTTTCTGAATTTTAATTGAGGAACCTAGTGCACATTTTAACATCTTAAAACAATGCAAGCAATACCTAATAGTAATACCTATAATAACAAAGAGCTCTGTACAAATTTTCTAATGAAGATCAATTGCACCAAATTTTTCTTTTTGTTTCATTTGATCAATGATCTATGCATCATCACATTGGTGCACAACTCTCCCCTTTTCAAATGATAATATGCACTATTTTATTCGATTGCCATCATTTCTAAAATAATCCTGTTTCCTATTCAATTACAATCCCAAGCGATGTCCTCTGCTAGTTCAAGGGTGGTCTCTGATAGACAGCTGAAAACCCCCAAATAGAAATTATTTCCTTCCAACAACAAATCCATTAAAGATACCCTAAACCCACTTTTAACTATTTCATTACCAACATAAGAAACCCATCGCCCAAAACAAGGAAACAAACAAAAATAAAGATAAGACAGATCAAATCAATTGAATCAAAATAAAACCCTCACCGCCAAAAACCGTCGATCCATAAAACTAAATCACAATTTATCAAATAGGAAGAACCCTAGCAACCATCAAATCTACAATCACCTAGGTGAGAGAGAGAGAGAGAGAGAGAGTAATGGTACATACGACGAAATGGCAGAGATTGACGATGGTCCAGGCCATGCCAGGGTTGCAACCGAAGACAGATAAGACCATGAGCCATGAGAAGAAGACGATCAAGATGTAAGTAGTCCAGACACCAGGGTACATGAACCACTCGGTGTTCTTGTTCAGATCTGGTGGGGGAACTGTCTGTACGTACAGTTTCGCCATTTTTCTTTTTCTTCTTCTTCCTGATTTGAACAACAACTACTTTATTATTATTAACCCATCCACCACCATTAAAATGAGAGATCTAATCGAGAGGAAGAAGAGACGTATATAAATACAACACTATATTTGAAGCTCCTCGACCTCCTGCACCTGCATAAATAATAAAAATACATATTACTTTAAGCGTCCGTAATTACACTATTTTATACACATTTTTCTTGTATTTAAGGATTTTTTTTTTTTTAAAACATCCAATGGCTGATTTTTAGGAGGATGATCTCCTCAAACTTCATTGTTTAACTTTTAACCCCACTTAAAGTTAGATCTAAATCAACTTTTAATTGGGTTAAAAATTTTAGAGTAATGTAATTTTTTTTGTGATTATGAATTATATGGTGACTGGGAAAGAGATAGTCCTCACAAAAAAAAAAAAAAACTAACATTGGATCATCTTCATATGGTTCCCTAGTCCTAAAGGGAGTATAAAAACTAAATTGGATGTTAAAAAGTGGAGCGGAAGTAGAATTTCTCTTTAACAAAAAATATTTATTAGCGTAATGCCACTTTGCCTTTCTTCTAAAGCGGCATACGAAAATACATTGTATTACAAGAGCTTATGTTTATGGCAATTGTATTTAAATGACATGTATTATTAGAGTTAAGTCCCGTGAATCTAGTGTTCCCCACACCATGAAAGAGGGCGATCTATGGTCTCATTGTTTCGTAAAGATGTACTCATTGGTGTACAAATCATCATATTAAACAATCAATCTATTCTAAGACCTCCAAACCTTCAAATCAATTCTTAAAAATAAATAAATTTTAAATTTTAGATGTTTTTATATTATTCTCTAAAATCCAAAAATGATACCAAAATCAAATCAAGAAATGAAGAATGAAGAAACATCTCCCATTTATATCATTATATTAAGGAAAAAAAAGAGAGAGGAGAAGAAGAAGAAAAGAGGATAATGCTGCTCTACCTAATTATCCACCTTTTTCCAAATGTGATTTCTATGTTATGTATGGTCGTGCCTAACGGCATAACGGGCTGAAATAGAGTCTTTCTTTTTCTTTTTCTTTTTCTTTTTCTTTTTTGTTTTTTGTTTTTTCTTCTTCTTATGTTTTGATATGATGAAGACTCGAGAGGTGATAATGCAGCAGCATTGTACGTAAGTCAGGACCCATAGGGTTAGGGGAACATAAAGCACCAAAATTGTAATCGTTCTCATTGGCTGCGACAGTCCACATCATCCTTGCGTTCCACTATGAACTTACAGTCTGATCCTTCATCATCATCTTTAGCCTCAGGTACCACCACAACCGCTGCTGATGCACCTGCATATATTGCGCCATTTCACGTACAATTAATCACAACAATATTAATTCCCCATTTTCTGTACCATGCATGCATGCAAGTTAGAGAGAGAGAGAAAGAGAATTAATGCATGAAAATGCAAAAAGAAAATTAACAGTACTACTAACCATTAATGTTTCTCAATCCCTCAGCAGAGATGACGAGCCAGCAGCAGCAGAGAGCTATTACGAGAAGGCAGGTTAAGGGGTGGAAGCTGCAGCTTACCATCTCTCTCTCTAGCTCTCTCTTCTCTCTCTCTCTCTCTCTCTCTCTCTCTCTCTCTCTCTCTCTAAGTTATCAAATACCCACCAAATTTCATCCAATGTAAAGTCTTAAATGTGCTCTCAAGTCCTTAGCTGCTCGAGGGAACAGCATGGGGGGATGAATTTTGGGGGGAAGGATATATATGGATCTTAATTAGATGTCAAAACCTAATGCAAAGATTTCATTACTTGCATTTTTGGGAAAGATTTAACTTGGGAATATTTGAAAGATTTCATGAATTGTACTTAAACAAGAATTTATATACAATTCACATGAATGATGACAACGAATTTGTATACAAATCAATAGATCATTTGCAGAGATTTTAAGAAGATACAACTTCGCAAAAATAATAAAAGCCATAAATAAATATGAATACAATTCCTTCATCAAATATATATATATATGAATACAATTCTTATTTGTATGGAAAGTAAGAGACGTTGGCAAGTCTTATCTGTTATAGCCGTTGGAGAGAGAGTGCTGATGCTTGCTACATGAACATAATAGCCGTTGCCATTGGGCAGCAGGCGAAGGCGCCATGTCACTAAGTCCAGAGCCTTTATGTTCGGCAATTATGTTCGTTTAGCATTTCCCTTGGGGGAGAAATGATGTGTCTTGATAGCCTGCAATTCTGTTTTAGAAAAAAAAAAAAAAAAAAAAAAGACTACAATGAACCCAGAAATAAGTTAATCATTATGCATCACATCTCATGGTGTTGCCAAATGCCAATAACCTAAAAAACAAGTTTACATCAATGCAAGGCCCAAGCAGTAGTATAACTTTCTCTACAAAAATCATTAATCAGAGCGTAACCTAATAATCAACTTCAAAATATGCTTTCTGTGGAAAGAATACTTCCCCAAAGATACATATATCAGAAGATAAATAAGACTCGCCATGAAATTTACATTTAAGAAACAAGAAATAGTACAGATGAAACAGAACAATTTGTTTCTGATCGCATTAATTAATATATAATAGTTAATATCACAACAATTTTTATCAAAGACTAATGGTGGCGTTGCTGACGCTGTCAAAGCCCACCATCAACCTTCTCTTTGCCGATTTAGTTCTGTAACACCAAACCTCAAAAGCCTCACTCAAGTCAGGATACTTCACCTGCTCACTCTGCATCCAGTCTGAAAGAATTTCAGCTTGATCATTTGATGGCAATGCCAGCACCAATGTGGTAATTGCCCCCTCGATGCTCTCGCACAGCTTTTGATCCATCTTATAGAGAAAACCCAACTCCTCACTACCCTTGGAATCCAGAAGAGGCTTCATCTTCCTTATGTATGGGAGCCACATCTTCAACAACTGCACTCGATTAGCCGCCGGAAGAATCACGTTACCATAGCTCACGGCATCCAAAACCTTTCCTGCCACCTCTATTAGCTTCACCTTCACTCCCCACATTATGGAATCAAATTTCTTGTCTTGAATTACTCTCAAAACATCACACGAGATATCGAACCAGCCGGAAACAAAAGCCTTCATTAGATCCATCTTGGGTAGTATGCTACACATCCATTCGAGGTCCGATAGACTCTTCAAGACTTTATCCTCTGCTACCTCAGACCCAGGGTCAGATTCTGATGGCAGGGAATCCAGTATGTTAGTGAATAAAGAGAACAATTTCGAGAGACCCATCTTTACTTCTGATTTCACTTCATCATCAGCTATAACCAATGGTGTATCTTCGTCTGCCACTAGCATGTATTCTACTTGTTCCTGAGCTGAAGTTTTAAGTTCCTCAGCAAATGGCAGAGATGAACTGTTAATGGATGTTGCAAAATGAATGGCAGAGAGAAAAACATTCTTTGTGGCATTTAGATCTACCGGTTGAATTCTGGCTAATATAGGCATGGCTAGTGAACCCAAGCCAGAGACTGCTTTCAAGATCTCTTCCTCTTCACTGTCCTCCCAGGGGACAGCCTCCAAGTACTGGACGCAGCTCTGGATTATCTCCTCACAATTTAGGGAGATTGCTACATGAAGAACCCCTAGAGTAGTTCTGACAGAGTCCCATGAGTCCACAAGTGAGTCTGCAGAGAGATAGAGAAGCTTCAAAAGTTTAACATGGTGATCGTAATTGGATTCTGAGCAGCGAACATCAATGCAGTTAGCAGGTTTGAGAACACAGAGCTGGTCTGCAAAAAACTTGCTCTTCTTTCTAAGAATGGAGGAGTGGCAGTGAAACCATTCAGGCCTTTCTTCTTTGTTTCTCAAGCGAACAATGATATCACAAGTACTTTTATCACCTAGTTTGTAAATCTTGCCTACCCCATCTCCGTCCATGTGTTAAATCAGGTACAACAAGGTCCGTACTTTATGCAGTGGACTTCTAATTGATGTGAAGCTGAATAAAAAATTGAATTCAGATAAGTTTCCAAGTATAAGAAGTTCGATGGACCCTTGCAACAAATTATTTATCTAAAAGAACAATAATCTAAATCAATGTACCACAAAATCAGCTTGACGAGAGCACTGTATCATATACAAGCTCTATTAATTTTAAGCCATTTTCAACAATTAGCATCAAGTAATTTAAAAGTTACAATAAACAATGGAACCTCAACTAAGGGAATCACATTTTGAAAGATAATTCATGTCTTTTATTCTTCTTGATCTTCTTCTGCAATGTGTGGTACCCAAACAAATTCAGTCCACCAACATTACCCATTTAGGAATCTTACCCAAACTGTCCTAATTGTAACAATAAATGAACCAGAAATTACACAATATTGTTTCTGCTGTGTGTTTTATCATTCTCTTTTCGATCTTCATATCGATATAGTTCTCTAAAAGTTGCCCACATGTGTTAGTTATCAGCAATATTGAAACGTGTGACAAACCTAAAATTCTAAGAAACCATTAAATGGGTTTCATTTTAGTTCACAGCTGGTTCATTTCTTATTGGATCAACTGAGGGCCGACTTTCGAAATTATCAAGTTCTCTAAATGCGACCCAGTAGGATCAAGTATCAAAATTGAAACTTTTGATTAAAAACAAATAAAAACCATTAACTAGTTTCCATTTTAGCTCCTAGCTGGTTCACTTCTCCTTGGATCAAAGGAAGACCCCACATTAATATCAAACAAGCTCTCTATAAGTGACACAGTAGGGTTTAGAGTTATCATAATTGCATATTTCTAACAACCAAACATTCTTAAACATTAAATGGCATTTTCTATTTTAGTATCCAAGCTGGTTTGCTCCTCATGTACATTAATTTGTAACATTTCAGTCAGGATTTCCAATTGAAACATCTAAACATTAAGAACCAAAACAAGAAGTAGACAAGAAAATAATACCCAAACAACAAAAACTCCAAATTTCATGATTGATCCCTTTTCAATTCAAAATAAAGTAGGGAAAAAAAAAGATTAATAGTGAAATTAAAAAGCTTCTGACCTGCAAGGAGTCGTTGGAGAAGCTCTGAAGATTTCTTACAAGAGATGATAATGAGACTTCAATTAATAGAAGAAAACCCTAGATTCCTTTCCCAGGATAAAGAAAACCAGGGAATGGGGGTGAATGGAAGAAGAGAAGAAAGGGTAAGAAAAATGCTGCTGGGTGTAATCCAACCGTTCTTTTTTTTTTTTTTCTGCTGTCTGAAGTGATTATTAAATAAAATATGCTTTGATGACGTTGGATTTGTCAGGATTTAGCTCAGATTAATTTAAGAATAAAAAATTAAAAACAAATCTGATGATCAGATTTACGTCGTCTGTAATCTGCTCATTAGCCAGCCGTACAGAGGCTTTCCTTCCTTGTTCATATCATGATAATAGTTCAGACCTGTTTGGTGGCTCGAAAAGCCAGAAACTTGGACCAATTGCATTGGACCCTACTTTCTAATAAGAAACAATGGGCCCACTACAATCAGCCCAGAATCTTTACCGTCCATATAAAATGTCAAGTTGGTGATTAGACCTGACAAACTGACCTGTGATCCGCCAACCCTACCCTAACCTAACCTAATTCGCCATACCTTATTCTAACTCGAGCTGTTACAAAACAAGTTAGGGTTAAGGTTGGGCATTCTCGACCCGTTACTCAAGAATCTTGTTAGGGTTAGGGTCCACCCTAACCTATTTATTTATTTGATATGAAAAAATATTAAATAAGTCAGAGTTAGGATTTGAAAAACTGAACCATTTAATAAACGAATCAGGGTTAAGATTGACCAATCTTGACTTGGTAACCTAGGGTCGATCCTAACACTAACCCGTTGCCCCATGTTTTCCAATCCATTTGGAACTTAGCTAGTTCCATAACATGGCAATGGGGATGGGTCATGTTGGGCCGAGAACATAGATACAAATCAATGCGCGTTCCAGGCTCTTATTTAGAACCAAAGATTGGGCTTGAGCTAATATTAAGCTCGAATTAGGATGGGCTTCAATATTTCTTTCGTAGAAAAGAGAAGAGGGAAATTTTATTCGCACTCATTAAAACTTTGTTAGCGGACCCGGGATGAAGAGGCCCCCACCAAATTATTTTGGTTGTTGGCAAGCCCTAATTTTATTGGTACCTCTTATTTTAGTCAAACGAATTTTATAATCACAAAATCACCTGAAATTCCAAATGGTGGGCTTTGGTCTATTGTGTTTTTGGTAGCCTGAGTTAGAGAGAGAAATAAGAAGAAGATCCTTAACCCACCTAAAAAAGAGAAAAAAAAATAAAATATGAAATTTTTTTCAATTTTTAGGGTTTCTTGTGAAA
The DNA here is from genome assembly GCA_002174775.1 of Macleaya cordata. Taxonomy (NCBI): domain Eukaryota; kingdom Viridiplantae; phylum Streptophyta; class Magnoliopsida; order Ranunculales; family Papaveraceae; genus Macleaya; species Macleaya cordata. Next base: position 443,983 of record MVGT01001025.1, read on the forward strand.
ATGATGATGATTTGTTTTATTTGTAAATTCGTCAAATCTCATGACAAATAGTTAGTCAACTAAACGGAACGGACCGAGTTCAAAAAGATTTTTTTGTAAAATTTGACTACGACTAGTAAATAAACCAATGTAGGTTGTCAACAACCTTTTGGTGAGCGCTTATAAAATTTCCCAATAGAAAAATATTTTAGAGAAGGAATTGGGTACTCCAAACTTTCGTCTAGGTTGCACATAGTTGTACAGCATTCCCATATGTGGAGGTTTTCAGTTTCAGTAGTGTTGTTTGGACCGACTATTTTATAAAAGTGGTGCCCAATGCTTATGTAGCATGGTCGGTCCTACTGCTATGTAGATTGGAAATCCCTTCAAAATATTTTTGGGAGAAAAAAGTTGTAGGTCCTACCCTACTACATAAGTATCCGGCACCACTTTTATAAAATAGTCAGTCCAAAAGGTATTATTGTTTCGGTTTAGGATGAGACTACTTGGGGTGCTAAGCTTGATTTCTTATGTACGGGCCTAAACTCCCTGTTATCTAATGCATACTACATAGACATGTTAATTTAAAAATTAAAGAGAAAAAAATTGATTGCTAACACCATTTAAATCCTAATTATAACCACAAGCCCAAACATATCCAAAGAAGAATGGGCCCACTTGTTGATCTATATAGGATACGTGGCAGTGAACAGCATGGCAAGTGGCCTATCTTATCACGCTTACTGCTTACGTCAATATCTAATCATCAAACGCTGAACCATCATAACATCGACCACGACAACCATGTCGCTACGTGATCCTAGGTGACCACCACCAACCCTAAAATATGGTCCCCACACACCTTGCTGAATTCTTAACCATTGGATTTCCTCGATTGCATATTTTCTCGTGAGTTTTGTAATTTGTGAAAATCGAGGACCATCGGCGGTCCTGACCTCTACTATGTTCTTCTTCTTTCTACTAGCTGCTATCGTCTGCCCACATGTTCCCTTTCCAACCGACATCAAAGTAAAGGACTGTCGTTTGCTTGACACGTCAGTAGTCAAAAAAAAGTCTGGTCTCATTTTTGGACGGACAGGATCATCGGATCCCGAGGATCCCGGTAGTTCTTAACCATCCGTATACGTGTCATCGTCACATCACTATTAAGTACGGCTAAAGGATTGTACTAAAGACCCTAAAAACAAAGTGGGAGTCTAAAATTGATAAGAGCAGACATTCCCTGACGAGGGGGCTTCGCTTTAATGAGAACACTTACGTCACCTCTGAATCTTTTTCTTACCCTCAGACACCGCCCACATCTTTAACTTTTTTTTTTTCCTGTCTACCAACGGCTGGATGTTGGTCCCACCTCTGCTTTTGACGTGTCAACAAAATCAGATAATTTTGTGGGCAACGGATCCACATTGGATCCCTAAAAGATAATCCATCGATCAAATTGATGATTAAATATGCACTTATCATAAAAAAATAAAATATATATATGAATCAATTGGTTTCGAGTCTAATGGACCCCGAATTTGAGATTTCTGTACAGGGGTTTCAAATTTTGATTCCTTTGGAGTTTGTCCAGGAACTTGATCTAATTGGAACCAATTTTTTTCTGCGCTGGTTCCACATGGTTCAATACTGAAAGAATTCAATTAATTAAATAACCTATACTTGAAATATATGGTCATTGATAGATGAATCATTTGATACATACTCTAAATGGTTTGTTTTGATGGGGGATTCCAAGGTAGGGATTCAGTGAGGGACTAGGGATTCATATTTTCCTGGTCTGTTTGGCTGCCAAGAATCCCTAGAAACTTGTTTCCTAGTGAAATATGTTTTCAAGCAAATCCTATTTTAGAGTCCCACCTTCCCCCTTAGAATTTGCTGGAATTCTAAACTAAGGATTCACTATGTATTCACCCAACTCAATGTAGATTACACCCCCATAAAATTAAAACAACAAAATAGAGATTTTCCTTGAATTTTAAATGGTAGCCAAACAAACCAAAGGATTCAAGCTTCCAAGGATTCATGAATCTATGGATTCTTTTATGGTTGCCAAATAAACCAAATGATTCATGTTTTTAGAGATTTATATTTCCAAGGATTCATGTTTCCTTGGAAAAAATGAATTCTACATCCAAACACACTAAAATAAGATTTGTTGAACTCAGATCATCCCATTTTCATAATACACATTATAAACTCAAGGGTAGAGTCCTCGACATATATGAAAATATTTTGATCATGGCTTCTCAATGCTCCCCAAATAATTGATATTTCATATAGATGCTAATCTACTTAGGATGTATAGTTGACTAGTATTGACTTATATGAGGAGTGGGGTCATGTTCTGTTCTTTTGCAAGGTAGTTTGGTTTGTACATGGGCTTTTCCGTACATTTTGTTCATGTCATTGATATACAAAATTCGTTGTTTAGCTAAAAATATTATAAAAATAGTTTTAAATGCATGATTAGAGGTAATTCAAAAGATTGGCGCATATGAGTCCGATTTTGCTGCGACACCGGTTTGCTACAACCCTAAGGGACCTCTACATTTTTGCCATGTAGCACAAATTTAGTTAATTTTTTAATCAAAAACCCCCTTCCCCTCCCTCACAAAACCACCTACAGTATCAAAACCGTCGTCTCTCCCTCACCCAAACCACCTATTGTATCAAAACCGCCCTCCCTCCCTCCCTCATCTATTTACTTCACACCTTAGCATCTAAACCACAAACTAAAAACCCCTCTTCCTCCCAGTTCACTGGCTCAAATGAGTAAAGATCATTTTAGGGCTAATAGTGGTTTTGATGATTCTCGTGAAGATTTTAAGGGTAAAGTTGGTTTTAATGGTCTAATGGCGGTTTTGAAAATTATGGTGGTTTTTGGATTCAAATAGGTGGTTTTGATGCCGTTTTGAAGATAATTTTAAGGGTAAGATGGATTTTAGATTTACAATAGGTGGTTTTAGTGAGAGAGGGAATGAGGTTTTCATAAAAAAAAAAAGTTTTACAGCAAGTGGTTTTGGTCTGGTGAGGAAGGGAAGGCGGTGGTTTTGGTGAGGGAGGAAAGAGGTTTTTGATTAAAAAATTAAGCCAATTTGTGCCACATGGCAAAGATATAGAGGTCCCTTACGGTTGTAGCAAACGAGTGTCGCAGCAAAATCGGACTCGGCGCATATGACCCAGTCCTATATGTGGCTCCCCCGCTTAATACCTTGTGATCGAACTGTGTTATTGGGAAGAGGTGTTTGCTTGTAGACACCTCTAGTGTGTGGCATATTTGGATACGATCTAAGAGTTAATTTTTAGTGAAGATATTTATCTCACCATGTAGATCATTCTAATAAAAATCAACTCATTCTAAAACTTTTAACCCCATCAAAAATTGATTAGAAGATGATTGCAAATCAACGGCTAGGATTTTCAGTCAACTTTTAATTGGATTAAAAATTTTACAATTAGCTAATTTTTTGTGAAGATGATCGATCTATATAGTGATGAGAACATCCTTACGAAAAATTAAAACTCAGATTATATCCAAGTGGATCCCACAAGACCTGAAAAGAAAGGTGTCTAAGAAAGACACCCCTTAAGAGGTTTTCCAATAGCACGGCTCCCGGCAATATATATATATATAAAATCCCTAGCAGAGTATCCAAGGGAAGAAAATCAAGGTGAAAATGAGGATATGACAACGTTGAATATCCTACTTATATGACGTTGAATCTATCTTAGATCCCCAAACTTGGCCCACCTCGATCTGATAGCTAAAATGTAGCTTGCTTTTGGGACTTTATGAACAAGTTTCATTTTTGGGTCACATGATCTCTGGACCATCAACCATCTAATCGATGGATAATATGGGACCATACATATATACTCTATACAATTATGCATTTCACTATTACAGAAGATGTGGTACTATTATTTTGATTTGCCCTCACTTGTGTGTAAATTAAGCTCATTGGAAGCCTTGGTAAACCTATCTTTATAGTAGGCTAACAAGTAACATCAAGGGGGAAAAAATAATAATAATGCTACACGGACTCCCCCTTCTCCCCCTTCTAACTCCCTTTGTTGGAGCAAGTTTATTGGACACCCTTAAATTTCAAATTTAATGTTTGAGCAAGTCTGCTAAGTACTCCACAACACAAGATTTCTCTCTCCAGCCAGTAAATTGAGAGTCTGTTAACAATATGGACTTCTTTCAGTATCGATCGGTGGTCACTCCATCGACCATTTTGAAGTTCATCAATGGACCCAATTTTATATGTAAATCAACTAGCACTATCATCCAAATCAACATCTAAATAGGAACTTTCATCGAGAAAGCAAAGGATGGTTCTGAACGCCGCGCAACATCATCTTCAACCTTAGATCCATCGTTTTATTTGTTTTTATTTTGTTTGTAAAAATAATTTTGAATATTAAACATAGACCTACTGAACTTGTCTACCCCTAAACCTTCAAATATAATTTTTAAGAGGATAAATTTAAGATATATCCCACTAGATTTACTCTTACTTCCTTGTATGAAGAACCCATATAGAGATGATCTAAATGTTATATTTTGGTGAGAATAGTTCTTTTTCATTGAGTTCATCGTAATCGAATGTTATATCATTTTGAAACTTTTAATCTCATATAGATGAAGATATTAAGTTTGTAGGTATCTAATTCAAAACCAATTAACTATAAGTAGAGTAGCCTAAGATCTTTATGTATTCTCATGTATAAATTTTAGAATGACACCATTTTTTGCAATACCATCCACATCAAACAAACAAGTAACTAAGGGAGTCCAATTAGCATTACTAAAACAAAGCAAAAAAGTCACATATTTTGGGAATTGATTCATTGAAATATTGTTTATTGATAGAACTGATTGATTCATTGAAATTGATGAAGCATATGCAGCATACACATTGCGTTGTAAGCTTTTGTTGAAAAAAGAAGCGCCAGTGAGATTCCTTTTCAAGACGCTCATTAGTAAAAACTAAAAAGTAACTGGTCACAATTCAATAACGACAAAAGACTACTCTCTCCTTTTTGTTTGGAAAGATTAGAATAACGTAAGCGTAAATATAAATATTGTGGGACCCACATTAGGATTTTAGTGAAGAGTCTTTTACCCTATAGACTCCAAAGTTTCAAATTTATTACATTTTCTACCTTGAACTTCAAAAAACTCCCCACACACCTTGCTTTTTCAACTTCGTTACAAATACTACCCTAAATCTTTCTAATCCCTTATTTGCCCTTCTCATCCAACCGGCTACTTAGGTTGCCTTTTTTTCCATCCTTCTTCGCCCTGTTCTTCTTCTTCTTCTTCTTCCTCTTCTTCGCCGACCTATAGTACGCCTCTTTCTCTCTCTGCGATCCATCAAGAGCCTAATATTTTTTCACTCCTTACGTTCAATTTCAAGATGAAAAAGAACCCCCAAATTAATCTGCAAAATCATTCTTCAATTTGTGAAAACAATAGTTGAAGTTTTGATTTTGAGTTCTGCATCCTTAGAATGTTCTTCAATTTGTGAAAACAATGGTTAAAGTTTCAATTTTGGTCATCCCTAGTGTAATTTTCGTTCTTCAACTTCAACTATTCTTTTCTTCTCCGATTTCTCGAACTTAACAACATTATTAGCTAGTATTAAGGCATTTATGATAACATCACAACACTCTTTGGCTGATGCAAACATATCACCAACTTTTATGGGAAATGGCTCTTTAGTCATAGAATTATTACCATCTACTCCATCCCAAATACCTTCAGGTAATTCTTCTTCACTCTCATCTTCTACATCTTCAGGTGTTTCTTCAGAAGATGAACCATCATCATTATATAGTTCATTATTCCTACAAATGATAAAAGAGTGATTAAGAATTTTAATCTATCGATTAATATTTAATGATATATTTTTTGCAGCCTAAAAATTTAAGTATCATATCATAAAGGTGTAGTTATTCCCATCATAGTTGTATCAAGATCAATCCCCACTTCATTCTCCATCACCTGCAACATAAAACTACTTAAAAAAAATTTTCATAGACAATAACGCATACACTTAAAACATAACTAATGGAGAAAATATAAAGCCACAAGAAACAACCTCAAGGATAACTGCTTCTTCATCTTTTTCTGTTATTGTTGTTTAGACTCAAAAAAAAAAAATCTTTTCTTGCTAATGTTGTTCTTTATTATATATAAAATTGGTTCAATGTTCTATTCAAAACCAATTGATGTTCCATTTCTCGTTTTTTTTTTTTGGGTTTTTTTCTTTTTCATCTGATCATGAAAAAAGTAAAAAACTGAGTGTAAGTAGAGAGAAATAGAGAGATAAAGAGAGGGAGAGAGAGTGTACCATTGGCTATAAGTCGAAGAAGAAGAATAGTTGGGAAAAACCCTGTTTAGAACGGTGAAAAAAAAAAGTAACCTAAGTAGCCGGTTGGATGAGGAGGGCAAATAAGAGATTAGAAAGATTTAGGGTAGTATTTGTAACGAAGTTGAAAAAACAAGGTGTTTGGAGAGTTTTTTGAAGTTCAAGGTAGAAAATGTAATAAATTTGGAACTTTGGGGTCTGTAGGATAAAAGACTCTTTCGTGAATATGTTCTTCATATTTAAAAAAAAATTAGCACATTATAAACTTTATAACACCAACAAAAATTAATTTAAAGTTGACGGAAAATCAACGGTGAAAATAAACGGTGAGGACTTCTATCTAATTTTTGATGAAGTTAAAAATTTTAGAATAAATTAAATTTTTATAAAAATGATCTACATGTTGGATAGAACATACTCACCAAATTTCGTCGATTGAATCAATCTCATGTGAGTCCCACACTATTTATGTTGCCCAAACACAAATAGTTTTATGTTCAAATATCATTTCCCAGGAATGGATTAGCAGGCTCGATTACAGAGGCACAAGCCGACCGCACATCCACGTTAGTGTTACTGTTGCCGTTATAATATTCGAAACTAATTAGCAGGAACCTACTAATCCATTAATTATAACCATAGCTAGGTCTGGTGGTTGCTATGAATTGACTCAACTGTTACAGGTATCCGATAAAAATAAAAAAAAAATTAAAGGGCGCTTAGTTTGCGATTGAAAAACTTGTTTTTAAAAATTAATTTACAGCTAAACTAATATGCATTTTATACTACATTCAAAACTGTTTTAGGATTTCCAATAAAATCATGTATGATTTTACAAAACAAAAAAATATTGTTTTCTTTATTTTCAATGAAATCATTTAAAATTTTATAGTAAAGTCAAAAAATTAGTTTCAGATGTGATCCAAAATGTAGTTAATTTATGTGTAAATTAGTTTTTGAAAACAAGTTTTTCAATCGCGAACCAAACGGGCCCTAAGAAACGCTCGAGTACTCCTGCGCCATATTTTAACGATTGATTCTCCCATGTTTGTAAGTTCTAAATTTTTCTATTTTAACGATTTTTTTAACCCACACCTAAGAGATGGGGTTTTGTTAATCCAAAAGCTTTTCCTATAATATATTATAATAGATAATATATAATAGATATGGCGGCCCCTCATAGATTTCTCTACTTATTACCTTTTTCTTCTCACAAAAAATTAAACATGGGTTGGTTTCTCGACATAAATTTCACCTTTAAAGATCTTTCTTCCTTTTTATCCAGCATTCACAACAGTTTGTTTCTGCAAATTGATAATTGGTAATTACAAATAGTAATGCATGTCAAATTAATTCCTTGAATAATTTGCGGTCATCGGATCCTGTGCATTGTGTAATTATCTCTCTCTAAAGTTTGATTTGAGTATAGACCAACTACTGTTGCTGTCATCAAATTCAAATCTAGATTTTATATATAATAGGGACAATATTTTGTTAACTTTATTTTTTTTAACAGTAAAAATAAAAAACTAAAATTGGCATTGAAGGATAATAAAAATCTTTTACATATTTTTTTAAGAAAAATGCTACTCAGCCCCCAAACAAACAAGTATTGAAACTGTTTTACTCGCTCATGTAGCAGTATTTTAGAGTTGCACATTCAAGATTGTCTTGAATGTGTTTGATGATATGCTCATCACGAAGTAGCACAATTCAATACTTAATTCGAAAGCCGAGTAGTATTAATTAAAATTTAACTTGAATTTACAAACATTATTTTCACATATTAGTTTCGTACACGTTATCAATGAGACACTACCAAAGAAGAGATTTGTCACAATTTTACGCCGACGATTGATACGACCCATTGTGTCTTTCATCTGGGTTTGGGACCAACAACGCAAATCTATCGACGTATAGCTCGGTCATGTAGAAGGATTCAATGATAACACCGTATTATAGTAACCATTATTATTATTATTATTATTATTATTATTATTATTATTATTATTATTATTATTATTATTATTCGAGGCACCAAAAATACCCTAAAATCCCCTTTTTAATGAGTAATGACATGCATTACCAATAGAACCATATAGATCACATGCGCCAGCGCCAGCGCCAGGATCACTAAGCTACTAAACATTACTCATTAATACTTCATAATTACAAAACAATCAATCTGATCTCTAAGCAACAGCTTTCTTTTCTATTCGATCAATTTGTCTCTACCGGGAAAGAAAGAAAGAAAAGATGAGATTATAAATAATAATTAAGTATAAAAAAAAGAACAAAAGCTTTTGGATGCCATTGACTTATTATTCATACTCAACGGCCATGATGAAGCTAACACTTTGTGTGTTTCCCAATGGAGACAAAATCATAAGCTTTTGCTTAGTAGAAATGAAGGGTAGTGATGCAAAGTATAGTGGAAACAGCTTTGGGTCAGATGTTTACTAGTGGTGGGTCATTTCTCTTTCTTTTGCTAGATCACATGTTCTTATTACTCTTTTTCATTCTTGCTCTCTCTCTCTCTCTCTCTCTCTCTCTCTCTCTCTCTCTCTCTCTCTCTCTCTCTCTCTTTTATTATCTCTTTAAAGTTCAAGAAGAACAAAACCGAAAAACCTTCAAAACCCTTTCTTTCACTTCTTATTCTTTTCTTCTAAAACTATTGTTGAAGAATAAATCTACATCAAAGCTTGGAGTTCTAGAAGAGCTTCGGAGAAAAATCGTTCTTAAAGCCTCAAGGATTTTAAGCGAAAAAAGTACGGAGAAC